>JBBMFX010000011.1:135051-179078 GCA_037832545.1 Rhabdalestes septentrionalis
AGCTGCTGGACGGGCGAAAGGGTTGCTTCTCTCTCCCCCGGAACTTCAGCCGTCCTGACGGCTGTCATCGTTTTTAAATTGGGGTTTGGTCCAGTATGGCGGCAGGCGGATGGAAATACTGATGACAGTCCGAAAGATCGCCTCGATTTGTACGATGGTAGGTAGGATGCCCCTCCGTGCCTTTTCCTCAGGGCTGTCCGGTCCACCGATCCGGCTAACAAGCACCGCTAACAGCCAAAACACCCTGTCCTGGAGTAGCAACAGAAAGTTTACAAACCTCAGAGTATGCACATTGTTCCTGACTCAGTAGGAACAGTCATGTAATTGATATTATCTAGATTCTCTTTGAGGTGTTTTATTGGTCTTTTGGAGGTTAAATACAGAAATAGCGATGCTAGGTAGCCACTAAGCTAAGCTAGCTAAGCCGTTAGCTCCTCGGTAAACAGAACCTGATTAGCCAGGGAGGCTCCGTGCCAGACTTTCAGAGAGTCTGACCTTAACTGGACTGTCTCCTTTTCTAGCATAGAGCTCTTTATCACATTATAGAAAGACTGTAAGAGCTAGGAGATCAGTTTCTCGAAGTGTCATTTAGAACTACGAAACTTACACCTACAACTCCTTGTTCAAGTGTGCAGCTTCTACACAGCCTGGTGTACTAGCTTTGTAGTGACTAGGAGTAGAAAGCTGTTTTCAGTAAGTGGATATATGAGAGAAAGGGAAGGACAACGACTCTGCAAAGCTGTTTAGCTTCCTTGTTGGGTGCAACTTAGTGCACACCTTGGTGGGTTTTTTTCTGGAGGTCTATACTACACTGTATACATATGTCCTAGGTTATATTACCTAGCATATTGTGTGTAAGAGCACAACTATTACTTCTACTTTCAGCTGCTCCAAATTAGTGTTGGCACAGCAGATCCATTTCCTTCTGTCCTCTCTTTATTCAACTCTCACCACATCCAAAAACCCCCTATTGGGCCTTCCTTTTGTCTCTTTCCCTGAAATGCTCCATCACCAGCATCCTTCTCCCTCAGAATCTCTCTTGAGCACATGTCCAGACTAACGCAATCTCGTCTCTCTGACCTTTCCTCCAAAAGGTCCAACTCGAGGTGTCCCTCTGATATCATTCCAGGTCGTGTCCATCCTTCTAACTCCAAATGCAAATCTTTACATTTTCAACTGTGCCACCTCCTGCTCTGCTTCCTATCTTTTTGCGAGTGCCACTCTTCAAACCAGACAACGTTGCTGGTCTCGCTACCATCTGATACAACTTCTTCACTTCCTGTCATACTTCACCTTACTCTGACCACTGACTCCACATTCCCCAGCTTTATTCCCACCATTCCACTGTCCTCTCATTCACGAGATGTGTGTGCAAGCTTATACTAACATATAATATATGTTTTACGATATTTGTCATTCTGTAAACAGAGTGCTCCTTCTAGCAGATTAAGCTGTTCAAGGATGCCATTACAGTGCTTTACCTCTTTCCCAAGCCACAATCCCATCAATATTCCTGTCTAGAGAGATGCTACAGCACAGTTTCAAATAAGCCTTTTTGCTTTTGAGTTACACTTTAGCTGCTGAGCTGTGTTTTTCTTTGAATAAAAAGTTTTGGGCCATGCCTATGGCAACCCAACAATTCCTGGATTTTAGACCTCCAGGAATGAATGTTACATAATGCATTAGTTATAAATGTCCTATAAAGATTTTGTGTAGGTAGTAATATAGGTTTTTGTATGTTAGCATTCTGCCAATGTAGATGTTCCAGTTGGTCTCAGAAAGTATGTTGGTGTTCACTCAGGTAAGTTAAAAAAATGAAAAAGCCTAGTGTAACATTCAATGTCTTCTACAGGGCGCCAATGCCTCTGCCTTGGAGAAGGAGATTGGACCGGAACAGTTCCCCGTAAATGAACACTACTTTGGGCTGGTCAATGTAAGTTAAGTTATTTGTGTATCTGAAATATGTAAATCATTTCATGGCCTATTACTGCAGCCTCTATGAGTCACTTCCACATAAGAAAGACCTTTAACACACGATTCTACTCAATCATGTAGCGGCTTATCAAGCCTTAGATAAGCATTCTTTAGAGCCACCTGCTCAAAATGATGACTGGTTAGAGTCAGGTCTTACTTTCTGGGAGGAAACATCATTTCATAGAACATGTTTTTATCTGATACTGTAATGTATATCCCCTTTTTTTTATCTCTCTCTTTTTTTCTTACTCCTGAATCTTTCCCCATTTCAGTTCGGCAACACCTGCTATTGTAACTCCGTGCTGCAGGCCTTGTATTTCTGCCGGCCCTTCCGGGAGAAAGTGCTGGCCTATAAGGTCCAACCACGGCGCAAAGAAAGCCTGCTCACTTGTCTGGCCGACCTCTTCAACAGCATCGCCACACAGAAGAAAAAGGTGGGAGTCATCCCGCCAAAGAAGTTCATCTCACGGCTGAGAAAAGAAAATGGTAAGGCCACTGTTTCAGTGGGGCAAGGCCACTAAATACTTGCAGAAATTGTGTAACTTGCAGCCATAGGCGGAAAAATAAGATCAGTGTTTTTTTTGTTAAACACAGCCTGCTTATTTTTTCTCTTTTCTCTTGCGCTGTCGCATGTAGTTCTGCTTCAGTGCTATTGTACTGATATATGTCAAACATGCACGCTCATCAAAATATCAGAACCACACCTAAACGGATCTGATCACCAGCCATAAACCATGTTTTATTACAGTTGTTTTGTTTTACTCTTTCTTCAAGATGTGTTGGATGTTTAATTCAATATTCAACAATAGTACCCTGCAAATATGTTTAGAATTTAAATCATGATGATTTCATGATATTTTTGTTTGCTTAAAAAAAGTTAATGAACCTATGCATCCAGCACCTTTCATTGTATAGGGCAGAATTCTATTTGTTAGCACTTATCTAGCTGCTAAATCAGTGGTGTTGTGTGACACCACCAGCAGCCCAGTGCGGACTCAGCAGTAGTTTATTCCATTGAACTTCCTATTCAGTTATTAATCTTAAAACATTTCTTCAGTATTTTTAGATCCGTTAATTGAGTGAGGGTGAGTGGGAATTAAAAAAAATTATAAGTCACCAATCTAGTTAGTATACACTACCAGTAAAAAGTTTGGTCACGTTCAATGTTTTTCCTTTGTTTTCATTATTTTCTACTTTGTAGATTAATATTGAAAACCAAAAAAATGATGACGGAACACCGGGAAGTAAAAACAAACCAGAATATGTTTTGTAATAATGTAATGATGGACTGTTGTTTATTTTATTAGTTAAGTGGTTCTTGCCATAATGTGGATTAGAACCAAAGTGGAATAAGATGACTAACTGTGTACCAACCCTACCATCCCAACTGATGATCCAAACACATTAAGAAGGCAGGAAATTCCATTTATTAAATAGCATTCCAGCTCGATTCATCATCTGATTGAAAAAATGCCAAGAGTGTGCGAAGCTGTCATCAGAACAATAGGTGATATTTTCAGTACTATTCCACAATGTAGCCAATAATAAAAACAAAGGAAATGTGGAATGAGAAGGTGTGTCCAAACTTTTGACTGGTAGTGTGCAAGTGAGGGTGGGTGGAATTGGGGTTTAAGTCATGGGTCACCAATCTTATCCACAAAGTGCCGGTGCGGCTGCAGGGTTTCATTCAAACGAAGCAGGAGCTCATTTAACTAATTCATTGTTTGAGACCAACTGAGGAAACAAGTGGAATAAGGTGAACTTCTGCTTCATTTTACTGAAAAAAACCTTTGCAAATAAGATTGGTGACCCCAGTTTGAGGTTTTTTAAATTTGACAGAAATAGCCAGGCCATCCATTCAGTCTCAGTACACACAAAGATGACATAGTGGGACAAAGTACATTTAAAACTGTTAATGCACTTAAAGCTTATCGGCTCCATTAGTCTACATCTCCTCTATTTCCTCCTTTCTCTTTTAGAGCTGTTTGACAACTACATGCAACAAGATGCTCATGAGTTTCTCAACTACCTGCTCAACACGATTGCGGACCTGCTGCAGGAGGAGAAGAGCCAGGAGCGGCAACAGAATGGCAAGTTGGTGCAGAACGGAGGAGGAGGAGGAGGAGGAGGAGGAGGTGGCGGCGGCGGCAGTGGTGGGAACAGCACGGGGGAGGCAGAGTCAGAGGAGAAGACTCAGCAGACTTGGGTGCATGAGATTTTCCAGGGCACATTGACCAATGAGACACGCTGCCTCAACTGTGAAGCGGTGAGCTGACAAAATGGAACACATTGGGAGGGGAATCATGTGTTTGCAATGGAAAATCAGTGTAATCAGTAAATCAGCCAGGATCTATTCTTATCGCTGGACAAGCTTTAGCTTTGAATCATTAAGAGTTTAGCTAAAAGACTGCCTCAGTGTTACTTGTACATATGTTTGTTATTCATTTATTGTCTTATTCTCATGACACTAGTTGCCATATCAATCAGGAGTGCTGCAGGGATGCGCTTAATTTACATTCCTCTGAAATGTTGTTGCAATAGTACTATTTTTGTTCAAATTACGAATACAAAAATGCACAAAAACATTTCATAAACCTCATATTTAATTGTTCATCCATGACACATAACACATGTATTTCAGTTTGTGCTTTTTCCTGATCCAGATAACCAATTGGCTGGAGATGTATTTTGATGGAATTTGGTTTGTTCTGATGTTCTATTAGTCTGCTGAATTTTTTTTAACCTTTGGCCTAATGTAGTTCAAAGGCTTAATTTCCAGTCCTTATACTACATTATATTAGCCATGAGGGAGCATTAAATAGTTGTGTATATACTGTCTTACATCAAATTGTAATTGAAGAGCTTAATCCTGATGGGCCTAATGTGCCAATAGATATAAACATAAGAATGTAAGCATGCCATTTAAATGTGCAATGTAATAATGATGATGATGATGATGATGATGATGATGATGATGATGCCATTCTCCGCCCCCAGGTGAGCAGTAAAGACGAGGATTTCTTAGACCTCTCTGTGGATGTGGAGCAGAATACCTCCATTACACACTGTCTCAGGTAAGCTGATATTCCTGGCATCCAAAACAAACCTGTCACATGCCGCTTCTTACTTGAGAGAAATGTCTGTGTGATGATATTGGTTTAAAATTCACAAGCAGTTGTTGCTGTTGTGTTTTGTGTGGTCATTGTTATTATTGCTATTAATTTTTTCTTTATCTACATCCAGGGGCTTCAGTAACACAGAGACTTTATGTAGTGAATATAAGTACTACTGTGAGCAATGTCGGAGTAAGCAAGAGGCACAGAAAAGGTAAGCCTGTCTTTTCCCTCGGCAGAGAGCAAAATAAAGCAATATGAAGTCGGTCATGGGCGTTTTAACTCTGATGTACCTTGTTTCCACAGCAACCATTTAAATCTCTCTTGGTTTACAGATGTTGTGCCTCGTGCTTTGCCACTAATCAAATAAGGTACTGCTTCCCCTGAAACCACATTTGTGGTTATCTTTTTTGTCTTTCCCTGCAGAATGCGAGTAAAGAAATTACCCATGATCCTTGCCCTGCACCTAAAGCGCTTTAAGTACATGGATCAGTTGCATCGTTATACCAAGCTGTCCTACCGTGTGGTCTTCCCTCTGGAGCTGAGGCTCTTCAACACTTCTGGAGACGCCACCAACCCGGACCGCATGTATGACCTAGTGGCTGTGGTAGTGCACTGTGGGAGGTAAGGATTCAGTCCGAGCAAATAATGTAGTATCGTTTCAAATAAGGTTGTATGTTTTTAATGCTTGGATAGGTATAAATAATGGTTGTATTTGATTTAGTGGTTTTTACACAGGGACTGGTGGTATATGCTTTTCTGATTCTCACAGTTTCTGCCCTCTTTCCCTTCCAGTGGTCCAAATCGTGGTCATTACATCACTATAGTTAAGAGTCATGGCTTCTGGCTGCTGTTTGATGATGACATTGTAGAGGTAAGACAGCTTCTTTTCTTGGTTTTGCTTTCTGTGTGCAGTCCATTATTATACTTCTCAGAATTGAGAAGAGGAAGCGAAAGTTCAGCATACATTGGAAAAATGGAGATGATGGTGACTTTTGGCTACTGAAATTTGGTCACTTGCAGAAACTGTGTTGCTATTACTTTCTCTGTCCAAAGTGATTGAACTTCTTACAAGACAGTGAAATGTGAACATTTGGACAGTGTAATAGTTTTCATATTCATAAAGTAAAGCTTCTGTAAACATATTCTCTTATTGACCTAAATACATAAATCCCTCTAAAGCATGAGTTCATAAATGAAGGATATATGATTGTATCATTTAAAATTGAACAACAACAAAAAAAACTTCCGGAGAGTGTGTCTTGTGATAAAGGGCATTGTGAAGGTCACAAAAGTCAGAAATATCCACTAAAGTTCATATTACTTGGTTTTTTGAACATCATATTCTTGTGTTTTGTGCTCTTAAAGCTCCATAAATAATATAAAATTTCCTCCATTTCTTTTTCCGTAATCAACATTTTTCTTTTTCTAACCCACGATACATGGATGGTTTGGTCTCTCATTTTAGCAAACCCAGTGACATTTTAGCAAATGAGTAGAACACAAGAACAAACAACAGATTGAGTCAGGATTTCCTACAGCAAACCATGCTTAATATACCAGGCTGTTTTTTCTTGAAAAGAATGCCATGGATAGTGTGACTGCTAAGACTAGCGGATGAGTGCATGAGCCCAAATATTGTCATGTCTTGTGAATCTATGAAAGTGTATGGGTGTTGTGCATAGTTTGCATAGATGTTCACTAGATCACAATATCCATAACGAATTGTTGTCATATAGGAAGATGAGTTGTGTGTTTGTAGCATCGGTTGGTCTCCCAGCCTCCCTTCAGAAAATCAGTGTTTGACACAGTAATGGCTTCTGTAAGTGTCTGTTAGCTGTGCTTACCCAGGAACCACTTCTTTTTTTTAATCTTGATTGAGATATGTTTAAATGCTTCTTTAGAGAAGTATAAATCCGGCTTAAGGTCAGACATAAGCTGTACTGTAGACCTTTGGAAAAGTATCGGTCTGCTGTGAATTTTGAGGAGTAACTTTCCTGAATAAGCTCTGAGGGGTTAGAAAGCACTTGGCTGTTAAACACAATTTTGCTTGCTGGGGATTTTAATGGAACACTGAGGTTCCTTTAAATCCTTGATTACGCTTATACAGAATGTGCATTAGGGAAAAGCAGATTAGAATTTTCCACTACAAGACCATCTTCCCAGCAGCATGTCTGGTTGGGGCAAGAGAGGGAGAGCTGGCTGGGAATTAATTTTCCACAGTTGAAGTGTTCATACCGCAAGTCTGTTGGGATTCCTGCAGATCTTCTGTGTTCCTCTGGGCCGAACCACATAGTGTCAGACAGACAAGCATGGAAATCCATTAGCCTGACTGCAGCATGTAGATTCTACGAATATACATCTACTCCATCATCCACTTACCCTCATGCTTACTAATGGTGGATTCGGATTGTGCTTGTAAAGTTCCACTCCAGAATCTTTGAGTCAGCCTCAAGAATGGTATACTCCAACAGCCGCCAGAGTCTAAATACAAGTGCCATGCCATCCTAGTATATAAGTAACTCATCACAACAGCCAGAAGGAGCACAGGGCCCAACCTAATACATTGGGTTTTCTATTAAGTAATTTACTAAATGGTAAAAGCTTTTGGTGACTTTTTACAAGGATCTGTTCTATTAATGGAAATGTAATATTGTTATTAACTCTGGCTGTTTGTGAACATTTGTATATAGCTGACGTAAAATTTTGTCATACAGGTGGACTAAACCCTGAACCTTGCTCTTTCTTCCCCTGCAGAAAATAGATGCCCAGGCAATAGAGGAGTTCTACGGACTGACGTCTGACATTTCCAAAAATTCTGAGTCAGGGTACATCCTCTTTTACCAGTCCAGAGACTGAACCGATGGAAGTGTGAGAACGTGGCTTCGTGAAAGTCAGGGTTAGGGAGAAGGCGGGGCTTGGGCTATGTAGGCAGGCTCCGCCCCCAATTCAGACCCTCTCAGTCGAGCCCCCGAGTCATCCAGGTCTATCAGAAAGGCTTTGTGCCGGAGCATCAAGCAGACAGGAGTAGTTGATGCCAGAATGACCTGGACAAGGCACAACCATCTCCAAAACAGAAGCAACGGAAGTTTGGAGGCTCTCCATCGCTGCCCTTCCCTCCTTTGTGTCGTAGAGTTCCATACACACGTTCTCCATTAGTCACCGCTGAGGAGTCACACACAACCTTGGATGGCATAAAGATGGACCCATTTGCAACATAGTCTCTTTTTGACAGGTTGACCTGCTTGAGAAAGGTGGAGCTGTGAGGTCTAATGTTAACTGATTTATTTTTTGCTGCCTGACACTTTTAATTAACTTCTGTCATGGCTGAGTGAGCTTCTATTAAAGATAATGTTTTAGGCACAACACGATGTTTGATGAAGAGATTTCCACACCTGTGTATGTCTGGCGTTCAGCGTAACTGCAGTGTAAAATACACTATTTGCCTAGCAATCAGACAGCTAATTATGATTGTTGTTTCTAGAGTAGGTCACTCGGTCATCATATGAAATGTGGCAATAATAGCAGTGTGTTTCTACTCCATATCAGCAAATGGGTTTGGTGGGCAAGTAGATTTTTTGGATTTAATTTGAATTTTTTTTTGTTCTGGTTTTGGACAGCGTACTTGATCATTCACAGATTTAGAAGAATTTTGGAGACTGGGGCAGTGCCTGTGGGACAGTTTAGTTGTAAAAGAGACTGGATTTGGTTTTGAAGTTTCTGGTTGAGTATTACATGAATATTTTGAAGAGCTCAGTGTGCAGGTGCAGTGCTTCGATTGTGTCAGACTCCAGAGGGCACACACTGAGCTCTGTAGATTGTAAGGAAGCCTTTAGATGCAGTGTAAGTTGTCATTGGATTATAGCTATTGCTGTTGCTGCGTTGACTCATTTGACACAAATCGAAGTTTTCCATACAAGAAGGGATACAGACACAATTTTTGGTCGCTACTTTCCTGTACTTTTTTTTTTTTTTTCCAAGCCAGAAATGTTTTCTTCTTGTTTTTCGATTGGTAACTCTTTAACTGGGGAAGTGAAGCACACCACAGCACTGCAGGTCATTTTCTTTAGTGTGATCAGGAACCTGTTCACAAGCATCAAATCTAGCTTGTTCTGAACTTTAAACCCCGCTGCACCACAGAGGATGGCCTTCATGGGTCACTAGAACAGCTCAATGATGCCCTTTAACTGGCTATGTCTGAATTTCACAAAATCATTGTAGCACAAAGAACATCGTAATCATGTGAGGACATGAGCTATTTTTAATAAATCACATTTATTCATGCCCTCCTGAAATTGCAGTTATCACTGGGATACGTACTTGTAGCAGAAATACATCTGGGAAATGAGGCTCTCTTGTCACGTTGTATTTTTCTTTTTGGAGCATGTCTAGATAAGTGACGCATTTCTGTGGACATGCTCAGGTAATGTGAGGGCGTCACGTGAGGCGAGCACAATTTCACTCTGCTGTCTTGCAGCCGCTAATAAAACTCCACAGTAGCTTAAATTGTCAGCTTGACCTCAGGTCTTGAGTTGATTGAATTTAAGAAAGGCACAGATGCCCTGATGATGTCATAGTTGTACTTTTTTTGTTCTTGGTGAGTTCTTAAACCCCTTCTCTGTGCATTAGAACCACTGGGGTAATTTGAAGGAGCGCATTTGTTCATCATTGTGCAATTATTTCTGTAAATTGCACATGTTTCTCTTTAGAATACACATCTGTGAGGATTCTGTCTGTGCTCTGTGAAGCTCAAACATTTCTTAAAGTAAGCAACAGCTAATGCATGGTATGCTGCTGTTCTAAAACGTATAAATGTTATAAACAGGTACAGCATTATGCGTAATGATTCATCTAGCACTGATGATAAATGTAAAAGGAACGCACTACTGTGTTTATAACAATTTATACTTATAACAGTCTGAAATTCAATTATTTTCATCAACAATTGTTAAGCCTGCTAATGTGCATTAACTGGATTATGTATTTGACTAGTTGACGGATGAATGGAAATTTAGAAGTGGCTGAAAGTCTTTTGTTCTACTTCATAATTTATGTAAAACGTAACTTATTTTTTCATAATTGTACACAGTTTTATATATTTTGCTAATTAGTCATTCAGTTGGGTTTGTCACAGGTATTTGGGCAAACTGGGGTTGCAGAAAGGTCTGCTTTGGTAATGGGATTTAGTTTTTGCTCGGTATGATAGGAAAAATGTGCACAGTTTGAGTCAAGTAAGTAGAAAGAGCAGTAGCTTTGAGCATCTCCAAATATGCAGTAGACTATATCACGAGGGTCATTTCTATTTATTGACACATTTATTCACTGATCATAATAGTACCTTAATTGTCCAAAAAGAGCATTAACAAGCTAGAGTGCTACTGCAATGTTTAATGCAATGCCGCCTAATGCTGAGTCATGCTAACATTCATAGTACTCAAGTGTGCAAAGTTCTGTGAGTTTTGTGACCCTCCCCACAATCACCGCCTGTTGCAAACAGTGGCAACATTTGATTCCATATTGGTTCCAAAAAAAAGTGCACTTTTGACAAATAATGTACAGATTGTAAAAGTGAGAGCTTGGAATGAAGTGTATGAAATGAATGACAGATGGGACTGGTCAGACCTGTCTCTAATAAAATGAAAAACAAAATATCTGCTTGTGTCTTTGTCATGAGTGTTGTGTTTGAGGATAGCAGTGGAGAAATGGGTTTGTGATTGAGTTCTCTGGAAAGATCCATTAGTTAATAGGTTCAGCCTGGGTCCACACTGCCCTGCACAATTTAGTCTTTTTCTGTTTTAACACACACTTCAACATAGGAAAGTCTTATTTATCATATGATTAGTTGGTTAGGGAGTTTCCCCTGCAATCAGAAGGTTGTGGGTTCAAATCCCAGGACTGCCAGTGGCACCACTGCTTCACTTGGTGAATGGGTTAAATGCAGAGAAGTAATTTCACACTTCACACTTCGTGCTGTGGTGTGTTAGTCTAATTATACAGGACCATTGTAGTAAGGGGAAAACACATAAAGACCTGCAGAAAATGATGGACTGCTCAGCTAAACTGATCACAATTACTTTAAAATGGCAAACAAAACCGGAAAAACATGGAAGAAATGAAAAACCACCATACGAATGGATCGGAGAAAAGCCAAACTTGCAAAGACTCAGCCAATGAACAGCTCCAGGAAGTTCAAAGGTCTAAAGTTACCCATGAGTACTGTTTCAATTAGATTACAGCAATGTGAAGCCAAGCTATTGGCATGGAACCCCCACAAAGTCCCGGGGTTAAAAAACAGATGGGCTGAATTTGCCAAAGAGCACACCGACTGGCCTAAAGATTAAATGCGCAACAATTTGAAGACAAGGAGGATAAAAGAGAGATTGTTCTTTTTTAGTCTAGTGGCCACAGACAGTTTGTCAGACGACCCCCAAACACTGACTTCAAGCCACAGTATGCTGTGAATTATGGTGGCTCAAACAACAAAATGTGGGGATATTTCTCATACTAGGATGTCTGGGCTATTTAACGCATATCGATGGATCAGTTTGAATACCCCAAAACTCTTAAAGTGCTCATGTTGCCAAAGAAGAAATGTCCTTGAAATGTGTGTCCCTACAAGACAACAACCCCCAAAACACCAGTTAACCAACAACATATTGTTCCAGACCAATAAGATGCATATTATGGTGTGGCCAGCCCAATCTCCAAACATTAATCCAATAGAAAACCTGTGAGGTGACATCAAAAATGCAGTTTCTGAGGTAAAAAAAGAAATGCAGAAGAACTGTGAAAAGTAGTCTAATCATTCTGAGCTGGAATACCCGTTCAAAGGTGCCAGAAGTTGATAGATTCCACAAAATGCAGATGTACAGCAGCAAAACCTTAAAGAAGTAAAGAAGAATGCATTTTTTAAATAGTCTACAATTCAATCTTCTTCGCTTTCTCTAAAGGAATAACACAAATTTGATACAATTTTCTTCATGTTTTGGTTTGGAATATAATGCCTAGTGTTCCCAATGTTCATTTAAACGCATGGTTATTCTGAACACAAATGGAATGTGTATCAGACATGATTAACGTGGACAAAATGCATATCATCAGATGTTTCATAGGAAACGTTTTATTCAGTGACTATGGGATTGTAGAGATATGGACAATTTTCAGAGTGATGTGTGGTAGCTTCTCATATATCCGATGCTGGCAAGTTTCAGAAGTCTTCATCTGTGGCTGACAGTCTGTCAAGTGATGTGCATTCCACTGTCACTGCTGTCTTCAGGGTTAGAAGCAGGATGTCTTAAACGTTGGCATATAAACATAGCCTATTAAATATTCAAGATAAGACTTCATAAAAGGGGAATTTCTCCAACTCTCTCTCCCCTGATTCAATTCTGAGATGTAAACAATGTCATTTGGAGTGGTTTGATGTGGAAAACAGACTATTCTTCACATTGCTGAGGGTAGAAACCAGAGGCTGCAAGATCTACAATGCAAATATCGCCATATGAACCTGAACAAACCTTTACACACGTTTCATGTAATGTTGGTAGAGGTAAATCTAGAAAGAATTATTTGGCCTTATAACAACCTGCATTTTAAAAAGTGTCTGAGGCCAAGAGCTTATCTGAAACCTGTTGTAAAACAATGTCTCTGGCGTCAGGTTGCATATTTATTTTGTATCATGCCTTCTGTGACGTACTTTCAAAGGGAAATCGGTGCTTGGGATATCTGGTTCATATTACCATTGCTGTGAACAGTTCTGACGCGGCAAGAATGGACCATTTCTCATCAAAACACTCTAAATGGCTTTGTTCACACCTCAGTCATTTAACCATGAGGAAATGTTGAAAAGGTCAGAGAAATTCTCCTTTAAAGGAATGCTAGACTGTTTTGGTGCAACCTTCATGTTAGTGTTCAAGAAGTGCAGTGAAAGATTTAAGTGAATATACCGCTCTCTTGTGGTTCATCGCTGTATCATATCTTCAGATTTGAGACGATGCTGCTCCGCTCTTCCACAAAATAGAGCTCTCCCAAAGTGTAAAAAAATGTAGATTGGTAGAAAAATGTCTTTGTAGTTAAAAAACAAAAAGTTGGCTTAACCATTTCTTCTCATTCAGCTTTTCTCATACTGAGTGTGGTCGATGAAGAAGTTTTGGAGAGACGGACTCCTTCTGATCAAGGTCATCTGTAAGGAAATAGTCATAGCAGAGTTTAAGTAGGATCCAGGGCCTCGTTTCTGTGATCTGAGTTAAATAAACACTCATTACTAGACCAACAAAGTAAGATTATACTTTTATTGAAAGTGTTGATACTGGTACACACGCCTCTGTAGGGTATAAAATATTGAAGACCAAGCTTCAAGCAGCTGCCTTGGCCAGCAGACCAGCGTTTCTGAAATATTGAAACTGAGACTGCATCTAAACACAAGTATCTAATTACATCCAGGGGGACGGGTTTATTTCTACAGCAAAACAAGGCTGGGCTCAATTCCATTTCCGCTTCTCCACTGTTGATGATCTAAAGTCAAACCCACATTCCAAATTCACTCTTTTATTCTTAAGTAAATCATTTTCTTGGGGTGGTTCAATTTATTCATTGTTGGGCTCGGAAATGGAATTCTCCCATTGCTTTGCTATATAAATGATTTCTCAAGGCCGTTTCACACTGCAAGAGTTCCACATCCATTTCTAGCATACAAAATCATTTTTCAGTAGGCAGGAACGGAACTGTACAAATGTTCTACATCATCTTTTGGACCTTATTCCATGTATCAGCTAATTACTAAGCTGTTTACTAGCTAGGGTTAGACAATTAAGGATCTTTGAACTAAAAATATACATGCAAAACAGGCAGGAAACCTCTAAAACACTACAATTCTTGAAGTCAAAATTTGGATTTGTAGGTTGTGTATTGCGTTAAGCTTTTCAGTGAAACTTCCTTGGAGAAACCTGCTCTGAGGGAGTTATTTCAATACAAATCTTCCATTTGGTAAAATCCACAGAAGGCACTTTTGAGGCCATGTATATACAAAAGTTGTTTGTGTGTGAAGGAAAAATGGTTATAAAAAAAGTGATATTCAATCTTGATAGTGGCACAAAATATATATGGGCCCTATGTATCAAACATATCAGAGAGACATTCACATTTAGAGAAGTCATTTGGCCAGATTTTCTTGGTCAAAAACAGTTCTGTTCAAAAACAGGTCCTATATTAACACTTGTAACACTGATTACGATACAGCAACAGTTTATCTGGATTTATCATATATTACAGTAGTTTATCTGCTGGTGGTTGTATTGTAACCAATGGGGGAGAGGGTCAGCTAACATTACAGCAAAGTACATGATATCCACAGCACAGTATTTTGATGTGAGGTGTGTGTATGTGTGCACGTCGGTTAAAGGGAGCGTCTCTATAAAGCAGGTGAGTAATTCTACAGTCCACACGTGCTATGCACACTGCTCTAGCCCATCTAGAGGTCATACTAAGGTCTCAGAGCCTGACACCTTGCCAGTGAAAAAGTCCCAGAAGTTGCTTGGCTGCTTGCTGTCTTCTGAGGTGGTGGAGGAGGCGCTGGAGCCCTGCCGCACCCACACGCTCCGCTCTTTAGGGCTCTGGGGCTGGGAGCCGCCGTCCTGCTGGCGCTCTCCTGGACACGGCTGCTCCATGATGCCACTCCTCCGCTCCGGGTGCTCTCGCTCATCCAGCAAGGAGTGGCTGCAAGGCTGGGTGAGGCTCAATAGGTTGTGATGGGAGTGGAATTGCCGCATCTGGGCTATAGACTTGGTTGGAGTGTCTGAAGAGCCTAAAGGCACAGATTTATGAATATTTAATAACTAGAAACATTTTGCAGAACACAAAACAAGCTAAATGGGTGAATGACAGAGCATAGCTCACATATTTTACAAGGGAAATGAAAAATGATTAATGTAAATATTATTTACAGTTCATTTTCCAATCCGTTTTAAATGAATCATGTCTGTGATGTCACAAGCATCTGCACGTGGCAGTCCTTTCTGTCTGCAGCACTTTAGTTTGCCAGTTCACAAAAATTGCCAAGGAACGTTTGGAAATGCTTCATGGTTGTAGTCTGAGAGGAGACTATATGACTATAGACTGGAGTTCAGGGCAGATTTTGAATCTCCATTTGGTGAGAAATGTTACGACTGAGGCAAAGGATAGAGAAGAGCAAGATTGCAAAATCGTAGTCATGGGAAATGGATAGTCATGCTGGAATTCTTTTGGAAGTAAGATGAGAATAATTAGTAGTTTCAGGCCTGGTCCTCCTCTCAAAATGTTATTTATATGATCATTCTTCTGCGACTGAAGACAGTCCATAAAATATTTATTGAACAGAAGATTTGGAATTACTGCAAAACGTGCTGTTCCTGGATACAGGTGTGCATACACTGCAGATCTCTCTGAAGGGACAGTTTGTTTATTTCCAAAGGGACAAAGTGAGTCCAGGAAAAGCGAATAGATTATGACAATTTTGGACAAACTCAAATGCTTTCTTTGAACTGCAGGGACAAGGAAGAAAAATCAAAGAAAACTGTTGCCCCTCTAACTAGACAAACATCAGCAAGACTCACGTTTTCTGTTGGTGTTTAGGCGCAACACATTAAAGAAAACCTCGCTGCTCAGACTGCCTCTGCTGGCTGTGTCCCCAAACAGAGGGGAGATGGGTTCTACTGGGGACAGGTCGTCACTAGACTGACCCACAGAGTCCAGAGATGTCTGAGTGTCCCTGCGGGCCCCCACATCCGGCTCCACTGTTACGGTACTTCCACTGTCACACATCACAGATGTATGGGTTTATTCAGAGGATGATACATATTCAAACAGTGATTTTATTTTCCCACTGCACTCCTATAACAAACCTGAGTTTCCGGCGCAGTAGGTAGTCTATCACATCTGGGTCAGTCTGAATTAGACTCATAAGCACCTCCTGCTGGAGTTCTGCAGACACCTGAATATACAAAATTACAGCACTGGATTAATGCAGGACTCCTATAACTGACAGAGAGCTTTTATATTTTTCAGTTAAAACAATAATCAAACCCTGTCAAAATGCACAAAAAAACTGTCCAATACGTACAGGATGATCCAGTTTGCAGTTCAGTTTACACTTTAGTTTAACAGCCAGTTAAAGTTCACAGCCATGAACACATATCTATATGACAACACATTCAGCCTACAATAGGTTTGTTTATGCACAATTGGAGTTTAAGACGTGGCCCTTCTCTCAAACTTTCCAAACAAAAAGCAGTAAAATGTCAGCTTCAACCATACCATATCACTGAGACCAACATGGCACCAGTAATAAATAAACTGGATATGTTCACTGATATCCTACAATCAAAAATGTACCAATAAATTTAATACATTTAAAAAGTGTTGCTAGATGACATTATGGTTATTTAGCCTTTATTGTGGTTTAAAAGAGGATCTAACCTTCCTCCGACTCCCTGAAAAACAAATTCAGCTCTAGTAATGCTACGTGAACCAAGAAATCTATGGCCTGTCTTGAGATTAAAGTGTCAGAAGCATTAATAATCGATACCAAACTGGCCAAAATCAGCATAAAATTAACCACTTTCCACAGAACATTTTTTCACTGCCTAATTAAATGTAGCACATTGGATATATTTCCTAAAATATAAAAAAAATATGGGTGAATAAATAATCACCTTAATTATTCACATACATGTGTTGGACTACATGAATAGCTTGGTTTATCAAAACACCTACAGAACCACTATCATCTATCATCACATCACATGTTAAACATCGCACGTTAAATAAAAAAGAAGCTGGTTAAATGCACACTATACATTCACAGAATACATCAGAATGTGCAATGCATTGTGTAGTATTGTAGTTCTAATTTCTGCTGAAAGCAATTACTGGTTGAGTTTTTCTGGAGGAACAAATACACAAGACACCAAAACTGTGGGATGTGGCAGCATGTCTCTCATGTCCTTCTGATTATTATTAAACTAATAGGAAGGATCAACATGTGGCCTGGTGGTTAGGGAATTCAGAATGTTGTGGGTTTGAATCCCAGGACTGCCTGTGGAAACACTAAGGTACAGTTGAGCAAGGGAGAGTCCTCAGACACTGCTCCCTCAGCACTGCGTTGCTGGCTGACTGCTGCTTCACTTGGTGAATGGGTTGAATACACACAAAGAAATTCACACTGTTCACAGTGTGCTGATGTCCCTGCTTGACTATAAGGCCACTTTAATTTGAATTCATTTTAAAATGAGGGAAACTAGCAAGCATAGAAACATTTACTACCCCAACCTTCTCGCTCTCTCTCACCGTGAAGAGCCGTTTGTAGTGCTGGATGAGCAGCAGGGTGACAGAGATGATGGCGGCACTGTCCTCTATCCCCATGGCCTGACTAAGGTCCTTTTCTGTCCCTCTCTCCTTCTGTAGAAGGTTTGGCCCAAATATCACAGCCAGGTTTGCTGCAGTCATCTTATTGCCTGGGATCTGAACAGGACACAGGTGAAGGAAATAGACAGGAAATAGACAGAGAGGGGCAAGGAAAATTACTACCCATCTGTAAAACAGCAGCCATACCCTAATTATGAGCAGGTTTTGGTTAAATGTTCTAATGTTTCTATGTCAAAATGATAAACAAACACACAAACAATATGAAAGAATCAAACTAAAGGAGTCTCCTACAGAGGGAATATTCAGTACCTTTAGTAAGTACAATACTCTAATATTTCAACTTTAAGAAACAGCAGTGCAGCTAATCATAAAATCTGTACCTAATAATGTACAGAGTGACTCGGCTACCTGAGTTTCTGCACTGATTTACAAAACTGAAGCTGGCTTTTATTTGCTTCTCTGGCTTAAATGGTGCAATATTGTCTTCTGGATGCACCACAACATGGAATCATTTTTTAATTAACTAAAAAATGAGTAAAGAAATTATTGTTTAGTGTGAAGTTTTATACAGGTAAATGTGAACTATTATTTGGATGCACATTCGGAAACACCAACCAGTATCTGAAGCCTAAGAAATACTTTCTGTGCAGGTTTCCTTTCATTCGTTTTATTAACAAAACAAGAACTCAGACACTAAGGACATCAAGTAGGCATGAGGTGCCCAAAACACAATGAAAACATAAATCAGCAGGAACATGTTGGCTGGGTAGGGTAAGAAGATGTGTGAGGGATTTTGTGATGGTTGACCAACAACTGAGAAAATAATTAATGGGTCTTAAATAAGTGACAGACTAGGACAGAAACCGATCACTAAACACAATCACTTTCGCATAAACACGAGGCAGCTGACAGAACGTGTAAACAAATCCAGTGAACAGAACTTTCAAAATAAAACTGAAACAATAGCGGCCTCTAGTGACCGCTGACAGTGAACGTCACAACAGTCAACTATGTGTAAGGATTAGAATGAGAACAATAATTTAAAAAAAGAATTGCTTTGTAAAAATAAATAATAGAAAAACTAAAATGTATGTTCTTGATGAAGCATCTAAGAGAAAAAGGGTATCCGAAATTCGCTGTAAAGTCCTCCATAAGGAGGACTTTAATGGCCTTCCCCATGCATGGAGGTTCTTTAAACTTGAAAAAAAGATGCTCCACACATTAACAAAAGCGATTCTTTCACAAGTCATTCATTGATTGGCTGTAGGTCTTCTAAAGCATCAGGTAAGCACCTTTATGTAGTGACCCTGGCCAAGAGCTGGCCGAGTGTGAGACAGCGTGAGGAATGTGTGGCTGTGTGTTACCTCCTGCTGGTCCGGGCCGGTGGAGTCGTGGGCGTGCTCCTGCACTGTGTGCAGTAAACTCAGCAGCTGTAACAGAGTGTCACAGTTACACGGAGGCAACAGATACAACAGCTGCTGCAGATACGTCAGCTGATCAGCTCCTCGCAAACCTGTAACACACGCACACACACACCTGCCAAGTTTATACTCAAGCACTTGTATACTACCATTAAAAACATGAATAAATGTTTTTACACCCAAAAAACTGTTTGTGAGCAGAAAAGTATGTAAATATTACCACTTTCAAACAATGAATAAGAAAAATATAAGCTGTAAAAACAAGTGAAGTGATAATGTTTTTTTTTTATATTTGTGATTCTACAATGACAGAAGAAGCTGTGTAGCATCAAGAATAATATCAATATCCATCTTATTCATCAAAACCAACAAAATAATTAGCCTGCCCAAAAGACACTATATTTTTGCATACAACTGTAATTACAGAATACAACTTATCATTTAATACCTTAATAATTTACATAGTGAGGTCCCAAAAACATGAAACATTAAACAGAATTAATCAGCACAAGGTTTATTATTTTTAAATCCTCAAAAAATTAATAGGGGAAGTTGCTTGAAAACATTAATGTGTTGGTCTATATGTATGAAAGAACTTCATTCCAGCTTTGTCTGTGGGTGCGTGTATGCGCGTGTGTGGGCGTGTGGGGCTATGCATGTGCGTGCTTGTATGTGTTTGTGTGTCTGTGTGTGCATGCGTGTGTGTGTTTGTTCATACTGTTAGCGAGCAGGAAAGCGCAGTACAGTTCTCTGGGCAGCAGAGGGTCAGGCATGTCCCTCAGGAACTCCTTCAGCAGTGCAGCCACATCGTGAACACTGTGCTCCTCATCCAGAAATACATCTGTCCCACTGTCAAAGTCCTCACGCAGCTGACATACATACACACACACACACACACACACACAAACACATGCAAGCACACACACACAAATGAATACATCAACAATCTTTAATCACAGCCAGTGTTGTTTATGACCATTCTGGCACTGTAAGCGATCCAGGCGAGATCTAAGAAGTGATGTGATCTAGGTGGCACAGAGAAGTGATTTGTTGCAAAAAACTAGAGACGTAGCCGGAGCTGACACTAGAGAGCAGTGTAAGATCACACTCACTTGGCGCACTCTCTTTTTGGAGCTGCCCACTCGGAAAATCCCCACTGTCTGCAGCCCTGGAGACCGAAGGGGAAAGAGAAGAAACACATTGTCTCAGGATCTGCTGATTTTTCATTTTGCCCCAAGCCTGTTTAATGATCCTCTCTTGGTAAAGCTAGACTTAGGTTTATTCACTTGGTGGAACCTGTTGCACATTCAGTCTGATCCAACTGTATGTCTACCGATGAGCTCTCCAGGGCAAAACATCCAGCATTTTGTTCTCTAATACTTTGTTACACATGTTTCAGGTAAGGACTGCACCAGTCTTTGTGAATAATTTTTTACTAACTTTGTGCTAATGCATCACTAACAGACAAGATGACATGTTGCAACATGTAGACCAGTTAGGTTACCAGAGCTCAGTCACACTTTACCATCTGGAACAGCATGTGTTATACTGAAACAGACTGAAATGTGCACCCAGCTCATGTGAGAGCAGGCTAAAATGGACAAGGATTCCTAAGAGGCCGGTAGAATCCTTAGTTGACATGATTGATGCAGTCAGAGAAAAACAGAGGAAACAAATTATGCTTGAGATACTTTTCCCAGTGAGCTTATATGAACTGCATTCCATGGGATCTGAGCCTATAGCTCATGCACTGTAATGCACCAAAGGCTCAATTAAGCCTTTTCCTATGTCAAAATATAATACAGAACATGTCCTCAGGTTATCACATGTGAAACACACCCGAGGGCTCTTCACATTTATACACTTCTCCTACTGGCGTGTATTTGCAGCAGGACTGACCGTAGGTGAGGATGTGCTGGCAGCACCGCTCCATAACCCGAGGCACCTGTCTGTAGATGGGATTCAGGCTCAGTTTGGCCTGTGTGCGACCTGACGAGGTCTTCTTGATGTCTAGCTCATTAGGGTGAGAGAGCTGTAGAGCCTCCAGCAGCCTGGACTGACTCTCCACCAAGTCTGATATACAGTCCACCGACATACCACCCTAAACAAAGAGAGAGAGCGGGAGAGAGAGACAAGGAGGGTTGACATAAATTGCAGTTCTCATCTGCATGCCGAGGATCTTGAAATCTGAAAATCCGTATCTTGATGATATTTTTGTGAAATTATCCTGAAACAAGGCAAGGCTATTTGCTGATGGAAACTTGCCATGGTACAAATGTAAAAAGGTTGAGAAAGTGGCTGAGTAATCTTTTATTGTTGTCACAACCAACTCGCAAGATATGTTTGCAAGATATAAAATGATGACGTCACTGCAAGAGACTTTTCTTCCAATTAGATTTTACTCAGCAAGTGGCTAGTTTAGTGTGAAGGCAATGGAAAATACATTAGCATGCAATTACAGCAAATCCTTTTATAGTCCCAGAAAAGTTCATACGCCGGAATGTAAACACATTTTCCTTAGAGCTCTTCAGCTGTCATATCAGCCATCCAGTGAGTCATTATTTCTACAGTCTGTGCTTTCTCTCCCCTAAAGTTCACAGGGCTGGGTTTGTGATTTCACTGGCTGATACTTCCTCAGTGGGCAGCCGCCACCCATGGAGAGGTGGTCTCTGTAATCATACCGAGCAGGGCACAGGGCAGCTGTTTGATCCGTACGCAACCAACCGCTGCCATCAAGCCTGTCTGTCACTACAATTACATATTATGGGGAAACACATTTTACACAATTTTAAAATCAGTCAGAATCAGAAAACTTTACTGATCCCAGTGGAAAACACCTACTGGCACACCTGAGAGAAGATTTTTGAAATGCTGGATTTCTGTTTACCTGTTTGCCCATTTACCATTTTCTAACTTCAAGGTTTAATATCGCTTTTTTAACCTTACTAAAACATTTAACTTCAAACTTTCAGTTTATGATATGGTAATAATGGAGTTACTGAAAAGACAAAATAGGGTTTTGTGTTTTATTTATTCCTTTTTCTGAAGTATTAAGGTATGAGCATGTCCTTTGGTGTAGCAGCCCATGTGGAGTATACAAATTAAATGGACAGAAATGAACACAGGTGGGGAGTCCTGACCTGAGGATGAGGTTTCTGTCTGCTTTATGTGGAGCTGTTCTTTAACATCAGGCCCTGGGAGATGTAGTATCTGGAATGCTAGAATACAGTAGAATGCTGTTCACAGACAGTTCAGCATCTGATAAGAAAGCTGAGCCTGCGGGGCCTAAATTCCCTCCTTTGCAACTGAACCTTGAACTTCCTGACTGGACAGCTTCAGTCAGTCAGGATCTTCAGCACCGCCACACTGAATACTGTGACCTCCACCCAGAGCTGTGCTCTTAGTCTGCTGTCCCACATCTGTGTGGCACTGCAGAGCTTGGACCATGTTACCAAGTGAAGACTTGGTGGGCTTGATCAGTGGGAACGATGAGGCAGCATACAGAGAGGAGGTACAACCACACAGCGTGCAGAGAGGAGGTAGAGTGTGGACAAAACAGGACAAAACAAGAGATGGTTGTTGGCTTCAGCAGAGCACGCGGTGATCACTCTCTCCTGAACATCAATGGCTCCTCTGTGGAGATCGTTCAGAGCACCAAGTTCCTTTGTATACAGATCATGGAGAAGTCAAGTCTAGTTTATTGTCATTTCAACCATATACACTGTACACAGTGAAATGAAACAACATTGGATGCTACATAGGAACACAAGAACAGTGTTGGGCAAGTTACTTAAAAACTGTAATGTATTATTTATTACTTGTTACTGTCATTTCAAAGTAATGCGTTACATTACAATATTACTGTATTTAAAATATAAGGCATTACACTACTATATGCATTACTCATCTCTAGGGTGACCAGATTTGGGATTGTGAAGGAAAGTTCTTAGCCCGGATTTTCTTTACCAGCTCAGCCGCGGTCCGGGGGTTGTTAGATGTTGGCCATGTGCATCTGGGGCCGACGGCCGTTCTGGACTCTTAGGTTCTGAGAGATGCCCGTAATGTGACGAATGTTTAGGCAGGACATGTCGGGGAAAAAGAGGACGTCACCCTAATCTTCTCTCTGTCTGACTACAAGAAGTGAAACATTTTGCACGGACGTTTCTCCTCTGCTGATCTTGCGGTGATTTTGGCGAATTTATATGTAGGAGAATAAAAAACTTCTTTCCGGTTTAAAAATACATTGTAACGCGCATTACTGACATTTGTACCGAGTAAAATATTACCAATCTTTGTTCTGTAATAACTTACATTACCGCGTTACAGCAAAAAGCAATGCATTACAGTAATTAGTTACCTTTGTAACGCATTACTCCCGACACTGGAACTAAAACAGAGACACCACAAGACTACACAAGAGTAGGCAGGACAGGAATATAGAGAGTGCAAAACCCACAAGAGCAACAGAACAATAAATTACAGGACAAGACAACAAACAGTACAGTCAACAATAGCAGTAACAACATTAGTGAGTGAATACAGTATTATGACATTGCCAAGAAAGCCCAGCGGTGTATAAGGACTGAAACATGTTATTATCACTTTCTAATGTTATAACCTCAAATGACATATCAAACCTAATCTCGGGCCAAACAACACAGTGACTGGATTTTTTCCATTTTGCGCTTTATGTTTCATGTAGCCTGAGGAGCTAGAGAGAATGTGGAAGGTTAAAACCAGGGTAGCTCGACTGTAGTGACTTTAGAGATTCTGGGAATGAAAACAGCATTTTTCAGAACAGCACAATTCTAGGAAGAGCAAACAATTCTTTGCTGTGCCTTTCAGGCTTATAATGTAAAGGAAATCCATCACAGCATCTCTGAGCATCTTGCATAATTAATGCAGAAGAGTATTGAGGGATAAAAATTTTATTTATATATGTAAAACATATCAAACTATAGAAAGGTTCTTTAAGGAATCACCTATTTAAATGTTCTTTAGGGAACCAAACATGGTTCCTGGGCAGCATCGGTCCAAAAACGCTTTCTGTCACCATTATTTTAGAAGTGTAAAATGGCAAATAAACAGTGTAATGGCAAAACACATTTGCTGGGCAAGAATGTTTATCTAACGTCTATTTTCTATCTTGCATTACATTCAGAAACATGTGAACATTAATGTTAATGAATCTCCATGAAACTCATTGTTCACCTATATTTGACATTTTAGTGCTATTTCTAAAGAGAAATATCTGCTCTGCTGCAGATGGTGACTCTGTACCTACAGATTGGATCAGCTTTTTGTTTTGATCTGCTCTCTTGTTTTGACATCCAGCCTTTAAATAATCAACACTAGATTTAATAAAGCGAACCCAAATAAATAAAAACTCTGGTCCAGCGCTAATGGCTTAACGCTCGTGCTGTGAGGAAACACAACAGCACCACACAACATTACCACCCACGAGCACCACTGCAAATATAAACACACATGCAGACACACAAACACGTTTGCGCACTGGCTTATATCCACAGACTCATAAAACTAATCTTGAACAACACAAACACTGTCTCTCTGATTTTAAACCACTCTGCTCTGTTTATTTAGTCTCTAGTCTCCCATCTGCCGGCAGGGTCCTATCCTCCTAAACTTCTGTATTCTGAAGCTTTGGGCTCAGGTCTTCAGCATTCCTGGGAGTGAAAGCTTTGTGGTTTAAACTTTTCTCCTTTCATAGAAGCACTGTCTGTTTGTTCCCTGACTTATGGTTTAGTCTATAGTTCTGTACTTCCAGTCCTGCAGAACGATTGCTTTTCATTATTTAGAGCTTTTCTGGTCATAGTTACTGTGTATAAACTCATCAGTCAAATATCAAACCAAATAAAAATAATTCAAACAACAATGCCAACATCAGTAAATACAAGTGAAGTGTTTCTATTTACAGAAATGCTTGCATATATTTGTTTTACAGCACTGTGCAAATGTATTAATTAACCAAGAAAACTGTTTAACTAATTATTGTGACATGAAGTCTGTTATATGCAGGCATGGAAATTCTATATAATATTACAAACAAAACAAATACAAGCATGTTATTTTCCATTTTTCCCTAAAATCTCCCCAATTTTCTACTAAACACAAAATCAAGAGCAGGAAGAAAGCACACTTCACATGAATATATTTTAGCCAGTGCATCAATCTAAGATAATGCAGGGCATATGTTCAAGCACCCCATATCTTTGCTGCATATCTTCAGATGCACTGAAAACGTATTCAATCAAGCAAATGCTGAATACTGCCAATGGCTTTTCATAAACATTCTGCATTGCACAAGTGTAGGATTAATGATTCTTTTTTAGTTTTTGGGGATTTCATTCATTCATTACCAAGTGAAAATGTTGTGGTCTAACCTAGGCCTCTTAAAAGGTCCATACATGGGCCCACACAGATCCTCACTCTAATAAGTTCAGAATTTAGATATTTGTTTCGTGGCAGTCGGTGAACAGAGTTTAAAGATTAAAAGCTCAATAAAAGGCCTCCAATTTAAGCTTTAAAAATGCCATTCACTGATCCAAGCCAAACACAAAGGTGTCCAGCTGCAGTAGTCCTCCAAATTGTGAAGTGTGAAAGGTTGTGAACTCTTACCCGTCTGTGGCTGCGAGAGCTGTTGTCCAGAAAGGTGGGGGAGAGGGGCTTGCTGTGCTCCGGCACTGACGATGATGATGAAGAGGAGGCTCCGGGGGCTGTGGCCGTGCTGCCTGGGGCTCTGCTGCCGTTCTGCTGGCATTTTTCGGCCCTGAAGCGCATGACGCTGGCCTCTAGCTCCAGACAGTCCCTGCGGCTCTCCTTCAGGGCGTCCTGTCGTTGCTTATGTGCGCGGTCATTAGCGATCACCATCGACAGAGGGATCCCAAAAGCCTTGGGAGCTGTTTCTAGAGACAGAATAGAAGAGACACAAATGTATCAAAGTGTGATGCTCCATTTCTGATCAAGCTTCATCATAATTTGTTATCAATGCACTATTTATTTATATTCTGTGATTGCTTTATCCTTTCAAGGGTTGCCTCTCCCCGGGGCCAGTGGGTGTGGGGCAGGGACTCACCTCATGCCTACATTCAATTTAGAATCCCCAATTCACCTGACATGCATGATTTGGGCTGTGGGAGAAACCGGAGACTCAATCCACCAAACCAGGGGGTGTGAGGCAACAGTGCTACCCACTGAACAACCGCAGGGCCTATAAATGCATTACAATGATCTCTATCACTGTACTGCAGGAGTTTCGCCTACATTGTCTTCAGGTGATCCTTGCAGTGTTGTTAACCCTGTGTATAATCCCAGCATTGTTGTTTCAGTGCTTGACAACAGCAGTAATTTAATTCAATATCGTGTTCATGCTGTAGTTTGAGGAAGCTCAAATGCTTCTGCAAGATTTCAGTCTGAATCAGAATCACCCTCCAGATGAGCTATTCGATACACAGCTAGAACCAACACAAATAAAGTACAAAAAAGAAGCTACTGGCAGTGCTGAACCATACAAACTGTATAAATAATTACTCTGCAGCAGTGACTCATGAATTCATGGTCCCAATCCATGCTGCACTCTTCATATTTGTGGCAGTCTCTGTGGATATGGCCTTACTGACTGACAAGAAGTATATTTACCTTTCAGACTCATTCTGCAGGAAGGGAGTTTGTGAAGTCAGTCAAATACAAGCCATTTATACACCAACATGACATTTGCAGCAGCCCTTGCAGTCATATACAAATGTTTGGGCATGCCTCATGAAATTACATGCTTTATTGATTTTATAAGTAAGAATAAGCACACATGAACCAAAATAAAATATAAAAGGCCTGTGGAGTAAGAGACCATTTCCTGTTTTTCCAGTATATTTTTAAACTCAACAAAAAATAAAAAAAAGTGCACTGACATTTGTAGACATTTGCAGCATTCCCATTTCCGTTTCTATCTGCAGCATTTGGCAGAGACAGAGCCCTCCCCCAGAACACACAGGGGACTGGTTTCTAAGTTCTTTGTGAAGTTTGTGATAGCTAAGTTAGTTCATGACATCAACATGGTTGTTTTCTTAAGTACTCAGTGAAGAGGTGAGTCTTCAGTGTCCATTTGAAGACAGTGAGGGTCTCAACAGTTCTGACGATCAGGAGAGTTTCATTCCACCACTTTGAAGCCAAGGCAGAGAAAAGTCTTAATGCACGCCTTTGAGAAGAGGGTTTCAAGTCGAGCTGGATTTGATGCTCTAAGAGAGCGAGCTGTGTGTACAGGTAAGATGGAGCTGGATCACTTTTGACTTTGTTGGTGAGTATTAGAGTTTTAAATCTAGTATGAGCACCCACAGGAAGCCAGTGAAGCGTTTGCAGCAATGGAGTGGTGTGTCAGAATTTTGGTGTACTGAAGAAGGCGTGCTGCTTGATTCTGGATCATCTGTAGAGGTCTTTGGGTCTTCAGAGGAAGGCTATCCAGGAGTTACAGTGGTCCAGTCTTGAGATGACAGTTGTATGCATGTGAAGTTGTATTAAGTTTGTTCTCTGTAGAGAATGTGTGAACTTACAATAACATGAAATAACTAAAACATTTGATCTGACCAGGGATTTCAAACCTTTGCAAACAACTACTGCCCCTACTCACAAATTCGGCATTTATCATGAAACAGAAACACTTAGAGGACTTTTGTCTTGACTCTTGAATTGTCTTGACTCAAATGGAAACATTATTTCCACAGGCATAAAAAAACAGGTTCACACATAAAAATAGATAAATACATTTTTTAAATGGCCTTTTTTAATGGCTTATGTTTTCCATGGAAATCTGGAAATGTCAAACACATTTGGATCAAGTTCACCCACTGTATAACTTTTTCAGTATAGAGTACACATTTATATCGATATGGCGATTAGATAAACTGAGGTCTGTTCCATGTGAAATGTTTTAATACCAAATAAACTACGTAAAAAGTAGCTAGGTTCCTCACCACAAAAACCCTAATGTACAACCATTCCATTCCCACATGATACTCCAGGGGACCGTCTCTTCTGCACTCATTTCCTAGGCCAAACAGGAAAATGTTTCATCTTATCAGTCTGTGGGCCCAGAGATACGGCTAGCCTTCACACAACTGCTTTGGTCCACCCAGTACCCGCGATGCCCTTCCTGAGTTCAACAAAGGACAAGCTGCACACGCTTTCTGCTTTCTCATTCTTTAACATCTGCCTCAAACCGGCTAACACCATGGCTGCTCCATAGAGTGCATCCTAAACAAAACCCCGCTCTGGGTACTGAGTTCCTGTTTCAGCTGTTTTAGCATAATACCTGCTCACTGGTGGTCCTGATGGAGTCCTCATCAGTGATGAACAGGGAAAATGGGACTAACAAATAATGCACTGAAACAGATGGACTGCAGTCGGTATTAGTAAAAAGAATACAAAAAAAAAGACAAAAAAAAAATTACTACAAACTAGGTGCATCCTCTGTTAAAGTGGGAATAAAGTGTTTACCATACACACACAGCCACACTCAAATGCCAAATAAAACTGTTTAGTGTCTAGAAGTACAGCTTTATAAAAATGAGCACATATAATATTTAAGTGAATCACATCTTGTCCTCATATCGCATACAGCATAAAATCTGAAAAAATCATTACACACCTAGAAATATAGTAAAAGTTTTAAAATTCATTAAATGGATACATTTCCTGAATGAGATATCCCTTAAAAGCGTTAGCCATACCTCATGGGGAGGTGACTGTAAATAAACCAAGCTCACATGTTGGGTATCCTGCCATTGAAAGATCAGGACAGCTGATCTAGGGCAGAATTAAATGCTACTTGTGGCTGGCATGCCTGTCGAGGTGCACCTGCAGCACAATTCCACTAGTCCCTCCCTCCGTCTATCTCTTTTTTCTATCTGTCTATCTAAAGCAGTCTCATGGAGTTAAAGGCTCTCTGGCAGGTCAGGCTAGTCTGGCCCACTGGCTAGTGGCCTGCCAATAACCTGAAAGGATAGGGGGATTAAATCTTCTTTAGATACATTCTGTCTGTCTTCCTTCATCCTTCTATGCCTCTCCTAGTGACCCCTCCTCCCCTTCCAGCATGGGGATCCAAGGTTAATAGCACGTGCCGGGCCCGGCTGCTAGACTCAAGTGGCAGATCACAGTTGACTGGCGCAATACCAGAAACCTGCGCTGGCACCGTCTAGTTGCAGGTCTATCATCAGCGCCAGTCTTTTATAATTTGAGGAGCACATGTAAGGCTCAGTACTTGTAAAGTGCTCTCCTACTGTCTTGTGGTTAGAAATGCAAAGAATATGATCGATATACCTGAAGTACGCTGAAACAAATAATACATCAGATTTACTTGTTTCAAATAAATAAAATAAATCCTCACAGTTTGGTCTGCTTTCATGTTAAATAGAATATTCATACAAAAATTACATGCAAATGTGAACCAAGCAAATGAAATGCATAATTTTTTCCAAATTGGATGAGGCCATTTTACTAATTATAATAATTACACTAAATAATATGTCAACATTTTCACTAGATATTAATTCAAAAGTACCTTGTTTTTCAGGGGGACCTGCATTACTGAGATTTTGGTGTATGAACAGGTTAGCCTGGAAGCTGACAGCTAAAAACATGGTTAGCATAATTGGCTTAGCACAAGACAGTTACGCAGGAGGAGAACTGAGGCTGCAAAGAGAGCACATCTAAAGCAAGTCTAAAGATAGTATAATGTGAAACCTACCCTTTTCATCATGAGGTTATCATTATTCCCATCTCATTTTGAAAAGCTGTATTCTAGATAGGACAACACTAAACTGGCACCTCTAATGGAATGGCAAATATGCTGCTAAAGCTAAGGAAACACACAAGAGACTGAAGTCTTATTAAGAGTGATAGGTGGATATGTGGTTAATAAGCAAAATAGCTGAGTCATGTGCATCCCATAAAAGAGACAAATCGCTGTTTGCATATTTAACAAAACCGCAGACAGCAAAGCTGACTTTGTTGATGGAAACCTCACCGATATATAAACGAGATGGATGCACCCAGAGCACATGACAGCACAGATTGCAGGCGGTAAACCTAGAGTGGCACAGAAAGCCATGCCAAAACTCAATGTTCTGCTGGCCACTAAGGCTGGATAAGCAGCGTGTCTTAAAAGCCTACTGGAGATTTCCCAGGAGCTGGACAAACCTATAGCAACAAACTCAGCAACAGGGGTCACGGGAGCTTGAGTAGGAGCTTCCATTTACCATTCACTATGTTATGCCCAGAGAGAGGCCAAGAGGGGGAGAGAGAGAGAGAGGGGGAGAGATGAGCCAGGAGAGGTGGAAAGAGAAAGAAATTTTACAGCTGGACTGGCAGTTTTTAATAAATAAAAAAAAAGCAACATCTGGATCAAATTTAAACCTCAATTTCATTGTTTGTAAATCTGAAGAAAGCAGGGAGATTGTGCGGGAGTGACAAGATGAAGATGGAATCTGTGGTGTGCTGGCAAATTTTCAACATGTGTGAGGCCTCAATCTCTGGTTCAGCTCCACCAGAGGTGCACTTCTCCCTAAACACTTCTCCTTAACCATGCCGTTTGATAAGGGAGTGGAAGGTGTGAAGATGTTTGATAAAGCGAATGTGCGGCAACCTTATCGCCCATACACAAACACAAGTTTCGTATTTTCTCAGATAAAATAGATCAGAGGTTTTGAAAAAAAGAAGCAGAAGTCTCTACTTACCTCGCTCCTTCTTTTCCTTGGAGAAGGAATCAAACTTTCTTCTGAGTGATTTCCTTCTCTTGCGAGTCTCTGGATTGAGAGAGAACAAGAGAGCTCATGTCGATAGTAGCACAAAAATAGAAAAGTACGTCTTTATGAGACCACCAGTAAACACACTTAAATCAATTTATGGATACATAAGAGATTTAGAAACGCACTCAATATAATGATCAAAAAGAAGAGGTACAGAGAACCTGAACATGAAATACATGCTGAGGTCTGACTGATGTCTATTAGATGTACATTAAATGTTGAACACCAGAAAAAGGAACTGTAGTGCAGCTGATATAAATAGAAGCCAATGAACTCATCACAGAGAAATGTCTTAATTGTCTGAAATTAGCAGAACCACTAAGCATTGTCTTACAACAGTTTAGGATTATGCTCCAGTCTGATTCACAAATCTGATGCACAAAAGAAAAAAAATTACGAAAATGCATGTACAAATGAAAAGACAGGTAGTCATATAAACATAGTGTTTTTAAATGAGCTAAAATGTCATATCTCTAAATAGGAGGTATGGCCAAAGCAAGCAGTCTGCATTACTGTTATAGACTTTTAAATATTTTTAGCATTAGCAAAAGGAAAGCTTTCCAAAGTTAAGCTTAGAACAAAATAGAGACACTTCCTGGCCAGCTGTAATGGTCACTATTAGCCTTAAAATGCTGCCTGAGAAAGAACAGCCCTTCCTCGGCTGGAGAGCACTAAAAATAAGGCTTTAAACACAAAGCTTTTTGTCTGCATGTTGTTAGGCGCAGGATTTCACTGTCCATACAGCCCCACATGAGGATAGTAAGCTAGCAATATTTTATTAAACTTTTTTATTAAACAGTCTTAAAACAGAACCTAACCTGGTGACAGCTGTATTTGCAGCATTCTAATCAAAACAGGCTCATTTTTTCAGTCTTTTTCAAACATGCGAATCAGTCAAGTACTGGTACATTTTTTAAATAATGGTGTCAAAAGACATTCATTAGAACAAAGTGACAGAAGACTTGCTTTTGGTTCCAGTTTGAGAACCACTGCAATAAAAAAATGTATGGTTACACTTTATAAGAGGGCAGCAATCATTTGATAAACATGACAACTAAAATGACAGCTGACACAAGCCTATATAAACATTTAGTCCAGCAGTTGGTATTAAGGCTGTATTTGTCCATTTTTTGAAACAAGTGTTATGACAGCTTGATGAAATATGCCTATTTAAACGTGTCAGTAGGTTTACATCAGTTGCCATAAATGACTTATGTAAGTGTCATGCAGCCTTACACCAATCAGTCATAATATTAAAACCAGGTGAAGTGAATGACAATGATTCTCTATTTGCCACAGCACCTGTAAATGGATGCAATAAATTAAGCAGCAACTGAACAGTAAGCTCTTTATGTTGATATGCTGGAAGCAGGAAAAATAGGCAAGAGTAGGAATCTGAGTGATGTCAAATTGTGGTGGCCAGGTGACTGTGTCAGAGCATCTCCAAAACGACAGGTCTGGTAGGGCGTTCCTGGTAGGAAACCGACCAAAACTAGTCTAAGGAAGGACAACCACTGAACCAGTCACAGGATCATAGGTGCCCAATTCTCACTGATGCACCTAAGGACAAAGTCTATCCTTCCTGGTTGGATTCCACTGAAGATCTTCTGCATCACAAATTGTTAAATAGTTTATGCTACAAAGGAAACATTCTCAGAACACACAGTGCATCACAGCTTGCTGTGCATTGGGCTGCATACCTGCAGATCTATTAGAGTGCCTATGATGAATCCAGTCCATTGCTAAAAGTGCTTACAAGGGGCATGTGAGCATCAGGAAAATTGAGAAATTGACGAAAGAGATGGCACCAGGAAGCACTAAGAGGAAATTACAAGCATGCTCTGGGCAGTGTTTTGCTTGGAAACCTTGGTGTTCTAACATCCATGTGATCAACTGTAAAAATCATTCAGGATTTGTTTGAGGAACATGGCAAAGAGACCAAGGCACTGGCTCGGCCTCCAGATTCCAAGGACTCAGTCTTATCTGGACAAATCGTCTATGGCCCCACCTTGCACTTGACAGGATTTAAAGGATCTGCTGCCAATGTCTTAATGTTTTCTAGTGCCAGATACCATAGTACAGCTTCAGAGGTCTTGTGGTAAATCCATGCCTATATGTGTCAGATTTTTTCGGCAGTATGAAGGGAGCCAAAACTATATTATGCAGGTGGTTTTAATGTTATGTCTGATTATCCTTACTATATATATCCTTAAAAGTCTCACCATCAATCTCATCTCTTTTACCAGATTTCATATGGACATTTTCACACACACTGAAAAGGCCGTTTTAATCCCTGAAGACCTGCCAAAATAACTGTTGTTGTCTTTTACTGATAGGAGTCCAGTTATTGCATGAGACAGTGTTCCCGAGAGTGGAGTTCAGGCGGTATGAGAGGGCTACTGTAATGATGTGTCCAAAGGGATAAAGAGAGATCGGGGAGTGGGGGGGTTGAGGGGCTGTGACACCACACTGGGGCTTCAGGCACCATGCAAAGAAGCTTTGGGTGGGGTCATATTCCCATGACTACAGGAAATGAGAATTTATTTCCATAGCCACTGGCCCTCCCCCCTCCCACACGACAAGGCATCATGAGCTAATCTCCTTTCAACGCCCTGGACAAGGGGCAGAGAGAGAGAAAAATTTCATTCCAAGGTAAATTGAAGTAAGAGAGCAAAGTATGGAAGCAATTTTGACAAGCAGCAGCGCCAGAGACATAACAAAGTCATATAAGGCCTTTAAGCAGAACCTGCATGCAGATTAGACTTATGCCGAGAGACAAAAGAAAGCAAATGAAAACCACAGTAAATCTCTAGAGTGTTGTTTCCAAATAACCCAACCAACACTGCCAGGAAACTGCAAACAAAAACAAAGAAAAGAAGAAACATTTCAGTGATGAGGAGCTTTCAAATGACCAGAATTCCCTAAAGGACCCTCCAGTAAAGTTGAAGTGAGTTTTGACTGGTCCAGATTTCCACCACAAAATATCTTCAGGACATGTCCGCCACGATTCCACAGAGGTGGCTGTTGGGACCGTGATGGAGAGTCAGATGGACTCTTCCTCGGGGAAGAGCTTGTTCCATAAATATTCCCACAAAGTTTGCTGACCCTTTCCCTTAGGGATCAGCTGAAGTGCTGGTTTAAAGCTGCTGATCATCAAATAAACCTTGGACTCACTCATCTGAGTTTTAGCTGGGACTCCTCTCATCCTCGTCTTTTGAAACAGCTGGGAATTGCTTGGATTGTCAGGACTTCCAGTGCGTAATATGTGACAGGGTGTGAAAGACAATGTCCAACACATGTCCTGGAAATCCATTACTGAGAGCTGCTTCATAAACAATGAGCTTGAGGATGCAAACAGAGGTCACACAAGTATATTTTTGTAACTCTACTTCTTTGCATGAATATTTCATGAAAAACTGACCTATAATAATGGTCTAAAACCTTTGGAAAAATGTCGTACTGCGTTATATTACAATTAAGAATTTTTCCTTCTCTTAAAATTTTACTTCCAATTAGAAGTACAGGCCAAAAATAGGCCAAACGTTAGATGACATTAACAAACTTAATTTTCTCACGCTTTTTCCCGGCCATGATGTTTTAATAGTTTAATCTGTGAGATTCCACAGACATGATGATGTACGGCTCTCAAAATTAACCCCTCATTTCTAAATAAATCTTCTATTTTTTCGGTCTCTCGCTCCCTTCATCCTGCTCCCTCTCTCTCTCTTATACACACACCCCTTTCTTTTTCCCTCCAACACAGAATCCACTAGATTTACTGTCCTCCTGGAATTTGATGAATCTATTGTAGACTGGTCTTATGTGGGTTTACTGTGCTTTCAACGAGTTCCAGTCAACTATTATCACCTTGGTAAACATCCAGCAATTGCCAGGCTGTATTTGAGGCTCAGTCCATGATGGCTGTCCAGGTTCAAACAACAACAAATTGCAGCAGGCGTAAAGCCCTGAGCAGGAATTCTGCTTCACAAAGCTGGAGCGTATACAAGCATTTATTACTTTTGGAACGCAAATGTGAATGTGGCTCACTCGTACTGTTTGTGTAGTAATTAGAATATGTCATAAGTACTAGGCATTTGAAATGCAACACTCTATTTTGTAAAGAGAGGCATTTTCTTTGCTTGAGTATTTTTTTTGTCTTTTAAATAATGTTTTTGTACATGTGTGTGTGTGTTACATGGCTGGCATGATTTACTGATGTAATGATTTACTGACATAAGGATTTACTGATGTAAGGTAGTAAAGAATATGCAATAAAACACCATATTTTACATTAAAGAGGGCAATTTTTTTTGACAATACCAACTTTGTTGCACATATCTACATTAACTAATAGGCCAGGTAAAATGTAACAGACTGCGTGTTACACTTTATATTTTAGTATGTTTGTAGTAAGACTGTTTTTATCATCTGCTTTCAAACAGCTTGGCTTTAACATCATGTTCAAACTAATCCAACCATGTTATGGCAGTTTTTCACTGTGGTTTGTTTATTTACTACGAAAAATGTTGAATATAATGTTATGTAGGACATTTCTACTGGTAGATGAGAGGATAGGCAGGATCATGTTCCATTGTAACCTGTTTTATTGATCTATTTCTTTGCGGTTATTGCTGGTCATGCCTGAGCTCTGTGTTTGTGGTGTGTATGTACCTTTAGGAATGCTGATTTTGAAGTCCAGGTCGCGCTCCTCTAGGTGGTAGAGAGCCACCTCTTGTAGACGCACTCGCTCCAGCTCCGACAGGCTCTGAATGGACACCGGTTGCAGCTTCACACTTTGACCCAACATGGTGGCCCACGTGTGGTCTCCCTGACAGAGAGAGCAAAAGATATTCAAGTATTCCATGAGCATTTGGTTTAATGCTTAAATGTTCCAGAGAGAAAGTTGAGGCACCATGAAGGGAAAAAAAACAAACAAATGCTGATTCCTGGAAAACAGTTTTTCCTCTGGTGTCGTTTCAAACCGACCATCAAATGATACTTGGAAAAGCGTCACAGGAGGAAGGTACTGTGAACAAAGAAGGAAACTAAATTTCAGGCCAGTTCCATGTGGAAGTAAGCGCTGGACGCTAACAATGTTCAGTCTAGACAGTTCTACATTACTTAACAGTTTTTTCTTCTTCTTAGAAGAGAACAATATATCTACAAATGTAAGAGGGGGCTTTGTTTTGCCCACTGACATCCACAGGTTATGGCAAAACTGCAAACCATCTACAAACTTCCACAAAATGTGAAGATAACGATAATCTTTTCACATTTACTACTAAAATTAGCTACTTTTAGTAATAGCAGAGCTGCAGTAAATAACCATCAAGCAATACAGGGCATGCTGTGACCACACACAGCCCCTCTGGCTGAATACATCCTGTGTGTAGTCGTGCAAAGACTATTCTGAGTGCTTTTACAGCCCTGGGTATGTGGAACATCTATAGAAACAAAGGAGCAGTAATCAGATTCTCTTTACAGTCTCTTTACATTACTATTCTGACAAATAGTGCATTTTGCATATTATCAGACCATATCTGATAATCTTTGCCTAGCATTTATTTATGGGTTTCCCGAATATAATAAAAAAAAATAAAAATTGTCCGAATACCATATTTGTAAAAAGAAACACGTTATTTGTGCCTTTACGACTAACGTATTATAGGCTGGCTAGCTATTGCAATTTAAAATGCGCATGGTTTTCTGTGATTAATCGCAATAAAGCGCATTGTTTTTTTCAAAGATAAATCAATCATTCAAAAGTAGTATATGGCTCACTTTTCTTTTCAAAGTACTGCTATATGAAGAAAAAGTGCACATTTGGTTTGCAAACACTTTAAACAAATTCTTAACATCTATGTTCACTGTACCACAGTCAGACAGACGCAGTTCAAATATTTCTGTATATCCCAAATCCCAATAAACATGTAATCAAATTAATGATAAAAACAAAGCTATTTGCCCCTGCTAGTGCATTCATGTTTTATTTAGTTCATTATAGAAAAGCAAGTTCACCTCAGAGTCCAGAGCATGGGGAGCAGAACCAGTGTAGTAGCTACAATGAGAGACAAATTCCATATGAAAGACTGTTTCTGAATGCTAATATTAAGTTCATGTTTGTGTAAAGGTCAGGCATCCCAATACTTTTGTCCATATAATATGTAATGGCCACAAAAGTAATGGGACGGCTGACTGCCAAAACCGGCAAAGGTGCTGGATACTTTGTGCACGCATGAGCACAAATTAAAAACTTTAAAAATAAAAGAATACAAAACCTGCGTTAAAGCACTATTAAAGAACTGTCTGTGTTAAGTAAATAATGCATTATTTGCGCAATAAAAACGCGTTAATGTTCCCAGCCCCAATATATTTATTGTGTGTCAATGTAAAATCCATATGAATTCCAGGGCCCATGGTTTCACAAAAGAGCATTACCCTGAGCATCACACTGGCTTGCCTTCATTCCCATAGTGCCATCTCTTCCCCAGGCAACACACACACACACACACACACACACACACACACAGACCTGGCGGCCTTGCCCACCAACCACGAAGTCACTGAGAGTCACTGAGTGTCTGTCCTCGGACGCTTATGGTAAATAATAACCATGTTCTGGGAACACCCAACATAACTTGTTAGTTTGGGGATGCTCTGAGTCTAGCCATCACAATTTGGTTCTTGTCAGTCAGATCCTTACACTTATCCATTTGACAAACATTCCATGTCAGTATCTGTTAAAATCCTTAGTGATCACCTTAATCAAACAATATATAATAAGTAAATGTACGAAAACGCTCTGAAGTTCTGTAAACGCTGCATCGTTTTCCTCATTTGGATGTTTTGTCATTTCCTTTAAAATGATGCTTTAAAGAACAATATTTTATCTGGAAATTAGGAGAAATATTGTCAGCAAAAAAACTAAAGCAAAGCTGTTCAGTTCAATATTTGCACCAATAAGAGATAAAACCTGAGAACATTTTTGCACAGGTCTCTTATTAAAAAAAAAAAAATGATATACTAATATGGCATACTATTCAAACTAATCAGTCTGAATTTATGGTGGCCTGTGTAACATAAAATACAAGTAAAAGTTGAAACCACATGTAGAGAGGCTGAAATAATCTCTTTACATGGTTAATTCAGCTACTGGTTGTAAACATGGCCAGAGTCGCATCACTTCTAATGAGAAACAGACAGGGATTAAAGAAAGGGATGGTACTAGGAAGCCACACTGCTCATAGGTCAACCTAAGCCAGCCCTGGCCCCTGGCGCCCGGCCCAAGGGTATAGACCCTAGTCCCGGTGGTCCACTTTGATGGCGGTCAAAAGGGGGTGGGGAAAGACGCAGCGTGTGGAGACACAAAGAGAAAGAGTGCAAGAGTGAATCTGTGGGGACCAAAGCAATGACGAAAATGGCACTGACCCTGAGGTGAGCATCCTGCACTGGTTCTGTATGAGCTTCTCTCTGTTGAGCCACAGCCCACAGCGAGCCACTCGGGGAAATGTATTATAAAGATGAAAAGATCAAGTATGGCTGTATTATTTTTTCACTGTGACTTTTTATTGGGCTTCCTGAAATTGTATTATTTTCCCAATGTTGTTTTTGGTTTCCAGCTGAGCAGAGGATTAGCTTTTATTATCATTCATGACTCACGAAATCTTTGTTGCCCATAAAAAAATGCCGGGTAATGGAAAACGAAACGTTCCTCCGGCTGCACAGGGTATTACCAGAACTCCTCAGTGGGCTTCGCCATAACCCTGCAGGAGATCATTAAGGTAATGAAATGACAGTAACACGGTGAGCAACTCTGGAACTTCGCTACCTCTTGAAATTGCTCAGTGGTATAAGTAATTCCCATTTATAATTTAATTAAAGTTTTATTTGGAGCGGTTTATTAAATGTCTCATTTCTAAAAAATGGGCCGCGCCCACCTAAACTTTATAAGAGGCTGAATTTGTAATCTCTTGCAAAAACGTTCCACAAAATTAGTTAAAATTAGTTTAGTGAAGGATGGTACATTTGATTAGAGAGGCGCCCTCTGAGTTACACAGCAAGCAAAGCCATAAATGACTACAGCACTACTTTATCCATGTTAGGCCTGTTTCCTCTCAATCCTTGATGCTTACATAAGCTTGATTGAGATAAATAGGAAGTCAACTCAGAAATTGCTGAGTTCTGCCCACTCTATTTCAAAGCGTCACATGTCCGTTTCCCGGTGCCCACTGGGGTCACTTTCCACTACAGTCATCAACACACCACCTGCTGCGCTGCATGGACTACAGGTAAAAGTTCATATGGTCATGTTTTGTCCTTGGTGTTGTCTCTGATGTCTTCTGAGATGATTAATCAGGATTTTGGTAGGAAAAACTAATCCTTACTATAAATTATATCCCAGTACAACATTCCAAGTATACTCAGTACTAGATCTGAGCTGCGGCATGTACCAAATATTTGGACCATTTCCAGAGAGCCTGACGAAAAATGGGTGTATAGTAACCACATAAACCGCATGGTAACAGGTAACTAATCGGCTAGGGCAAAAATATGGCAAATGGCAAAAATATAATATGACCATACTTAGATATTTTCACAATATTCCATATCAATTACATGTTTTTGTTTTGATAACTGGAACTGAAGAAGACAGTGCAGTGACACATTGAGTAAAAATGATAAAAGTATTGACTTTTAGTGCCCAATTCACACAGAACTGTCCTTAACCAAATGGAAGTTTGTCATCATTGGGATTTTTTTAAAGAAAAGAGATTAATGTAGTTTATAAACACTAAGATTAAAAAAGTTGTGTAACAGAATGTTTCAGGCTTTTGTAGGCTTTCATTGAGAGATTGGCTGCAAGCTCTGTGATAATTGTATGCCAGCTTCACAGAGTAATAGTTTGTATCTTGGCTGAGTAATCAAGACTGCAATTAGCTAAATAGGCCCTTGTTAGAATGGTGAGAAAACACACCAGTCTCCACACTGGTCCAGTGACTACTTGTAAGTCACTTATAAAAACATAAATCTCGTTTTCTCCCTATTTGTCTATTAAAAATTTATAGACCCTATCTCCCTACCCCCCCCCCTCTCTATAACTCTCTCTCTATCTATCTATCCGTCCTTCAGTTCGTCCTTTCATCTATCTACCTATCTCTCTCTGTATGCCCTTAAAAGGAGGAATATATGTACCGAATTACTCAAAAAGACATTTTCACAGAAATATTCCTAGTGGACACACATCTGGTCTGAATTGTTTCGGGTGGGCACAATTTTGAGAAGAATGACAACAACATGCCGGCCCTTCACACAGTGCATTGTTTTTCAAACCAAACACAGGCTGAGTCTGTGTAGCCACTAATACAAATATCTCTCTGGATTTGCCAAATATTATACCCTCATGTACTGGTTAAGCATTCAACTGCTCATCCAAAAACAAGTGTGCCTGGATTTCAACACTCAGTTTAAATAAACTCTAGGCTTTTGTATAAAATTCCACTTATTATTGCAAACGCCGGACAAACTGAGCACATACCAACCTCGTGCTATCACTTAACACCCGCTACCCACTGACACCCAGCAGGATGCTTTGAAAGGAATAAGTCACTACAGACAGGGCGGCAAGCTGACTGTGTGTTTCCAAGTGCGAGCAGGACAATGGTGCACCCGCCCAGTAATACTAATACCCCAGTGCAGCTTATTACATGTTCTTTAAGATATCAGGTTGCTCATAAGAACTTATTTGTCTCTCATGGCCTCTCAGAAGAGAGTAAGTGATTCTGGGGCTCAGGAAAAAAAAGCACAAGGCTTTCAGCCATGGGGTCATGAACCCTTCATGGTTAAACTGCTTAAGCTCAGTAATGCGGTTCTGACAACAGATTTACACCTTCGGTAGAGCAGTGGTACACTGCTTCCACAATCTGTGTTCTTTAAAAGTTCACTCTAATATTCAAAGCTTGACCTTGACTTAAAAGGAATACAAGGGGATACTCATTATATACTCATAATTATGTAAAATCACTTGAATACAGTACAGTAATACATTGACCGTAATTCATTATATTATCAGTATTTTGATTCCACCTACAAGTGTGATTTTTACACCAAGTCCTTAAGGTCAAAGCAACAAGTTACAATGAGGGCAAATGTAAAACTAATGTCCACTCAAAAAACAATTCCACCTACGCCAGAACCACCATCCTCGTCTATAGAATGCATCACTGACTTGATTTGACTACTTGATCAAAGCTTCCCAAGGATCAAGGATCAAAGGGAAGTTTCATAGATTCTTAAATTCAGAGTTGTATAAAAATAAAACAGATTAATAGAGAGAAACGTACGAAGTCAGAAACTTTCACAGTTATGATGATGGCTGAGACAGTATTTCTCAGATTTTCTACAATATTGTTGTAATCATCATTAGATATCAAAAATTTAGGAAAAAGCTTCACTGATTACTTTGGACAGTAATACAATTATAATATAGAATCTTTGGTTTCTCTCAGTAGCACTTATAACAGTTCTTCTCAATAGAGTCAGCAGCTTTCTGTTCCTCTCTTGAATTGCATTTTTTCAAATCTATGTAATTCCCCTTCTAGTTAATAGTAAAAGGCCGATCGAAGCCTAATGAACAGAAGTTCATTCAACACTTGTAGTTCAGTAAAAGTGCTCCATAGATCATTTTGCTTAGTTTGTGTCCTTTCTCTTGTTTTAGATTGTTTTTAGGCTAAGTTCTGCCTCTTCACTGATGATATTAGTCTTGCTTCAGTGCCATCTGAAATGTGGCATGCACCTCCTTATGAGGACTTTTGATATAAATACTGTTCTTTCGAGAAAGGCTGATAACTACCAGATGTTCTGTGAAAATAAATCTCACAAGTTTAACATTTTGACAAGCGGCAATATAAAGAAATCCCAGCGATGTCACTCTGACGTCAGACAGATGCTACATGATTCAGGCACAAGAGTCATCAGCACTCATTCCAGTGTTTGGCAATCAATTGAAGCCAATTACCCGGAACCAGTGTGTGTGGATTACATTCAGTGACAGCGTGTTCATTGTATATACGCACACACATTCACACACATTTATGTATATATATGTATAAACTGTCAGTCAGTTTGCATCCACAACATCATACTTTTTTCACACAGGTTTTTTTTTTCAGTCTTTCTTAATATGGACCTTTGATCAAAACTGTTCATGTTTCACACATGCACACACACAGATGCTAACCCTGCATTAGAAATTCAGTTAATGCAGCCCAAAGGATGAACTGGCCTGGCTCGCACAGGACCAGCATTAAGAGAGGTGGTAAGTCTGGCACAAGGGCTCTATTGAGTTCTCAAACTGAATTGAGCTGCCAGCATCTGTTTGGTATTCATTATAGTGATTAAAGCATCAAAGGATGTCCCAAGACCTTCCCAGAGCTTAAGGAGAAACAAACTAGCGTCCACTTTGTGTGTAATGTGTTTAAGATAATGCTGAAAGCATTTAAGACATCGGTGGGAATTAGGCAACTCTCCTGAGATCTAAAAGGGGCAGGGGATGTAATCATGTTTTAAGGCTGTTCAAAGGTGGTAGAAGCACGACAGCTATGTCTGTCTGTGGGGCTGCTCTTGTTGAGGTGGAGATAAGGAGCATCAATAGAAATAGAGTAACGGCATCACTCAGCGAATACTGACAGTTAAGTGCGCTTTGGTCTTTCATCCTTTAAGTGAAGGAATTTAATCTAATCTACAAATTAAACTCAAAGCTACATAAAAGTCAAGAGGGTACACGAGAAAAATGTCACAAGCTGCGTGAATCCAAAATAAACAATGATACGAAATCTTCAAAAGCTTAGTTAAAAGTTCTGAGAAAAAGGAGATGTGTATATATGCCCACGCAGACACACACACACACACACACACACACACACACACACACACACACCACACATTATCATCCCATTCATATTCATGTGTGGAGTGAAGGATAAAAAATTTAGACTATCACACAGACTACCATAATCATCATCATCATTTTCAACATCTTTATGTGTGGAGTCAAAAATAAACAAACACACATACACACAGACACATTCAGCCCACATACAACACATGCATTGCACACACAAATAGAAACACTGCAGACGTATCTGGACGTAACACATAAAGCGTTCACGCAGCTACAGGAAATCCCAGCAAACAAATGACACAGTAGGTTTAAAGTTTAGTGTACATGACTCACACTCACGCAAACACACACATACTATCTTTATACATTTCCAAGTACACTACAAACACAAACCCACAACTATACATACAAAACTGTCATACACACTTCACTGTACCTGCAGTTCAGGAGCCAGATGGTGTATGTGTCAGACACTCAGGCACTTATAGAGGACAGAGGAACCCCTCTTCAGACTGGACCCTCTTCAGACTCCGCTCACTGACAGGACAGGTAAAGGAGATCCAGACGTAAGGGACACCACAGTCCACACAGAAGACACAGACAGTGACAGAGTATGTGTGTGTATGTGTGTGTGTGTGTGAGAGAGAGAGAGAGAGAGAGAGAGAGAGAGAGGGAGAGAGAGAGAGAGAGAGAGAGAGAGAGAGAAAGAAGTCTGCTCTCCCCATCTGTTGCCTGCTGAAGTAAATCAGACCACAGGGCAGCCAAGAGCAAAAACTCAAAGTAAACACTGAGAGAGCGCGCTGGAGGGAAGAAGGGAGAGAAGAGGAGGGGAGAGGAGGGGAGAAAGAAGAAGCAGAGGAAGGAGGAGGGGCGGCTCAGCTATAATGAGAACTTCCCCAGTATCCAGCTAAAGACATGGCCCCGAGGTGGCACGGCTGGAGTAAACAAACCAGTGTGGTGGTCCCGTCCTGAAGCATGAACTCTGTCACTTAGGGCCCTGATCACAATCAGACTCTATTTATTCAACACACCAGCAACTATCTTCTACACAGTGTTTCAGTACAGAAATCTACAACCACTTACAGTAATCACAGATAGAAACAGCAGAGAGTACTACTAACCAAACAAAACCTACATGAACACCTGGGGCCCAAGCATATAACAAAATTGGTGGTATATGTGGTTAAATAATTATGCATTTCATCCTTCAATTCACAGCAGTTGACTTTTATGTTACTGTATATGCTGACTGTGACTCATTTTCAATAAATGGAAAAATGTGGCAGCATAACTGAAATAAGCTGATATAAACCCTATATTTATATATGTGTGTATATATATATATAGATATATATATATAGAGAGAGAGAGAGAGAGAGAGAGAGAGAGAGAGAGAGAGAGA
>JBBMFX010000011.1:203264-217601 GCA_037832545.1 Rhabdalestes septentrionalis
GAGAGAGAGAGAGAGAGAGAGAGAGATACGAGGGAAGAAAGGAAGTCGCTCACTTAGCCCCCAAGAGGTTAGCTGTGTACACTTAATTACAAGTTCAGCACTACTTCTGCAAAGAGAAATTAATAATGCTGCTCCTCGCCTTATGTAACTCTGCCTCATTTAGAGGTACAGAGATTGGAAAGATTAGACAAAGACCAGTGAACAAGGGCAGACAAACACAAGGAGCAGTTAGGGCAATGGCCAGTCTCAGGTTATGAAGTATAGACTCTATATTGTACACGATAATCCAACTGCATCTGACGATTAAAGCTACATCCGATTAAAGCTACATATAACACAACTCTAGACATGGCTAGACATTTTAACACAGTAAACACTGGATAGTCCACAGACACATCAGACAAACACGAACATCACAGATCCTTCGGGATAAACCTGAGGGATTTTTCAAAAAGCAGGTTTTCTGAGTTAGACAGCTGAAAGTCAAAACTGTCCAATAGGAGAAGAGGTTAGAAAAGTTCATAATGGGCAAATATTCAGCTGTCTTTCTGAAACAGGCTCATTTTTGGTCCTAAAACACCACAAATATCAAAATATCACCGCCGACCACTGGGCTCAACCATAGTCATCTCCCTCAGCCACACGACCCCCACCAGGTCAGGTCAAGCAGAAACAGACACTTTCTTTAACTAAGAGGTCTTAATCTTGGACATTTTAATGCAATCAGTTGATCTACAAACAGTCACAACAGTGTAGAGTCCAAAACATTTGACAAAAACAAAATGTAAGAAATGTATTAATATTTATATGTACCTATATTTTAAATGTTTTCCTCCAGACTCCACATTTTTGTTCAATCCCAACTCCCAAGATGCAGGATAGACCAAAAATAAAAACGATCTAATGGTCCTTAAGGTCGAGTTTGAAATCCACTGCCATAGCAGATTGGGGGTTCATTTTAAATGGCTGTATTTTCTCACATTTGAAATGCACACATGTTTTTAATGCTATATTTGGAGACAGGATGCTGTTTGTTTTGGTCATTTCTGCTGTTGTTGCGATGGAAACAGGCTTTCACTGAAAATTAGGCTTTTATATAAATAAACAGCAAATAAAACACATTTTAAGTAACAAGCAACTGCAGCTGAGATTTTCACACATAATATTGCAGAGGGGGCTGAGAGAGTAAGCGAAAGATCCCCCCTTCACACACACACACACACACACACCCGAAAGAACCTCTTTTTTTTGGTTTGTTTATGTCTTTTCACAACTAAGATCTAAACCTTAAGACCTAAGTGAAAGAGACATAACCCTTCAAGTCAAGATCAACTTGTGCCAAGCCCCCCTTCACCCCCGACATGTACAGTCACATACATGCTACGCTTAATTAGCTAAATATATTCATTCTCATTAGCAGCTGATTAACTAGCATGAACTGAGTGGCTCCAGGACATTAAACAAGGCCCAGTGGCTCTGCACCAAAACCCCACTCAATGTGACTCTAATCGCTGTGAAGGAGAGGCCATTCGAAGGGCTTTTGGCCAAATCCGCAAACTCTGAGGAGGCCGCTACCGCAGCCAGCTAGGCACGAAATTTCCAAGTCAAAATGATAGTTCAGCCAAAACTCAAATTCATACAATTTCTACCATCCCACAAATATAAAATTCATCAGCCAAGACACACTCAAGTGTCCAGTTCTCTTCTTCAGTTTTGTACTGGAGGTAAAAGGGCGATGTAGCAATGAGTAATGGAAGTGAGTAATGGACCTCATGAGGGCATGGTGCCAGCTTTCAGTCTTTGCACACACTTTCCTCAAACACTTCTTATGTAGTTCCTGACATGAAAAACTGTTATTAATAAAAACAGACAAATGTGATTGATATAGCTTTTAACAGCAGCAGCTATCATCCTGAAATTTGGAAATTTTGCCTGTAAATATGTCAATTTTGTGCCTCCCATCACTGAAACGTAAACATGAGATGTCACTTACGAGGAATTTAGCCATGCATGTAAAATACGTGTGTTTGTGTATGTGTGGGTTTGACATGTAATTTCTAGTTGAGAGTGGAATTATGATCCCTTTCCCAATTTTAAAACAGGCCTGTAGCCCTGTCAGCAATTAATTTAGATAATAATGACTTTGTAGCAAAATATGGCAAACTGGCTGTAATATAATACAGTAAATGAATATATAATAAATATTGACTGAAATATTTCATATCCCCCCACCCCCCATTCTAACAAACTGGATTGGGAACCAGGATTTTAAATGTTTTTTATCCAACCAAATATTCTAAAATCTTGGACTGCCAATGTCACATTAAATTGTTTGCTTATTTAGATTTTAATATATTTATGTGAATTAGAAAGATTTTTGCATTTATAAAAAGCTGTTTAACTACCAAATTCTCTCATGCGGATGTACACCCCTGAATCTCCACCGATGGTCCATTTAAACCCCAATAAATGTTCAACAAAAAGTGCTCTTGGTTTGATGAGAAGGCAGAATAGTATCAGCACCACAAACAAATACAAACTGCTTAAATATTACCCTGTCAAGGAACCTTCAGAATGGAGAGAACTACCTTTACTCATTTGAATAGCAACAAATCTCCAGGTATAAAGAGGACAGGCTGACTTGGGACAGACACATCAATGATATTATTTCAGTGTTACAAAACAGGAGAATGTCTGTGGGCATCTGCTGTCTACATTAGGTACAGGAACACAAAGGAGTTGTATCATTTATTCTTTTTTTCTTGTTTGTTTGTTCGTTCGACAGACATCTCTTTAAGCCTGACGGGGCCGCATTCTTTAATGAACACAGGGGCAGACTGGTGAAATGAAGAAGCCGAGAATACACCAGACACCCCCCGGAACGGCCGGGCTACTTTCTAAAAGCCTAACTTTCTAATAGTTTTGTTTCATATTTTATGTGTCCAGAGGGTTAAGCCAAACCATGCCTCAGTTCATAGTGCATACAGTAAGCTCAGACACAAAAACACATGTGGAATGGAATGTGCAGCTGAGGAGTCACAAGGACGATACACAGAGGCAGAGCTGGGCTGGTCGATATGGACAAAACTACAATACCACGGAAACAACGCCACGTATGTGATTGTTTTATGTATTGCAACACTGATCATGCTCTGGTAATTCAATAAGGTGACATGGTAAATGACTTGCATTGTCATTTATGGAGATGTGTGTGTGTGTGTGTGTGTGTGTGTGTGTGTGTGTGTGTGTGTGTGTGTGTGTGTATTAATATTTGTACTATCAAGTTAGAACCAGTCATGCAACAATGAAAGGATGAAGTATAGCATGTACTTTCTTTAAGTCATGTGAAAAGCCACCACTCTTTTGTGTACTGACATTAATGCATCATCACTGGAAAGCTCAACACACTTGGAGGGAAACGTTAACTGTAACGTCTGCTAACAGACGCCCATGCTAGCCAGCCTCACTCTGAGTAATGAGGAAGAGACAAGGCCCGAGAATCTCTTCCCGAGAATCCCAGAGAAACCCTGAAGTGATTGGTTAGAAGGCTCATTTTGCACTAAAAATGAAGAGACAATTCATTGTGCAGCCCTGCAAACACAGTGTAAAGTCAAAAGGTGATGTGGTAGGAGAGTTTTGGGAAGCTGATAGAAAAGTACAGCTTCTCGTATTGTTTAAAGTAGTTTCAGGCCAGCTTGTTCATTGACAGGCCTTTGTGTAAGCCCTCAGTGTCGCCCAAGATGACTTTTCACTTCACACTTTAAACAGTGTATGTGTCGTCCTCAGAAACTTCTGGAAGGTAGCTTGTGAAGATCTCGCACAGCGTGAGCAAAAATACACTCGAGAGGGTAAAGAGCCGTCTGTCAAGCAATCTCAGCTTGCTGCCGACTTCTCACACGCACCCACACACACAAAGACACACACACACACACACCGGGGTATCAAAGTGTGTTTCTGAGCCATGATCGAAAAGAGAATTGCAAAAGCAATTACTCTCAGAAGGTAATTGTAGTGACAGGAATTCCAATTCAGGCTCCCCATTACGGCCCCCAACTGTCCCCCACTTCTCGTTCCTTCACTCTTTCCTCCCACTGATGTGTGAGATTGAAGCCTTTCCACCCAGTGAAGCAAAGGCAGCACCTGATGGCTTTTTTAGGTGGTGCAGATAGAGGCCGGCAGCGCTGATCAGATGGTGATTAGAACTTTTCACACCAAGGTGGCTAGGAAGATCTCACAACTACAAAATGAGAATTCCTGATCATTCATTTTGTTGTATGGTTTTTTTATGTGAATTTTCAAGAAACTTTGTTCACAGATCATCAGTTCTGTTAGAAGCTGAAATCAAAAGCAAGTTCACAAGTACATCAGGCAGAAATCATTAACCCAGCTCACCTGATCACAAATCAATCCCCAAATAGCCTGCCCAGTTTTCATATTTCCTGGAGGTAAGAAGGTAACCAGATATTTTGAGTGCTGCTCAAAATGAGAACATTTGTTGTAAACAGCCCTGCATGCCTCCTACAGTAGTGATGCAGTAAAGCGTTACTTGCTAGTGTCAATACGGGGGAACCCCTCTTTGAGGTAGATACCTGGGGGTTTGCTTTTTGATTTTTTTTTAGAATATTTCTGTGGTATGTCACTGGGTTAATGGAGAAGCAGGCCAAATAACTAACATAACTCCTACAAGACAAACTGATCGTATCTAGTCCTATAACTGTGCTCAAATCATTATTACAAAAAAGTGCTCTATTGACTGAATTTCTACGGCTGAGCATGCAGGAAGAAATAAATTATTTGATCCATTGGTCAAATATTTTTTCTCATAGCATCTAGTCACAGTTAAACAGCCCCTTTCACAACTGTTAAATGATTTATGCCTTTAATAAAAAAACAAAACAAAACCCAAAATCATTCTCTTACACATATGCTAGCAGTTATGACTGGCAAACAGCAGACACTGCACGCCGGGTATTATAGTGCGAGACCAAAAAATCCCAATACTTCAAAACTGTGAATACTGTCAAAGACAACTATGTCTTTGACAAAGTGCATAACTACATAGTTTGACAAATATCAGATTAAATACTAATATTATGTCGGAGTGTGCCTGGCACTCCTTCAGGCAATACTGTAAAAGGAGAGATATTGTGAAAGCGGAGAAACTCTGATCTAAGTGTGAAGCCAACATTGGCAGCACCCAGATTCACACACTGGGTGGATACATATTCATGGAAACAAGACATCATGTATTTTTCCACTTTGTTATGTCTTCTTCTCCATGGTTACTGTATCTACAGCAGCAAGAACCCATGAGACATGATAACTTGATTAGAGTGAAAGAGTGAGAGAGACAGGGGCAGAGAGGAAAAGAGAGCAAGATGGAGATTGAGAAGGAGAAGTTTTGAATGTGAGAATTTGTGTTGTGATCTAAATATGTATATATACGTGTGTGTGTGTGTGTGTGTGTGTGTGTGTGTGTGTTTATGTATGAATATACAGTAAACAGTAATACAGTAATACATTACATTGAGAGAAAATATACAGGTAAACCTGTATCTGTACTGTATAGTTTACACTGAACTCATATTACCCCTGTACAGATGGTAATTTATAAAGGTCATTTTCATGTCATTTTCTTTAGTATAAGCAGGGTAAATACAGTAATAATTTAATTTAATTTACAGCAATAAAAATGCCAGGCTTTCAAGGGAAACAAAGTGAAAACCACAAGGAAATACTGGAGCGTCTGCCTCCCGAGAACAGGTGGCCTGCCATGCCTCCCTCATCTTTGTGCTGGTTTCTTATGTTTGGGTGTGGCGCTGAGCAGCAGTAGCTCATTTACTCCAGGTGTCTGCTTGCCTTGCTAACTGCTACGCCGAAACATAAACCACCAGCACATAAACAATCCAGTTTTTGCAGGGGTTCCCGTGAACAACTATTGGTTCAGTTTTCAGATCAAACTTGCGATAGACTAAAGCCGTAACTGCTGAACTGCATAAAAGTGGGGGGTTACTGTACATGTATATATACACACATATATATTTACATATACACAAACGTACAGAAAATAATGTGTGTTTTTAGTGCAATGTTTGGTGGTGATTTGAAGGAGAGATTGCTTTATAAACCAACTACAACCTTTTCTATTTCAGACACATGCAGCTTCTGTTCCAGCAGAACCATAATATTTCTCACTAACAGATGGTATATTGAGTGTGTGTGTGTGTGTGTGTGTGGGCAGTGTGTGTTTGCATGCTCCTCAGTGCTCCTAACTCCCAGCAGTGCTGACTAGAGTCACTCCTGCTTCCTCCAACAAGCCAGCCCCTCCCAGGTCACTTCCCTCCATGTGTGCGTGAGTATGTGTGTGCAGCAAGACGCTGAGTGACAGGACAACACAGATTGCAAGTGAAAGTGTGTCTGTGTGTCAGTACATCTGATAACCGGTCTCTCACACAAACATGCATGCACAGAACACACTAAGTACGCACAAAGGAAGCGTCTGGAAGCCACGGGTAGGAAGTTGATTCAATGGCATTTTTGAGGTAAACAACATCCAGCCTGCTCCACTCCTCCTCATCCTGCACTTCTCCTCATCACTACTGTCTGTTGTCCCTTTCACACATCCTGTCCCAGTGCAGATTCCAGCCTTTCTAACAGTGGCTGATTCAGTTCAGTTTAACATTTGAACTGCACTTTTCAGTGATTTGATTTGATGATGAACTTTTGTAGTCAAGTCAGCATCATTCAGTAATATGCAAATGTAGAGAGTGCTACCAATAGGGATACAATCATTCACAATGAAGATGCTCTATATGATAGGGTTCTAAGGGTTCAAATCATCAAAAAATAAATGTCCATGGAAATCAGGTTTATAAAAGGCTTAGAATGCAAAAACAGCAAGCCAAACATGTATCTCCTATTCAGAACAACTGAAGAAAATGCCTGTGGCCTTTCTAAAAAAATCTCCCGCAATCTTCATATAGAATGACTATATGAGGGCAGCTAATTCAACTCCATAATGGTTCAAACTCTCAAAGCACAACCATGAAAAAAAAACTGGAAAAAGAAGCCAGCAGGCCACAGAGAGAAAATTCTGTATGTGTTACAATCTCACAATTTTGTTACAATAACATGAAATTCAAGTTTGAAAGACTGTGAGTCAATTTTGAGAGATTTTAGAGGTATTTTTCTAAAAGCAGTAACATTAACATTGTGTAGAAATTGTAAAGTTTATTGTAAAGGTAGTCCAATGGGAGGTGTATACTCAAATACTTTGTTATACAGGTTAATAACTTCCAATTGGTGATTTTTTTGCGTTTGTGTATTAAATGTGCTGTATAAATATACTCCCCAAGTCTAGAAATACAATCTCCTATTATCTCCACAACTCAAGTACCCACTATTGGATTCTGGTCCAAAACAATGTATGTGTTTCTCAAACAAAAAACAAGTTCTGTTTTAATCTTAAGGTCTCGCAGGAAGTTTTAACCTGCTGTACAATGTTTGACATGATTTCAAATCTAATAAGGCGATAACAGCAGATCTTCGCACAAAACCATTAATTAACGTGGCTAAGAGCACCAGCGGCATTTCTATAGTGATGCTAAAATAAACCAGTCCTACTTAATCCCAGCCTACATGACTAAGCAAGCAAATGGGCCCCACATGCCTTGTGAACAGCGCTAGGTGTTAAAAGAGCCTTTTAAGAGCTTTTCCTCGCATTACAGCGGTGTTTAGCGATGAGTCAGGGGCGCTGGGAGACGTCTCGCCGGTGAAAGCTCGGTGACGCTGTTGCAGGATCAGAACACACAAAGGAGAATTGGAGTAGCATCTCTCTAACAGGTCCCCTCCTCCAGGGACACTTTTTTTAATGGGAGATGACAAAAAGGCGATGTGCTCTGAAACACCTGTCATGTACTTGAATTTACTTAAAGGCTAATGTTCCTGTGCGATTGTGTGTGTGTCTAACACAATTACATAGATAAGATCACAAGACAAAATAATTTCACAAGCTACTAACAGTTTATATAAAGAAAAGGATAGTAGGACTCATGGTGTGCCATAAATAGACTGTGTTTGTTGAAAAACGTGTTACGCTGTGCTTCAGTGAGCGTAACCTAACATAATCATAACATTACGGTATTAAAGGTTCACTGCCAGGACAGGAGCACAGTGATGTGTACATATTTCCATGCTAATATTGGCTTCCAGCACTAACTGGCACAGAGGGGTCACTTAATATCAAATTCATTCCAAAAAAACACCTAAATCTGATCATTTGGCCAACACCCCTACACAGACATACACTTTGAACCTCTGCCACAAATCCACAGTTAAGCACAGACCAACCAGACCCAGCCAAGGGGAGCATGAGTTGGCTGAGAACGATTCGATCAAATAGGAAAGGAAGTGCAATTCTTCCAAGGAAAACAGAGTGATCTCATACTACAAATGAAGAACAATCGTCTGATTTCCCTTCTTATGTGTGCTTAGAACTGGCCCATTTATTGGAACCCATATTAGGGCACACTGCTGTTTCAATCTGTTACTCATTTCAGTCGCAACCATCTTGGAAATTTATTTCAGATTAAAGGGTCCAAAAAATTTTTGTAAACAGCAGAAACAAAAATCATCAGCAAGAAATATCGGTTTCTACTGCAGTTTTCATGCATCAAAGTAGCTGAAGCACTATCAGGCAAGAAAGGTTCTCTGTAAGAAGCACGCTTAGGTGTTAAATGTCAGTTCACTAGCAAGCATCTATTTGGAGGCAGTGGGTTGGTGTGATTTACACAACGTGGATGTTGATGACATTATTCATCACTTTTATATGGCGGCTCGGATACATACCCAACTGTGCTGCATTGCCTTATCCTCACTGTGTCACTGGTGCTAAGCTCCAATCTTCCACTGCACCCCTGTGGCTTTTTTGCTAATGGCCATCCAGTGAACGTTCCCAATATTATAATTGTATACCAGAACATTTATAACATTTCCTCCTATTTATGCACTTAAAAACTGTGTGAGTGCTAATAGTTCCTCCTTATGGAGAATATTGAGGCTCCTGATGTCAGAAATGAGAAAAACAGCACAAGGCCAGGTGAACCCTCTAACAACCAGCTTCTTCAAAAACACCACAAATGAAGAAAAATAAGCTCTTCAAAATATAACTGAAGTCTAGAAATCTAATATGCACAAACCTCTCATTTAAATGAGGATGCTATGTTCATAAGACTAACCAAATTAAACAGCATAGGTTCAGAATAAACTGGTATGCCAGATAACTATGACTGCTTTGTATAAATGTTTTAGCAAGAGTTCTCTCAAATTGAGAGAAAATAGTATTTGAAGGTCATGTTACGTGAACTGTTTACTATTGATGTGTTGCTCATTAATGATGAATTGATGAATCATTTTATCATTAATCATCTTTTGTATGATTTGGAAGTAATGAGTCGTATCAATTAGTGATTCTTTCATTTTTCCCTGGGCTGTACATGCATTCACCTGAAGAGTGATGCCTTAGCAACAGGCTTGCTCACAAACTGGTATTTGCTTTGTTCACCTGTCACATGACAGCCGCATATTCTCAGAGTCAGAAAGACTCATTCGTTCACAGATCATAGCTACAGGTCTTCGAGTCTGGGTCCAGTTCATTATTCACATGGAATAATGGAGGTAACATTATCAAGGCTGGTACTGTTAAGAAGAGCTTGATAATGTTCGGGTCTTTGAACACCATCTGGTCTAAAGTGAACTTCTATCACAGCTATTACAAAATGAACAGAATAAAATGCTTTAATGAGATACAGTGCTCTGATATGAGCTATTGACGTCATTTCTATTAAATAACTCGATGGGCTCTGGTCCAAAACATGGTGAATCACAAAAGAGTACAGGTGAATTACTCTTTACCCAGATAAGTACACCATTTTGGTGATGACGTTTGAGAACTGTAAACTTTCTGTCATCACTCAGATAACAGCTACAGCCATAGCGGAGATAACGTGTCCTATATGGTTGATGCTGATCTAAAAACCCAAATCAGACACTTTTTGTACTGCTAGCTGTAAATCTGACTAAAATAACTAAATAAGCATTTACAGCTACTTTACAGGTGTCTATCAAATTAACATCACATAGGTATTATAATAATAGCTTCAATATTTTTCCTTTTTTACTCATAGAAATTGGTTGGAGCCCCCTCCCGCTAATGGGCAAAACAATAACCAAAAAAACTGCAAACTTGTTTCTGAAACATACACGCTATTCACTGGATCAGAGATTATATCTTCTTGTCTGTCTTACACCATGTGTTCTGAAGTGTGTGTGCTTCTAACGTCTCCATCAAGAAGTTCCACCTATACTCAATACTCAAGGTCTGTTAAAGCCAAGGTGCCTTCAGTATCCATGTGTAAAACTACACTACAGAGATCAGTTTGATTATGTAACCAATGGTTGGTTCGACATGGTATGTCCAATACTAACTACCAGCAAATGGAAACAGTTTTGAGGTTCACAAAATCAAATGAATGAACAATTATCAGTAAATGACACAAACAGCAAAATTCACAAATAAACTGCCGTCAAATTTTCCGGAGGAACCTCAAGATCAGTCAGATTAATTTCATTTCATTTAAGACTACATAATATTCCCAGGCGTACTATGAATCTTATGGAGACCAGCTGAGTCTAAAGCACACAGAAAATATTCTAAGCAAAACCATTGCAATGGGACAAACAACGGGAATGGGAAAGATATTTTAGTTTAAAATGGTCTATCAGAGGAATGGGCCATCTGTCCACTTGGCAGTTCCAAATGTTGTGACTGGCTTGGTATTCCTTCTCCTGCCACTGTTGACATAAAGCGTTTAGAACAATCCCTCAGGAAGGACTACCATGATGTCACTCATGCAGATTACCTGTCAGAGTCTAGTTGGCTTTGGCTCAGATTTGTGTAAGATTCTAATATGACTCACAGATTAATTAAAGACACTTTTATTTAGTTCTTCACACATCAACACATTGCACATGTCATTTATACATAAAAGTGGTTCTTCTATAGCACTGCTCCAAAGAACCATTGTTGGCACCCTTATTTTTAAGAGCGTGTGCTGCACCTGTAGCCTGAGGTACTACTAGTTTGAACCTATACTCAGTAGGTTCTGTAGGTGAATTCCATCATCATACAGATGTTCTTTGTTCTTAACAGTTACTGATATTTGCACAGCTGTGCATCACTGTCTTAAATGCATGTAGCCGTAATTGTAGCAGTATGTCTGGAGTAAAATTCATTGAAATTCAACTAGATTCTAACATTCCATCCTCTGTTGTATAGTTTCACATTTTAATTTGCATTTCTACCTGCTTTGGATTTCATCCATACTGTATTCTTACTCCCTTCTTGCATTACATTAAAATGTTTTTAAGATGGGGCATCATGGTCACACACAGTATTTAGTACCAAGATCCTCAAATCACAGGCAAACATACACAGGAAAACATGTAGATTCAGGAAATTTCAGATTAGAGTAGGCAAAAAAAATTTGACTAAATATTTTAAACTTAACATTTTATAATATTTTAAATGTAAGGAAACTGTATTTTAGGATTAAACACTGTTTGAATGCATCTCTGTCCTGTCTGGTCCTACCCTGTCTCTATCCCTTTCTATCACAAGTATATTTCAGTGATCCCAGAGGAAATTGCATTTAACCCCTTCACTGAGTCCGCAGTTACACCAGTGCCCAGGGAGCAGTGTGTGGGGACGATACCTTGCTCTAGGGCAGCGTTTCTCAAACTTATTTGTTTACACCCCCCCACACACACACAAAAAAAAGGGTGCAGCTGCATATATAGTTTCTAGATACAGATAGTATTACAGTTATTATTATTAATTTATTAATTTTTTATTATTATTTTTATTTATATTTAAGTATTGAAGTATTAATATGATTAGGTCTTATTCCTATGTAAGAACAATATTAAACATGACCTAACAGGAGTGCTTTGGTAAAATTTTAGATTATTGCCAAATTAATACATTATTGCCAAGCAAATATACAGATATATAGTAATTAGCCTGTTGTTAATAATAACAATAATATTAATAATAATAATAATAATAATAATAATAATAATAATATGTTCATATATATATTCACATTTATATATATACACTTTTTTAACTAACCTTTTGAACACTGCTAAATGGTGCTGAACGTGCAGATTGACTTTGAACCAAAATTACAGGTCTAGTCACCCACAGCAATTATTTGGCACCAAAATGTTTTGTCAACATTTAAATGTGATGGGTGTGCCTGCTTTCTTACCACTGATTGGTCGAAAGGAGGAAGACACGCAGTTTTTCTGTTTCTGACCCTTGTTAAGAAAGAGCGGTCTCACACAGATCCGTGGTTTGAAAGAGCAGCATTTGATGGACGCCTGCGAGAGAAAGAATCCAGACTAGCTTCCTTTGAACACGTCATGATTTTTCCATAGTTCTCGTAACACGTGTGTGTTTGTGAAAAGATGAGTGGGCGGGGCATAAAGTCGAGGGGGCGGAGCGGGGAGCGCAGTGACAGCAACGCTGGGATCAGAGCTGGATCTGACTGAATTTGGATTGGTGCAGAACCAAGGCTCCCCGGCCTGGCAGGAAATTCTCATGGACCGGCATTGGTCCGTGGCCATAGTTTGAGAAAAGCTGCTCTAGGGTACCTCAGTGGTGCCACTGGATGTCCTGGGACTGGAACCCATGACCTTCAGATCACAGGGGTAACTCCCTAACCAGTAGAGCACCTGCTGCCCTTTTTGGCTGATTCAGGTCAGTTTCATACAGAATTCTATTGTAGCCTCCTAGGTTTGGGCGGGATCACGATTGGACTGTGCACCAAATGCTTGGGATGTATGTAGGTTTGGATCAAAACTGCAGTTCAGGCTCTAGTATGCAAGTGTGCATGCAACTGTGAGTGAAAGAGAAAGCAACTAGAATGACACTTTTCCTTCAACATATGTGTTTATAGTGAGGCTTGAAACAAAATCATCCATTTGTCCATCAATGGAAAGATCTACTAGCAATCATTTATTATTTGGCTTGTGGACTATTCTAGGGGCACCAGTGATCCGGATTTGCTAGTTTTATGTTACTGAGTAGCCATAGGCAATATGCATAACCCCTGCAAGTATAAGCACAACAAGTTGTTTCTGTATGTGTGTCTGTGGTCTACATGTATTAAATAAAGGCTATAGCAGATACTGGACAACCTGTGTTGACACACGCTGAATGAATAATACAGCATGAAACACTCATCCAACCGAGAGAACCAAATTTAGAGCTGTTACCACACTCCCATGCAACAAGAACATTATGGAGGAGAAAACGTGGAAAAAAAAAACGTTTAAATAGATGCCTCATCACCCCTGGTGATAGAGTTCACAGCTCAAAAACAACACTGCAAAATCAGCCTTTAAAAATCTTTGGCATGCAAAAGATTCATGACTTCAAAACAAAGTAAAAATATTACAAATGCACACACACACAAAACAAACACACCTAGTAGGGAAAGAGACTAATACCTTCAGATAACTTCCAGGGCCCATTGTCTTTACATCAGCCCTCGCAGGAAACAACACTTCATGAACTTCCTGTCATAGAGCGCATGCTGTGTGATGACAATGTGGATAAATGAGCGGTGCTGGAGAGGTTGTCATTGAGGAGACAGAGCATTTGTAATGGATAGGTGGATGAGTTTGTCCTGGTCGAGCAGCTGATTTCTACTCTTGTTAAGCACTGGAATTGTTGCTGAGTGAACAGCTTTAAATGCAAATTTGTCAACAAAAAAAAGCTTCCTTTATAACATCACAATCTTGTAAAAGCTCATAAAAAATGTTTGTTCCCCATTGAGTGACAGTGGAAATGGGCAGGTCGGACTAATTTTCTTCATAGGTCACACTATGAACAACCCTGGTTAAGTGAGGACTCACGTCACCTGCTGTTCAGAACAAAACGCCATTTAGTCAATTATGGATAAAGAAGGTATCAATAAAGAAGGAATGAGACTTGCAAAGCGTGTAAGGACCTGGCCAATTAGAGAGATTTCTGACACAGTTTACAGCGAGAGTATGGAAGGAGAGGACAGCTAATGAAAAACAGAGATGGAAAGAAAGAGGCAGGGGAATATGGAAAGAAATCTTCAAATCAAAAGCCACAAGTAACCAAAAATGAAAAAGTATATACTGAGGTAAGTGTGTGTGTATGTATGTATGTGTATGTGTATGTGTGTGTGTGTGTGTGTGTGTGTGTGTGTGTGTGTGTGTGTGTGTATGTGTGTGTGTGTGTGT
>JBBMFX010000011.1:252904-266919 GCA_037832545.1 Rhabdalestes septentrionalis
TTGGAGACCGTTAAGCAAAAATTCCAACATCGGAAAAACGCAGCCAGGTTCAGAAATGAAAAAAAAAATCCCTGCTTCCTCCACATGTTAGCCCCTCCCAAAGCCCACATCTGGTGTATATGTGCACCCCCACCCTGAAGCAGAACTTGGCTCACCTAGATGTTTTGTTCATCCAGTCTTGTGTCCCAGAATACTGAGTGGTGAATGGCAGGTAGAGAAACGGCACGTCATCCTTTGCTCGATAATCTTATCAAACACGCATCCATGTCTTTATGTAAATCTGTCACTAGTGGTGGCACTGATTAGAAACATCTGGAGGCCCTGCTAGGCTGCTGGAGAACCATGACTGTCTGCATTGTTCCAGGTCCCCCAGCCCCACCCTACTCACACCCAGCACTAACCTACCAGCAGAAACGCTCCTGGAGGACCTTTCCTTCCTTCAGCTTAACACTCCTCCTCCGCCCCCACTTCTTTCATTGAAACTTTTCTTCTCATCTGGTCTTCTAACGTTTTTTTCCTTCTTCACTCTCTGTTTCTGTGCTCACGCCTATCTGCCAAATGTGATTCTGAAGCCAAAGAGCTCTTGTGTAATCAGATCAAAGTGTTTTTTTTCTTCTTCTTCTTCTTTTGCACAGGGAAGGGATGTAAAGTGAGGCAGAAACAGTGCCAGAGTCTGGCAAGCTTCATGTTTCACTTTCAAAGGGCTCCAGCGCACAAAACGCAGGTCCCTATCACAGCGCATCATATTCTCCTGAAGGACAAATCCACCACACCACGGCCACAGATCTGGTGGAGAAAAAAAATAGTTTCAGCAATTGCTCTCGTGTTCGATATGCTTCCATCGGTTAGGCTACTATTACTTACACGTTTGAGACACAAATATATTCCAATCACAACTACTGCAGTTAACATACAGAACAAATCGGACTGATGTAGTGAATTCCTTTAAACGCTCATCAAGAAGAACCGAAAGAAAATGTATATGGTATTACAAACTCAAGGACACCAGGCCCTGAGTGGATGTTGGTGTTGTTTTCTGGCCTTGAGCCCCGGCAGTGTCTGTTGGACAGGCCTGAGCTGAGCCACGCTGCGTCGCTGAGGACCAGCAGGCCAAAGGCTGCAGGAGAGACAGGCTGAACCCAGCAGGACCCATATGGCCTTCTGGAGAACAGCCGCAGCGAAAAGTAGAGCACAAACACACTCGAGCAGATATACATGTGTCCTCTCACATACCTATGAATGATCTTCACCCATGAAATAGCTCCACTTTATTTCTTTAATAACGTTCAAAAAGTCTTACCTCTTCAACTTAAATCTCCTGCCACATACGGCTGACTAATAATTTCACGTTTATTTTTATTGGTCCACTGATTTCCGTTAAATATTTTGCAAGTTTAATATATACATTTTGCATAATTATGATTAGTTAACTGTACAGTCATGAGTCTACCTTTTAACCAGGCTCACTTTAGTTGATTTAGATGGTCATAACATGATCTCACAAAAAAGCTTCCTTTTAGAGACTCTTTATAGGTGGAGCATAACATTTTATGAAAAGGGGGCGTGGGCACTTACATGAATTATGAGACTGAGATAAACTAAACAATTACTCACACTAGTGATGGGAAGTTCGGATAATTTTACCGACTCGGATCTTTGAGTCTCGTTCAGCAAAATGAACAAATCTTTTTTCGAGACATCTCGTTCATTTTAGCTAATTATTATTAAAATGTTACATGTTACTTCTCTAACACATCTAAGGCTTACACAAACGTTGATCATACTAAAAACAAGACAAAGCTAAAATGTTATAACAAACAGAAAAGTTTCATTTATTGTTTACCCGTGTCTTAGTCTAGGCTTCGCTCACCTCGCCTCTTATCTGACAAGTTTTCGGGTTTGAGTATTTCGTTCATTACCTGTCAGCCTAATTAGCAAACAAATGCAGCTTGAGCCGGAAAGAGAATTGATTAGTTCATCTTTTGAGTCTTCGGATTTGACCCGTACGTTCATCACGCGACAGACCCGTATTGTTAACTTATGCAGCTTGAGCCGGAAAGAGAATTGATTAGTTCATCTCTTGAGTCTTCGGATTTGAGACTCAATAATTCCAAAACAGAAACTATACGACGTAGCGCAAATGCGCATGCGCAACTGAAAGAATCACTCGTACGACACTTGTTCCCGAGTCACATTACAAATGACCCATCACTTCACACCCGCTTTCTCAGAATGAAACCTTGCAGAGTACTTTAGAGATTGAACACACTTACTTCATGGGATAACCCATTCCATAGACAAGGCTGCAGTTTATGTTTAAGCATTTCAGTATATTTGGTCGTCAGATGATCAGTAATGGTTGACAACAGTCACTGTACAGCAAAACTCATTAAATGGGGCTTTTAATCATCTTCTCACTGCAAGTGAATGAGCTGTTATGATATACAACCATATTGAAAATCCACAGAGATCTAGATCAGTGGTTCTCAACATTTACAACATTAAGACCCACATGTCAATTACAGCATGTTGCCAAGGGCCACCTGGCCATATCAGAAATGAAATAACCAATTGCTGATCAATGGCCTGTCTCAATTTTTTATTCGCATCCCAATCAAAAGCCCTCACAGCCCATCAGTGTTCCGCGGCCCAGTGGTTGAAAAAACCCAGTTCTAGATAATATCCAAAACTATCCAACATTTCCCCAACCCTAATGCATTAACAAACTAAACCAAGCATTTTAGCCATCAAGTGCAGTTACAAGAAAGAGATGCCACTTCCCAATTTTGCCTGTTACCAGCACTGCTGGAGAAAATCAAATTCATAGTAGTTTAAGACCGTGATTAAAGCTTAAATTATACATTTTCCAATCTAATTTTAACTTTGAATAAACACTTCTATTTCTAAAAATGTAGAAGTAATAAAGCCATGGCACTTCGTAAGAAAATGTGTCCATTTGAAAGAAAATAAAGTTGTTCTTTAGTACAAGCAATAAAACAAATAAAAAAAAAAAACAAAGATACACAGTTCTTAAGTTTTTTACTTTTTTTATTTGTAATCCAAGTGAGTGTGGGTGCCAGTCCTGCGTGGACTTAGCTGCTGCTCTGCTTGGCAGCCAGTCTCTTGTCTCTCTCCTCGGCAATAGTCAGGCGGATACCCTTTCCACGGGGGATGGATACCCATGGCTTGTTGCCCTGGTTTAAAGAACCGAGAATCACATAAACACATTAATTTTACAGTGACTTCAGTACAAATATTTGAATTTCACAGAATAATCAGCCTCCTAAATAAACTAGAAATAACAAAATAATGAAGACAGGACACTTTAAATTTGGAATTGTTCATTTCACAAAAATATCATATGCCTATGTTCATTCTGGGAATGGTTGGCAGCAAGCTTAAGTCTTTGATTAAAATATACATATTAATTAACCTAATAGAAAACTAACCTAACCACCTTAAGACAGAAAAGTCTCATGTCCCAAATACGCTTGAGTTATGTTTACATAAACCATAAGCACTGAAGCTAAGAAAGACCTTCACAAAACCATAACCTTCACTTCTACATCTGCTCAAATGCTTCCACTGTCTTGCTCACCTTGCCAATGACAAAGATGTTGGAGAGCCTGGTGGCAAAGCTGTTGCCAGTGCTGTCCTTCACGTGCACCACATCAAAAGAACCAGGGTGCCTCTCTCTGTTGGTGATCACACCAATACGCCCCAAGTTAGCACCACCTGTTACCATGCACAGGTTCCCTGCACAGACAAACACAGGTTAAAATATGTAATACAACGGCATTGTAACTGAAATTAAATGTAATTGTAGTGTTTAAGGGGTAACTAAGTGTGGATAAACATGGCAAAGCCATATCAGTGACGAAGTTTTCCTTTCACCATTGGCCACATTAGAAATGATTGCCAGCACTAGCCTTTATAAAATAGTTAAGATTAAAGTGAAAACATTAGCACTACTAACCGGTGTCAAACTTGATGAAATCTGTGATTTTGCCAGTCTCCAGATCAATGCGGACAGTATCGTTAGCCTTGATTAGGGGGTCTGGGTAGCGGATAGTACGGGCATCGTGGGTGATGAGGTGAGGGATCCCCTTGGTGCCAATGAGGATTTTCCTCACCTTGCACAACTTGTACTGTAGACAGGATAAGGAAAATGGAATGAGGAACAGCCCATCTTTCCCATCACTTAAGAAGTCAGTCACCAAAATGCACATTCCCCATCAAAACATTTCTAGTTTGATGTTCAGGTGGGCTGAGAACAGCAGCTCACCTTGGCCTCCTCATTGGTGATGCGGTGGACAGCGAAACGGCCCTTCACGTCATAGATCAGACGGAAATTCTCCCCAGTCTTCTCAATGCTGATCACATCTGCAACAGAACACCAAAACATTGTCCATCATCTCAAATCTTGATTCTAGCAACCCAACAAGCCTGAGCCACATGTCAGGTCTTTTATTTTTTGATAAGACTTTGCACCACACAGCATGACCAAGTCTTGACAATGAATCACAGCAGATTTAATATCCTCTTGGCAATCCCTTCCAAACTCACACTGAGTGAATGAAATTATTGCCATGAGCCTACAGACCAAGAGTGCCATGCTTGGAGGAATGAGCTTACAGTTCACCCATCTGTTAAACTGTAAAGTAATATTACAATAAAATATTACAAGATTGTCAGAGGTGCAGACCTATGAAAACCTGAACTCAGTATTCTCCTGCTGGCATCCTACAACACAATACATATATAGCTCTCTAACTGGTGTTGTATGAAGATCACCCATATTTCTACACAGTCTTCTAGCTCTGAGAGAAGACCAACAATCTTGTACGATACAGTCAAATTCCTATACATATGATTTTACGAATTTACATGACAACATTCTATGCACATTGCAATTCTGGACATACAAGCAATGTTGTTTAGACAAACTGTTTCCAGGAATGAGAAAGGCTCGATACACTGCAATGCCATCACATCAAAAACTATCCTGGTTCCATTGGTTCACAGCAAACTTCCAAGGAAATCCAACACATGGCAGAGATTCAACACCTCCACACTTCTGCAATTAGGTTCCACCACTGTCAGTTCACTGCTATTAATGCCACCATATTTCTACTGTAGCAAATTTCTCAGCATTTACAACCAATGACACACAATTCAAGTCCTGAAGGGCATGTGTCCAGCACTGTTTGGCGATTCCTCTGTTCAAATAATCTGTTAATTGCCAAACTTAATAGGTGTGTTTAAGTAGTGGAATTCCAAAACTGTGCTGAACAATGTCATTTTTGCGATCGACACATCAGCTTATGCTACTGGTACAAAACCTTGATGGGGAAAAAAAGAAACTTAAAAGCACAGGTAACAAAGTTATACATAGAATTTGTACTGACATGTAAACAAAGTTATGTCCCAATGTGAAAGTCAGCTGGCATTTACAAATGATACAAAACAAAAAAACTGCAAACTGAGGCACAAGGTTTGGGCTTTAGGTCAGTCACAGTCCACTTCACAGCCACTATAAGTAAACTGAGAAACTTCACAGGAAGTTTCATATGAGATTATCCTTCATTTGCACCCTCAAAGAACTTCACAATAGAGATCAAAGCACAACTTCCCCATGAACCCAGTTGGGTAGGTGATGTCAGTGCGCACCTTGCCGTCAATCTTGATGAACCTCTGCATGCAGATCTTCTTAACCTCATCTCCGGTCAGGGCATACTTCAGCCTGTTCCTCATGAAGATGATGAGAGGCAGGCATTCCCTCAGCTTGTGGGGACCGGTGGAAGGGCGAGGAGCCTACAAGAACATCACAGAGAGATCAGACAAACTTATCACATTCCAATATATTTCCAACAGATGTCCTCACAAATAAGATTAGTCCTAAAATTTTGCAAATACTCTTTAGAAAGGAATACCATATTCCCATAACTTTCAAGATACCACCAATTCATAAGATCACATTCTGACAATTTCTAATAAGTATTACTCAGAAAATAAGATCATTGAATAAGATCAGAAGTTTTCAAGATACCCTTTAGAAAATAAATCATGATTCCATTACTTTCCAGATATCCCTCAGGATCACATTCTGATGGTTTTCCAAGCAATAGACTTCAGAAAGATCCCATTCCCACTGTTTTCCATCAGACTTCAATAAATAAGATCAAAATCCCCCATTTTTAAGACACCACTCAGAAAATAAGACTGAAAATAATATAGCATTATCACTTTCACAGTCGTGTTGCTTTGAAGACAAATGAAAAACTCACAAAAACTCCAGTCAGCTTGTCCAGCATCCAGTGCTTGGGTGCTGCAACACGCTTCAGGTGCTTCTTCGGTCCTCTGGCCTGAATAACAAAAACAGGACAAATAACTCCAGTGTTACCAACACAATATCCAGAAATAAGTATTTACGTTCCGCAAACAGAAGCCCCAGGCACTGGCTAGCTGCTTCATCTTTCCCAACTCGCTAACTCGCTAGCACACAAACAGAGGCCTCAACAGGAAAAACAGCAAACCATTCACTGAAATAAGAGGTATAAAGGTTTTAACTCAATAAACAGTAACGTAACTCCTCCGTTATAGAGATTAAATGACTAAATAACGACTTTATTTTCTAACAGTGCGCTAAAAGAGGCATTAGCAGAAAAGCTAAGCTAACGCTAGAGTCAGGACTGGAAAACTGAGCGCTTCTAAGTGTAAGAAGATAAATTCGAGTGCAATTTGTGGAGATATAAACGCATAAGGTGTGTAAATAAATATGGTAACGCTGTAATATCGCCGTGTAGTTTAGGAAGGCAGATGATTATGGATAACTGGAGAGAGAGTCAGAAGAGTAATCTCCTCACCATGTTGGAGTCTGCGGGAAAAGGGCTACCGACTTCCTGTCAAAGGAAGATAAGTGCCTCGCGTAGCTGCACGTGCTCACTGTATAAGCGTGCGCCCTCTCGTGTCTGGGCTCCTCATCACACTCCCAGTCCACTATAACGACAAAAGTATCTGGACACACCTGTTATCCTGGGTTTGGGCTAGCCCCCCTTACCTCCAGTGTTGGGGTAATTGGTGGCCTGGTGTTTAGAGAGTTGCCCTGCAAGCCACCAGCTGAGGTTCGAATCCCAGGACTGCTTGAGCAAGGGGGCAGTCCACATTTTCACAATTGTGAATGGGATAAATACAGAGAATTTCACAATGTGGTGTGCTATGGCGTTTTCACACATGACTGTAAGTGGCCACTTAACTTTACCAAGACATTTTGGGCAATGCCATGGTTCCAAAATTGTGGAGCCAGGATGGTTCTATTCTATTCCAACTTGATTGTGTCTCAGCCCATAAAGTAAGGTCAATAAAAACATGTTTGGATGTGGGAGACATTGACTGTCCTGCACAGAGCTCTGATCTCAACCCCATCAAACAACTTTGGGATGAAATCCAACATCAGTGTCTGATCTCATAAATGCTCTACAGAATGAATTGGCACAGATTCCCACAAAAACTCCAAAATCTTGTGTAAAACTTTTGTTACAGAGTGAAAGCTGTTTATATAAAGTGGGACCAACTCCATATTAAAGTTAATGGATTTGAACACAATGTCATTAAAGTCCCTGTTGTTGTAAATTTCAGGCTTCCCAATGCTTTTGAAAGTGTAGTGTATGTTCAAATGTACTAACTCACTCCTTTATGCCTTAATACACCAGTAAATGGTTGAAATTAAAATTACTGCACAGGTTTATGTGTTTTGGGTACTTCATGTTTGTTTATTGATCGAAATAGGAAAATCAAGGTTCTTGTGAAGAATGTGTCCCTCCCCCAAGTCATTTTATCTATCAGTGGTTCTCACACCACTACAGGCATGATACAATTATTGCTGTGATGCAGAAGGAAGCTTTTTGAGGTAATAAAACAGTGCCCTGAATATAATCAAAATTAACCAAAACAAATCTGTGTAAAATGTTTACATTTCCTCCATATTTTAAACAGCTATAACAGCCTGGGGTTAAACTGACACTCAAGAACCCTGATGTGAACAAAATGTGCAAAGGACATTGAAAACATACCCTGTTCCTTTTGGGTTGTACCCAGTTTGACCACATTAAATTAAGAAAAGTAATTTCATATGAACCATTACAAATGTCAATAGTTTATTTAGACATTACATGTTGAACGGGGCCAAATTGACCACAACTATAAATAGGGGTTAAAATGATCATGCCATACTTTTTTTCCCATTTTTTCCCATGCATATAATGTTTGTGCTGGCGTAAGAAAATTAAAAACAGACACAACTAATTTTACAAAACCCTCAGAATGATTTTGTGATTGTTTCATAACTGTACATTTACAATCATTCTAAATTCACTGTGTTTGGTGCAAAACCGAGTTTAAAGAGAATACAGTAAATAGTATATTCCAAATAGACAAATATTAAAAACAGAAGCAATATCTGTATGGTGTGCAGAGTGTAACAGAAAATCAATGTGCTGTAATTTTATTCTTGTGAAAAGTTAAATTCAGGTGTCAACTATGACTTTTTTTAATTAAGAAAATGATTTCTGATAAGGAAAACCATCTCGTTAGGTGATAGTTTTGAGTGCACCTCCAGTCACTCAGTTTCTTTTCCTCGTGAGTGACGATATCCGCCAGGAAATACCAGAGGAGAGAACAGAGCGCCTCTGTTTATGCTAGGAGATAAAGCCGGTCAGTCAATTTTCTTCTGCCTAAGAAAAGATACAGCCTCTCACTGGGTGGCTCCCCCAAGCCATGACTTATATTCCTTCAGGGTTTATATACGAAACCTCTCAGACTAAGAACTAATTTGTTAAAACCTACCTTGGAACAACGTGGTCCTTTATGGTTCTGCAATGTTCACTGATGTCCACTAGATGCCACCATATTATACATCAAGTCCCTACACAAACTGGTGGGTTGTTAGTTACTAATTACATCCTGATCGTTCTTCCGTCTGTTTTGCTTAAATTATTTAGCACATTTCTCCGAGTCATTTTTGTTCCCAAATGTACCTTAACAGGTGATCGGCCACCTATTAAAAACTGCAACAAGGATGAACAGCACAAAAGATTATATTCTGTTCTCTTTATTTACTTATATTCAGAAAAATAGCCAAAAATACCCTCATTTAAATATAACAGTAATTGCATCTTTTGTAGAAAAACAAAATACACAAGATGAAAGGAAAGTGCTAATCAAAAAAAAAAAAAATCATTTATGATTCATTCAAAATCATGAAACCAAATCACTCCCTGTTAACACAGGTTTGCATTAGGCTATTCTAAATTAGAGAACAGGACAGAGTCCGCTTAGATCCTTCTAACGTTCTTCTACCCTTATACAACATAAGCTGCAAACACACAAAATTTGATTAAACTTGTACAAATATAGTGCTTCTGTATTAGGATTCTTATTCTAAGCTACATTGTTTTTTACTTTAGATAATCTGCAGAGAGAATTTTCTGCTATTCACCATCTTTCTAGACTCCAAAAAAATAAAATAAAGAGAGGCCGCGTGGCCGTGTAGGCGACCTCCGGAGTAAATGGACACGTCCATCATTAATATATTTAACCATGGAAAGCTGTCTGCCAGATCAGGTTCCACTTGGGCTAAAGGAGGCTTGTGATGACATGTGGTTTGGAAAAGAACGGCTCATCCGAAAAGCCCAGCAGGTGAAACCCGTCCTCCAGAGACCACATCCACAGCATGTCTTTCACAGGCTGTGTGGCGTTTGCTCATGCACCTTTCACTTTATTAGATGGGGAAGACAACCATCTATGTCAAAGGAAAAGACAATCATGTATCCATTCCTCCAAAAGGAACAAATGTTATTTGGCCTGTTTCTGTTTTGAGCAATTGAGGTTCCAATGTGTAGGGGAATAAATGTGTGTGGGAGATATCTTAATTAACACCATAATGCACTTTCTGGTGTAGCTCGTGCTGGAGGCCTGGTCCATGTGTGAAGCTTATGACTTAACTCCACGTCTGCTGACTGCTGAGGGAGAAATTCCTGCACCATTTTGAAAGCAAAGCTTGGAACGGATTAAAGCAAATTAAGAAAAATTTGAAGAAATTCGCCAGGTTCTGGTTCCAAGACGGCCTCCTCGTCAGAACATTCTGCCGCAACCTAGATTTTAGTCCAGGATCCCTCGGGCACCTTTTTAGTAGTCTTGACTGAGTGTGTGGTCATCTGGACCTTTGCAGCTCACTGGACCTTCAAGAGGGTTTGGATTACACATGGAGAGAGGAAAAAAAACAAAAAAACATCACATCACATCTATAGAAGCCATCCAACAGCGCATCTAGCGCAAAAAAGGAAAATGGTGAAAAAGTGATGCAGTGGTTGCTTCTGAGAGTCAGCACCCGGCAGGTACATCTGATATGAAGTCAAATTCGTTCTGGCCAAGCCACAGCTCTGGAAGCTCATTAGCTCTGTCCAAACCCAACTCCACCACAAGCGACATCAGAACCTCTTCGTCTACCGGATCCGAATCTATGATCCCCGCGCCCTGGGCCATGCCGGGGGCACTGATCTGCGCTGGACTCAGGGAAGCCGAGCCAAACACTCTGTTCGGGCCCCCTGAAACTCCAGAAGATCCTGCCAAGGTCTGGTAGTGGCTGTTGAGCTTCTGCAGCTGCATGGAGGCGATGAGGTGCTGGCTGGACTGGAGACAGAAGGGCTGGGGCTTGCCCAGGCTGGGAGAGGTAGAGTGCAGGTTTGGAGGAGGGAACTGGGGGCTGGTTTTGCCAGAGCCAGGATAGTGCAGGAGGCTCAGAGAGTCACGATCCTTCATGTTAGAGCCAGAAAGCAGCAGCGAGCTCATCACCTGGTGACACCTGTAGAGAAGAAGAGATGCCGGAAATAAGAAATGGAACAAGCACTTTTATTGCAGGACGGTCCTGTCCTCCAGAGTGTAGTCCTAATGTCAGTTAAATGCCTGTCAGCGTTGACATTTATTCCACGACTAGACAGAGCACAGCTTTACCCTTCTTACCTTTTTACAAATGTATACGTTTCAAAACCCTCAGACAAGCCCTTGTAATTACCAAGCTGCACCTGCACATTCTTAATGGCAAATCATTACTTCTAGTCAGGGCTGCCCAGTGCCAGGCTAGGAGGGCCAGAGTCCACCTCAGCTCCGCAATTTCCCCACTCGAACACACCTGATTCAACTCCTCAGTAAATTAGCAAGTGCATTTCAGCAGGGAAATTCCAAAACTATACAGGACATTGGGACCAAAGTTGGGGAACCCTGCTCTGACATCTAATGGGAGAATTTGATTAGACATTGACATGAATTAGTGTCGCTTCAAATAGTCGTTTTTGCTGCCATATTTTTCCTACCTTGATCCCTACTGTTCTTTGCATGTTATTGATTTTTTTGCTCCCACCTGATCGAACTGAACATCTTATTGATTAGATCATTGTGGGTTAAGTAGGTGTGGTAAAGCAGCAAGGCACTAAAATGTGCAGAGCAGGAGGGTTGTCCAAATTCATGGATATTTATGGCACTGTCTAACAGAAAAAAAGGACAACATTCATAAGCCCTTGGATGTGCAATTAAGACATGTGGTATTGTCCTATGACCCTGTCTCTCCATCTTGCCCTGTAAACACATACACATTCACATGGAGAGAGAGTCATGAGGCTGTCCTTTGAGGCTCTTAATCACTTAATCATATGTTCTGCCCCTTTCCTCCCAGTTCCTTTCCAAGTGTGTGTGTGTGTGTGTGTGTAGGGGAAAGGCATAATTGCAAAAGGCTGGCATGCAGTTGCAGTGGGCTTCCAGCAAGGAGAAAACACACAAGCTCATCTCATCAGCCGTCCCTGACATTGACAGCTGTGGGGCATTCAGCTCACGAGCTTTGTGTTGGCCCATTGTGTGCATTATTCATGCCTGGAAGCAGCCACATACAACATGCTTAGGCCTACAACTTAATTAGAGTCATCTATAGATGTTCAGAAAAGGGGATTTTTCAGATTGTAGGTGGTCTCATTTTCTGAGGCCATTTCAAGCCTGCAACGTGACACCTTGCATTATATAACATGATTGCTGCTCAGACGTTGCTAGACGTAACCATTTTCAAAAGGTAAGATTCCAAAGATGTTTAGTTTGCTTTGATCCGTGTGCTCTTCCAGCTTACCTGAGCCAAAATCTGACAAACCTGTCCAATTGATCAAATCGCTGTCTGACTCACATGGAACAAATCATTTTGAACAAACAATAAAACTCTCATTTCATAAAATAGTTTGTCAGAGTCAAAATCACTCAAGTGAGCACAGATGTTCATCCAAAATATGGCCGCATAAAATTGCATTACTTATGATTATGCAAAACTAATTCTGTGGCATTTCACTTATAATATGTGTAGAGGTTGGGAATGAGAGAGAATAACAGGGTCACGGGTAAATGAAACAATGCGCAACATTCTCCATAAAAAGAAAGCGGCTCTTCTATTTATACGAGCTGTCATCTGTTTTAGTAGTTTTTGTTTTATGGGCCTTCTTCCCAAGGAAATCAACACATACTGCCAGCAATGCCACAAATAAGACATTGTTTTAAGAACCACTCTACCACAGCCAAGTCTCCCAGCTATCAATAGCCAAGACGTTGGGGATTGGCCAAGTCGTTAGTGGTGTCAGTTACACAACTAATTGTGTTACAAACGAGCTGAAACATCACTTTGTGACTTTTACCTAACGGTTATGAATAGGCTTGGATTAGGTGTAGGTCTAGAACACCACTCAAGAGAAGAATATTGAGGAAACAGTGACCCAGCCTGATCCCAACACCCCTTTAATGAACAGACTGTTCTGATGGGGAAATGTTGCATATGTAGAATTATTCAACACATGTCAGATACAGGTCTCCTTATTTTAATTTCCCTAAAATGTTGCATTTTCCAGCATCTTCTAGCCAAAGAATTAGGGCATTCACAATGAAAGATAAAGAGACTGGAGTTATTGATAAATTAATGCAGAGTTTCATTATACGATCATGTGTGTTTATGTAAGCTTACCTTTATAGGAGAAAGTCAGCAGGACCTAGATTGCTCTTGTGAATCCAATACAAGGTTTGATCAACTGAATTGTATGCCACTGAGTAACAGCAAAAGAAAAAAAAAAACTAGAACTCAGAATAAAGAAAAGTCAGAAAGCTGCAGGTGCGTCCAGTGGAAGGTGTCGGAGCGTGATGTGACGGGTTGAGTGTCTCCCCTCAGCCTGCAACAGCCACAGCTCCCACTCTCAACTGATACTGAATCAAAGGCATTAGCCTAAATACACACACTCCACTCTTTCAAGAGGGAGCAGTGTGCGTTCAGTGGGGGATCTGCTATTAACCGTGGAGTGGACTTCTAAAGGATCTGGATTCTCTAAAACTGAGGGAAAGTGGCCCCTTATAATCAGAAGTACACAGTGTGAAATTGTTTCTCTGCATTTTACCTATTCACCAAGTGAGGCAGGGGGGCTGCTACCAATGAGGGGGGTCAGGAGAGCAGCATGTGGGTACGGTATGTCGCGCAAGCATGCCTCAGTGGGGCCACTATCAGTCCTGGGATTCAAACTCTCAACCTTTAGATCTCAGGGGCAAAAGCTTAACCAACAGACCACAAGCTGTCCTTCTAGTCACTGGCTGAACCCTAAATTATGGCCTGTTTTCAAACTTGCCAATCTTTGGCCAAAAAATAAACATAAAACAACAAAAACAAAAAACAGAATCCTGATTTATTTAAGAATAATTCATCACATGAACACATATGACCCTAGTGTTCAAACCAGGTTGAATATTTTGAGTGGTTAATATTTTTCTGTCTTATATTTATTATTTAAATATAATGAGTGTCAACAAAACCTGTAATTTTACAAATAAGTGTTTTTTCCTCAAACTGCAATTTCAATGTGACCTAAAACAAATTCTGCCACATTATGATGTTCAGTCTGGTTGACATGGCTGGGATGGGATTGTACTAATCCAGTGTGCACACAGTC
>JBBMFX010000011.1:267019-277226 GCA_037832545.1 Rhabdalestes septentrionalis
AGTGTGCACACAGTCCACATCAGGAAACTAAGGATTTGTTTTTGGAGCTATTTGCAGCAGAAATATTGTTTGTTTTTCCCCAATATTGTGTAGTCTGAGACGAAAGAGGGCTGAAATTTTCTTAAAGGATAACACAGTAAGAGATCAGCCTGATTTTGGCTCACTGGGAACTCAAAAAATGAGATGTGTTGAAAAGCAAGCCTCTATATTGTTGACTAGACATGATTTTGTGTTGTTAATGTATTCCTGTGTACAGATCAATCAGAAAACATGAAAGGACACAAAACGTGTCAAAAATGTAAGGAACGCCACTGTTATTTCATTATTTCTGCATAAGTAAATGGTTAAGATGTAACCAAGCTATTCTCAATGGTTCACATGAAAAGCTCCATTCTTCTGAAACTGACCATCAGTATTGATCACAGTTGACGGACCACACTCACACATCTGATGCTGAATCTCTCCAAAAGCTACATCACAGTTAGTTGTTAAATGAAAAAGTTGTAAATACACATTCTGATGCTAGCAAATTATTTTGTAAAAAAGACATATTACTCTTAGTTTCTGTAACTGCTTAATCCTCTCTGGGCTTGCAGGGACCCAGACATCAGAACTGGTGATGTAACCAGAATTATACTGTGGTTTCATGATAAAGTCTAAGTTGTAACTATAGGAATTAGTAATCAAAGGAAGCCCTGAACGTGTCACATGCCAGTTTTGTGAATGTAAATGAAAACCACTACACAAAGCTCAGTCTTACCTAAATCCTGTCCTTGTTTTCTTTGTGTCCCTTGTAAGCCCGGTGTAAATGAACAGACGCGATATATTTTCTAAACCCACTCGTATTCGCACAAGCCCCGCCCCCTTGCTTGGGTCGACCGGTATTTACACTAAAAGCAGGTAGGCGTGGCTATTCTTAAAACAGGTGGGAAAACAATAACGTGGTGCTGAATATTCACATGCGGAACACATTTAAGACCCAACAACAGTACTAAATACCCGCCTTTCAGACAAATCCGACACTGAGTACATTAATGTTAATTCAAGATCATTACAAAAAGCACACATGTATATTTCTTTTTTTAATGTCCTCACAGGAGTACCAAAAAGGCTACAGGCTCCTGCAGCCACAAAGTCAAGATTAAACTAATGAGGGTGGATGCATTTACTCCAAACACGAGCATGAGTGACAGGTCAAAAATGAGGGCGTGATAGATAATCTCGACCCACTTTTGACTATGAGTCCGCCAAAAAACGGCTTCTTGTTCTGCAAAGGCTTGGGTTTGTGATGAGGTCGTTTATCAGTGAAGGGCTGGCTGTTGCTTCTGTTTTAACAGGCTGCTGCATCTGCTCCCCTGCCATTCATCAACACCACACTTCACATGTAGATCAGGGAAGACTGACGGCTGGACGAGCAGGGGTTTCCTTCAGCTCTCTGGGGAACAGCATGCAAATGAGGGAAACGGTTTCTGATTTTCCATTTGGATGTAAAGAAGAAAAAAACAGGAGTGTATTAGTGCTGCATGTCCCACCCTAGGACAAAACCCAGGGTGTAATAAACGTGGCCTGTTTAGAAGGGGATATTTCGCCTATTGCTGCCTGACTGAGGCCATGTGTGTAAATATATATTAGACAGGACACTACTGAGGCCTGGTGTGGGTCAAACAGGGTGCTGGATCCGGGAGGCCAGATGAACACTTTGCATAAAATACGTTGGGAAGTCAACAGAGGAGCATGACGAGCAGGTGTGCACGAATTGGGGTTGGGGTGTGTGTGTGTGTGTGTGTGTGTTTCAAGTCCAAAGGCAAACAATGCAAACTACATCTTAGTCATGTCAATGGGAAGTTCCCTTTTTTAATTTTATGGCAGCATATAAACAAGACACACTTCTCTAAAATACAAAACAAACAAACAATGGAATGTTTACTTTTAAGGTATTTGAGAACCTACTACCATATAAATTATGAAATATTAATCAATGATTTAAAACAGTCAGTTTAAAAACGAGGCAAGTAGTGCTAGTCCTTATGCTGTGTCTTCAATTCCACTTGTAAACATTGAGAATGTTCTGTGTCCGTAATTAAATATTCTAAACATAAAAATATAGAATTGTACCCAACTAATCAGCAATTTGACTAATAACTCTACAGTATATGGTGCAGCAGATAGTCAAAAAATAACTAGAGTAGGCCTAAGTCTAGACTAACCAGGCTAAATCCATGGTTACGAGACCGACCCTACTGTTTTTCAGTAAACATCCATAAAGACTGATGTGGGCCGGCCAAAGCTGGCCGTTTCTCCTCAGCGTAGAATGAATAAAGCTATTTAATTTCTTCCAAGCCCCAGCCATGAATATGAACGTGAGCAGAAGCCACGCAATGTGGGTTTTAATCGGTGTGGCTTCATAAACTCGGTCACGTCTTTCGCTTTTAATTCGCACGTTTTACGGTCTTCCCTTGGCACGGCTGATCCGTTTATGGGATTGAAACGGTGTAAGCCCCATCTCTCTGAACGCTAATAAAGCACTTAATGAATCACACTCGCAGTGGCACTGAGAGAAACCACAGCCACTACAAGAACTATAAAGCACACTACAGGGAAAAGCACCAATGCTCCACATATGGCCAAAACCATTCTGGACCGTTCATAGGGACAGAGAGCAAACAAGACAGCGGCACATGGGTCGGCTTTTGAATTTTATTAACAAAGCAATATTTACAATGAAAATGTCAGTTCACAGGAAAAAACAACATTTTCTTCCATTGAATAGAGGCCAAAACATAACAATAAAATACCTAACACAGAGAACTGTTTGTTTCCCATCTCAGCTTAAGTAATATTACAATTATTACTTGATCGTTCTGGCCCCAATAAATGTATCTGTCACTCCCATTCCAGCTCTTCTTGTATGAATGGTGTGCATCATGTAAAAGGAGGACAAAAGTTCATGCAGGTGAGGCTGGAAACAGTTGGTGGTCAGCCTGGATTGTGGGCAATAGTGCTTAAATCTGTCCAAAGCTTTTATAAATGTGAAAAAAAACAGGGGAACATATAAGAGAGAGGAATCAATTACAGTGTTTATTAATCACAGAGAATGAACCTGTTGTCTTAACCTGCTTCCACAGGGGTCTCTTCACGCTCCCCCCTTTTTCTGTGAGTATGTTTGTTTGGAAACTGTTTGGAGAGTGTGAGTGTGTGTATATGCTGGCAGTCCCTACATGACAGTGACTGGATTTCACCGGGGAACGTGGAGCCATATCCTTCATGACAGAGCCATACATCAACCATGTACTCCACGTCTAACTGCATTTCTCAAGTGTATCTATGACAATAACAAGTGACCACCATCAAAACAAAGACTCCACAGTGGTTAAAATAGCCAAGTACAAACATTTAAAAAAATGTCTCTTGACATACCGTAGCCTAGACGTGTAAGATTTAAGTCTTTTTCCGTCTTGAATGAGCCATGGAGCAGAAAAAAAAATAACCCTTTCTGAGTTCTGACCGTTCAACCTCTGACCCCCTTCGACTAGAAACTCTCAGATGGGGTAACACTGGCCCACTCGTTTTCCCATTAAAAAAAAAAAAAAAACTTGGAAACATTCAAGTAATGTTTTCCAAAGCTCCCCTCTGGCGATGGCTCCCACATACTGTCTTCATTAGGAGCGCAGGGTCTGATTTGGAAACATGAGCTTAGAGCCCACTCCTAAACCACATTCTTCAGATTCCCTGTAAACAAGCAGCGAGAGGAGACAGAGAGAGAGTGAGAGAGGGAGAGGGAGAGAGAGAGAGAGGGAGAGAGAGACAGAGGAGAAAAGAGAGAGTAATTAAAAGAAAAAAACACCAACATTTATCAAGATGTCGACACAAACATCTCTCGCTCTCCCTCCCCACACACATGCACGCACCGCACGCACACACACCTCAACTTAAATGAGTTTGTCAAACATCAATCCAAACATTTCCTTTTGCTAACCCAGGAACTCTCTTATTATGGTCAGTTCGGTCAACGGAATCGGCCAGAGCTTTTAACCCTTTAGCTCTGAGTCGCTCACTTTCACAATCAAAGGATCAATTTGACCAGTAACAGGATGACCAGTGGAATTAACAGGCTTTTGAAAGACACACTCATTCAGAAACATGTCAAAAGGCGCATTTTTGAAAACAATGCTGTTATGGAGTGCAATTTTATTTCCCTAAATCCAGCCCTGAGGGTCCAGCAGAGTTTGGTGACTCCCTTGTTTAAAACACACAATTCATTTGTTAATTGTCATATTCAGTCATAGAAGAGTGCTATTTGGGATATAGCTAAAGAGAAAAACTCTTCACACATGTTCCTCTTCCAGACCACTCTCAGAGCAGAAGAGCAGGACAGGTCGATGATGGCAACATCACAAGCTAAGAGAGCAAAATGAATGGTTTAGGCATTCCAGCCCTAATGGACAATATAATGTGGTTTTAATGTGGTTTATGTACAGTGTAATCATTATGAATATACTGTTGAGTGGCCAGTCTGAGATAAAAGGTCAAAAAACATTCATGATGTATTCATCAAATGTATCAAATCCAGCTATCAGAAGCAAACGAAGGTAAAGTATCCCCTGATTATCACAAGTGAAAACACCACAGCAAAGCACACAGTGTAAACAGAGTGAAATTCTCTCTCTGTATTTAACCCATTCACCAAGAGAAGCAGCGGGCAGCCAGGAACACAGCACTCGGGGAGCAGTGTGAGGTGACACTATCTTGCATTCATGAGATTTGAACCTACAACCTTTTGTTCGCAGGGACAACTACCTAATCAACCGGCCACCAGCTGCCCAGGAGGGTTCCCATCGTGGAGGGTTACCAAGGAGGCTCCTCTGTACCTCAAAGGATCCATTAGTAGGCTTTGCTTTCCAAACAAAATACAAATCAAGAATAAAAAAGATTCCCGTGTCAGCTAGAAGTATTGAATGATGCTTGAAGAAATGTCAGCTCAGCAGAGGAAAGCAGGGCCTGGGATCACCCTGACTGGTAGGCATCTGTTTATTTGAAGTGCACATGGATACCTAGACATGTTTAGATATGTAGTTCATTGTCTATCTCTTTTTTCCAGTTCAGGTGTGACTGAATGGCATACTATATAGCACTGGTTTTGTTGGTTGATCCACTTCAGTTTCCCTTTTTGCTCTAAAAGCAATACTTTGTAAATGAGTGACTGAAAGTGGTGTCTGTTCCTACAATTTGAAACCAGACTCGGGTTATTAATTTTATGGCTGATGAACGAGACGAGTGGGAGTTTGATGGAATTAATGACCTAAAAGATCATTATCAGACAAAAATATTTCTTCAGAAATATTTCTAACCACATAGACTGTATGGATGGAATTTTAAAAAAAAAGTATGTTGGAATTTTTATTTTATTTGTAGTCAAAATTAAACTATGTTCATTTTAAATGTTAATTTGGCACATTATTAAGAACATTTCAGACAAGCACATCATGTAAGAAGGGTTTTAGTGGAGATATATAGTAAAAATTTAGCTTGAAAACACTGCAATTATATGTATAGATCATATCACCCAGCACTTTGAAGGAATATGCTGCTTTAAAAGAACCAATCAGGAGTGGGTGATGCCACAAATATGCAATATTATGTTTCAGGAAACTGCCACAATATTAAAACATTTTTCAGACATAATGAAAATGTCAGTAGTTCTAGTTTTAAACAATACTATTGCTACCTGAATACAGTGTTTTTATGCAACACTACAATACAAAATCAAATTTACCAGCACTACTTTCAGCTGAGTTTCTGCATTGTTATGCCATTGATCTGTGTTCTATAAGAATAGGTATTGTAAATACCTATTTAAAACACTGTTTTAGCAAATTAACCTCTTCAAAGTACAAAGATTCTGCACAGAATGAAAAGGGATTTCCTAAACGGTACATAATAAGCCAAGAAAGTCTTTTATTTTTAATCATGTGAACTTAAATATAAAAAATGTGACATCTAAGTCATATGCACCTTTAGAATAAGCAGACCTATCATGTACAACAGCTGGTCTTACTGACATGATTTCAAAGCAAAGCTTATCATAACGCAAATAGCACGGTTGTCACATTTCATATGGAGGCAAAAATTCATGCAAAACATCACTATATGTAAATTCACACAACTCTAACCACCAGTTGTGATTTGCAAGGCATTGCCCTCTTTAACATGCAAACACTTAACATGTGTTAAAGTGGACATTCCCTTTGTTCGGGCCAGATGGTGTTTTGATAACATTATGGCTGTCAAAACAATCAAAAGCAGCTAACAACGCTGACATGAAGCTAAAGTCACTTTGGAGGGTCTAGGTTCCCTGTTAAAAAAGGGAACTACTTCCATGTGTGGCTCTAAGACTCATTTTGTGGAAGAGCATCAACAAATGGCATGTTCTGTTCCTTATTACTCACATGTCATCCTTTTTTTGTGTACATTTTTAGAGCAGCGGTTTGGGTCTGTGTCACAATATTGGTTGCACATGAAACTGTACATTCCTTCACATTTGGTGAAACATTGCTTTTGTGTTCACATTCACTCTTGTGCCCCTCAGTGTATTTCATTCAGTCTGTTTAGTACAGTTATTAGCTGAGAAAAATCTGATCAACCATCAGCAAAGGCACAAGTTCAAATCTACCTGACCTGGGAGTGCCACAGTGAATGACTGGAGCCAACAAAATTCCCTGAACAGTACAAAGGCTTCCTCTCTTTGGGGGTTTTCTTCCTTTTTTATTCAGGGTTTAGCCAGAAAATGAGCATAAACTACATTACAATAACATTTATGCAGTTCCATGTACTTGTGTAACAGTTCTGTAGGCTTAGCTCCAATTGTCTCTTGGGGTTTCATTTCAAAGCGGATGTTCTCTGCAGTGACTTTTATTTTGGAGGGGTTTTTTTTTTCAGACCAAAGAAGACCCCAAAAACATTTGTTCCTATTAAAGATGATGAATACTAAGAAGTTCCACTGCAGTTGTACAGGCAACTCAGATCCTAAGGCACATTTAGACCTTTCATTGATGTAACACCATCATTACTTAACTTGATTTTAGGCTACTTTCTCATTTCACCATATGCTGTTCCATAATAGCAACAGGCTGCATGCAATTTGAATGTAAAGAAAAAGGAAGCCAAAGTGAAATGGCCTCAGCTTTTACTGGCGCATCGTTTCCTGTCCCTTTGTGGCACATAGTGTTCGTACATCCAGCTTTAATTAGATGGCCCCGCTGTAGGCCTGTAAGATTATGTGAGGCCGAAGCAGAGAGGGATCTAAATAGCTCTAGAATACACTAATCAGGGTCAGCGAAAGCAACCATGTGTGGTATTTAGACGCTTTTTGAAAAGTTCCCCCCTTCCCTTTATATAGCCGAACACAAGGCTCAGAGTCTCATAAATGTTCCCCAGATGTGCTTAGAAACTCTGGTAATATGCAGCGAGCTCAGGCCTCGCCATTTATTACCTGTCTTAATCAATCACAGTTCTTCAAGGAGATATGCTGCCATATACCTGGCTACACAAGTGTGACGTGTTTGCGAGCGTGAACTGATCCTCATATGGGAGGCGGAGTTTGATAGAACATAGGTGGGGAATCGAATATCATCACCCACCCACCCACCCCTTTCTAAATCCAGCGTAGGCGAAGACTCCATCAATAAGATAATAAACAAACCAACAAACAGCAAATCTTGTCACGGTGGATTTATAATTTAAAAAATATTCCATTGATTTAAGCTGCAGATTTTGGCAGAACATGCAAAATGCTTTAAGCAACACGAAAGAAGGATCTTGTAGTCCGTCCAGAAAGCACAGTCAGAGGCTGCAATGCAAAACATGCTGGTGATGCATGTACACCATAACAACTAATACAAACCATCTGACACCAACCCAACTGGCTTTTATTTTTAATGTATTCCATGACCTCATTAGGTGCGCTGCGCTCTTAAAACCTACGGTTCCTCAACAGTTCTTGGCTTGGACGTTCAGCTTATTAAACAATATAACATTAAAAGAGAATATATTGAAACTCTACTGCAAAAAAAAAAAAAATGTTTACTGAATCATGAAGTAAAAAACTGATTTACTCAAGTCTACTTATAATCATCCTAGGGCTCTAGAATCCTGTATAGCGTAGCTGAAGTTATAGAAGTGCTTTCTTGAGAGAAAACACAGGGCAGTAAATTAGAATATTTGATGCTTATTATTAATTTAATACATCAACTGATATAAATATCTGAAAATCGAAAATAAAACAAAAGGAAAATGAAATACAGGCGGTTAAAACTAAACTTATACTGATGTCATTTGCAGAAAATATTCTGGAAAGAAAAATCATTAAAAAATCCTATAGGGAAACCATATTGCTTCTTTTTTTGAAGAGCATCACTCCAAAGAACCCGTTTTTGGCACCTTAAAGAGTGCAAGGCATTCATTCATTTTTCATCCAGCTCCTGTTCTTCTTCCAACATTGCAGACACTTCTCCTTTGCCAAGCGCAGCCTTGTCAAGCAGAGATCCACTACTCTCTAAAAAAAAAAAAAAAAGCTCCCAGATTGGTCTGTGGTTTCCATGGGTGGGGAGCGTCAATGACAGGCACGCGACACAGCCAACCTACTGTCGCGGGCACACAGTGGCCAGCTGTTGTGCCACATCAAGTTCGCCTGGCACAAGAGAAGCTGGTCCTGCGTGAGAAACTCTGGACTCATATGGAGGGCATGGATGGGGTTTGACAGAGTTAAAAGTCGGTGATCAAACAGTGCTATTTTACGGGCACTCTCACAGCCTCCCACTCAAAACTGCTCATGCTTTGTTGCTAGGTGTTCATGTGCCCACACATAAACCAGCAAATACTGCATTTGCTCCATAGAAGAGGAGCCCTAAACTGAAAAAGACATTTACTAAATTTAAATGGGCATCAAAACTTAGCAATTTACGGTTGAATGTAAATGTCATATAGGCAATGTTTATGCTGTATTTAAAGCTGCCTAAATGGCCACCTCCAACAGAACAAACCCTAAAATCCTGTATGACTGGTTATTTTTAAAGCTTCTCTAAACAGCACACATAACTGGACCTGAATGATGGAAAAGAATGCTTACGAGGTATTCTCCGTCCACAAAAAAAAACTGAACTGAGATCAGGATGCTTTTCTCCATTACCCGTACAAACCGCGAGAGGGAACTGACCCTGGATCTGCTCTTATGAAACATTCCGAAAGCAGGGGGGAGGCACCTTAAAACAAGGCTGGGTAGTCTGCACACTAAGCTCTTTTTAATTAGTCTTTGGTGGCATGGCAATGAGGGTATACACACCGCATGAGCACTGAAAACAAATGAATTCAGTTCGCTGTCTTCATTTTTTTTTTTTTTCAGGTAATAGATAAGACTAAGTTAGCAACACTGATAATAGCCTCCATCATACAATGTATTGACTTCTGGACCAAGAAGGAGAGTAACTCAAACTAAATACTCAAAACACTAAACATGGCAGTTAACATGAGTTCAGGTGTGTTTAAGCAGGAAAACTGTACAGGAGCCAAGCCCCCAAAAACTGAATATCTCTGATGTAAGAAGTTTAAGTTTCCATGAAGGTTTTTATTGTAATATTATTTTAGCTTTTTTAATTTAGTCTGAGTCAGACAGTATGTGTATAATTATTTGTTTTTCTAAAAAGGAAGCCCTTTAGAATTTGTTTAGTTTCAGTTTATAGTGGTTCAGCAGTTTTGCTTTTCAGTATTTTTTTCAGAAACCCAGGCATAACTGTTTCCTTCTGGCGAGTTTCTCAGCACTACATCAGTACAACAGCATGACAGCAATGCTGCTCATAGACATCAGCAAACAGTGAAGATTTAAAGGAGCAAGGAACACACAGCTAGACCATCTTTTACTCCTTTCTCTCAATAATATGATGTAATTTTCATTCTTTTTGCAATTTGATGTAGTTTTCAGTTTGACTATTTGTTGGGAAACAATTAGCACATATTTTTACTCAATATAATTTGAATTGCCACCTTAATGGATCTTTAAGGTGATGGTTTGAACCAAATTCCAATCAAATAAACATATTTGTCTGTGAGCATAGCAAAAATGCCTCAGGTCAGGGCAAGGTCGAGCATGATGGCAGGACTCAGTTGAAAGTTTTAAAGGTGCCACCAAACGCAATTGATACCAGATTTCACTTCC
>JBBMFX010000011.1:287116-298369 GCA_037832545.1 Rhabdalestes septentrionalis
AGAGAGAGAGAGAGAGAGAGAGAGAGAGAGAGAGAGAGAGAGAGAGAGAGAGAGAGAGAGAGAGAGAGAATACAGAGCAGAGAGTGTGGGGAGAGAGAGTGAGAGAGAGGAGACAGAAAAAGAGAGAGAGGGAGAGAGAGAAGACAGAGAGGGAAGAGAGAGAGCTGCTGCAAGTTCAGCCAAGCGTGTGCAAAATCAATTTGAGAGATTAGACAGGAGACCCTCGAGTATCTCAGAATCAGTTTGCTCCATCTTTAGGCTGTCAGGGCCCATGGGTTTTCAGTAAAGCGTTTCATGTGTATCCCACAGACACTAAAACTTATGTTTTGGTTTTTTTTAAATAAATAGTAACCAAAGAAATGACAGGGTGAACAAGTCATTTCATCATTTGTCATTGTGGTCTAAGCGGTATACCAGGTTGCCCAACATCAAGCAACTGAGAAAAATATGAAGCCAGTTCTTAAGATGGAGCTTGCGTTTGCATATTATTGCTAAAATACATTTCTTAATTCTAATATAGTTGTTGGATTGAAGTATTATTAATTTTTTATTGTTGGCAGTATTAGAAAAATGAGTAATATCAAGAAAAAACTTAAGTTCTGCACTGGTCGACATGCCTTAACTTACACAAATTTACTGTGTCAATTCCTCCCTGGCTTCCTGCTAAATTATTGTGGGCCGTGGGCTAAAGCAGAAGCCCTATCGGCTTCAAAGCCGGCTTGAGCTGAAGTGGATCAGGTTGTACTTCTGACTTCTTCTGCCAGACGATGAGTGTGAATTTATGGAAAGCGCAGGATAAATTGTGGAAACCGTATCTGCCTTGCTGGAATGGAGATCAGGCAAGATCTACTGCCCAAGTCCCCACTTGGGGGGGAGAGGGCATCCAAAAACTCCAGACAGATCATCGGTCCATTGAGTTAAGTAGGCAGCATATAATGAACAGAGCTTAATCAACACACAGCATTAATGAACCGAACAGAAGTTGAGTTACGTAATGAGCAAACCCCACGGCCTATATCTCTGAGCCTTAACTCCCCTCCTCCTGATACGAAGACTTTTGAAACCCTAGAGCCAATTAATCAGGCGATCAGTTAATGTGGATGAGTGTTGGATCGTATTCACCCATGTTTTCCCCCGGGGCAAATCACAACATGCCCGGAACACGAGATGAACTGCCCGGCATCTCAATGTGCCCTACACAATGATGCAGTGACAGTTCGAGGACCAGTAAATTGATGGTATCTTCTTTTTTTTGGAAAATGTTTCATTTTTAGAGAGTGTGAAATGAGGGGTTACACAGAAATAAGATGAATGCAAGAAATGGCTTGAGGCTTTTCTTTTCTCTTCTCCCCCTCCGTGTTGCTCCTTTGCCCCAAGGGTTGCTCAGATTTCAGGCAGTGAGCTAATTGAGCATGGTGACTACCCTCCGAGCGCCCCTCTCTCCAACCGGGCCGGTTTATGCAGCCCTGCTGACTCTGCTGTCAATGTCAAATGCTTGTTAGGACATCATCAATCACCAGCACTTAGGAACAGTCCTAGAACGATAGGGGCAGGTGATAAAGGGACAGAGAGAGAAAGATGAACCTATGGAGGAAGCACAAACCTTAGGATCTGACTTGCTGCAGTGTTCTAGAGAAAAACTGACTGGGTATGTGTATTAACCAGACACTGCTGAACATAGAGAAGCAGTTACACAGCTAATGACCAAAAACAACTGTGAGTGGATCTCACACAGGGGGCCTGAAGGGTGTGAGGTCGTTCTTTGGCACGGCTGCTTGTCCCACAGACTCCTAAAGCTGTGAGCTGACAAAGCAGTATATCACACCGTAAATGGAAAAGTGGGGTCATTGTTTGTCATGTCTGTGGGTGAGATTTTGAAACCTTCCAGGGTGTCGGGTTCTGGACATACAAATAAATAAAAAATTGGGGGAAGCAGGAGATGGAGTTATTTGCATTTGGCCGTTGAATAGTTACACACTGTTCTGTTTCCAGGTCAGCATGCATTTCTCACATTCAAACTGTAAATCTGCTTTCTCTCATCTAATCTGTGACTGTGCCTTCTTCCCCGGCTTCCTGAAGCTGGCGATCCATCTTCCATGCTTTATTCATTCTTTGCTATCTGTCAAAAATGCAGATTCCATCAATACCACATTTGTGTACTAGAGCAGTAGGGAAGATGCAATAGTGTGATTTGAATTGAAAAATGTTCTCCACTGAGTGTTTGTTTTGTAAATCTGTAAATTTAATTTGTAATGTAATTGTGTAATGAATAACAAAATCGTTCCTGCTTATTTTTCAGGAAACCCAAAAATCTATGTGTATTCTAAATACATGAATGCTGTGTCATCAAATATTGCTGACCAGTAGTATCGATTCATGAAAAAACAACAAAGACCAAAGGTGGAGTTACGAGGTTTCCTCCAGACAGCGATGGTATACTGAAATAACCAATACATAATACTGTAATTCAAAGGCAGAGACACTACATGTCTTAAAATGTCTTATTATTTGACAGTCTAGTGTCTCTTCTGAAATCATGTGTATTAAGAGAATTTTACACTGGATGAAGTAGAAGTGCTATATTATTCACACATACACTAAGCACTCTGCATTTAACCCATACTAACACCTGTAACCACAAGCACACTAATACACACACACACTACATTTCTTTCTCATTTTCTTACTTGGGATTTCTCTGTTTCTTCATTTCTTGTCTGCCTGTCCCCTTATTCTTCCCCGTACGTGCTTCACAGGTTTGCATTTGGAATGGGGGGTGACTATAAATTTGATGAATGGTGTTGGGGTTGGGATTGCAGGGCAGCTGTTCCTCATGCTTTCTGTCATCCCTCACAGAATCTTCCTCCATGTTCACACACTCATTTGCCCTCATCCCTTCTTCATGGGATCCAAGTCCTAAGATGTCGAGCTGAATATGTTTTAAAAGGCTACATTAGGCTGGACGCTGTGACACAGAACAGACAGAGTGAGGCCCCCCTACTGACAGATTGCTTTGTGATTGGCTGGGATTACTGCTGTAAAATGGTCGACTTCCATTCCTTGGAGCCAGTGGCATGAGAGGGGATGTTTTCAATTGGGGCACAGGTGGTGTGGTCATTGAAAACCGATATCATAATGGTCTCGCTCTCTTTTGGCTTCTTTCATGTGTCCGATAAATCAATCGGTATGGTTTCCTGTTCTAGTCTGACATCTTTATTTATTCAATTGAATCCTTTCTCCTTTTTATCCTTTCTTGCAGGCCTGATGACATCATGTTCCAATATTACTCCCTTCCCTGCCCATCCCTTTCTCTACTCTTCCCACTCCTTCTTAGTATTTTCCCTCATTCTCTCCTCTCTCCTCTCTCTCAATCCCCACTTCGCTGGACATCTCCCCACGACCCTTGCTACCACCTGGATGGGCACCCACGCCATTGCCTGTCTGATTTCATCAATGCTGCGTATGGAGCTCCAGTTCATGCTCAGAGTCTGCTGCAAGGGACAGACAGGAACATCACAACACTGACAGACCTCCATAATCCCCACAACCTGACATGCTGGACGGCCTCTGACGAGGCACATGCCGGGGACTGGATCTTAACCGTGCCCCTTGGCCGACGCTTTGAAGTCACCTATGTCAGCTTGCAGTTCTGTCAGCAGGCTGAGCTTATCGAACCATTCTCCATCTCTGTCCTGAAGTCAATGGACTATGGTCGCAGCTGGCGCCCCTTACAGTTCTACTCCAGCGACTGCGTGGGGAAGTTTGGCCTTCCAGCTCAGGCTGTCGCTCTGACCAGGCACCAGGAGACCGAGTCTCTATGTTCAGATCCAAGGCCCTTGCAAAAATACCGTGGAGGTGTCGTTTTAGCCTTTTCCACCCTGGATGGGCGCCCCTCTTCATCAGACTTTGAATACAGTCCTGGGCTCCAGGACTGGGTGACTGCCACCGACATCAGGGTCGTCTTCCACCAATCAGGTCAAGCGGTTCAGCAAGGAAAGAAGCCAGATGAGGTGTACGGGTCTCCGACATGGAGCCTGGGATCTAAAGGGGAAACTGTGACTCAAGGTGAGAAAGAAAGAGGGGGGAATATTTTGAGGACAAAAGAAATAGACAGTAGGACAAAGAGCACAGAAAAAAGGAGACCCAGGAAAGAGGGAAAAACAGAAAAATCATCAAGAAGAAATCGCAACAAGAGCTCCGTGCAAGAAAGCGGCCACAACGTGACCCGCAAGCAGACGGAGACCCAAGAAGGCAGAGGTAAAAGCAGAGGACACAAGAAAAATATGCCCCACTGGAAGCCGTGCCAGGACGTTGGGTGTGACTGGGCAGTTGAAGGCCGGGGCCGGGGCTCGAAGGGGAGGGAGCTGAGGAGGAGAAGAAATAATGCTGGGAGTGAAAGACCTCGTTCCAGATTCAGGAGCAGGGCCACCCACCACCCATCCCCATCCTCACTCTCATCCCCGCCCAGGCCCCCCCTCGCCCTCTCTGACATTCAGGTGGGCGGCAGGTGCAAATGTAATGGCCATGCCTCCCGCTGTCGGCGTGACTCCCAGGGTCAGGCCATGTGTCAGTGTGAGCATCACACAGCAGGACCGGACTGTGATGTTTGTGAGCCGTTCTATTATGATCGGCCATGGCAGCGGGCCACACCCACTCAGGCACACCCGTGCGTCCGTGAGTTATGACTGTGTTGTGTGTGTATATGGCCCAGTTTACACCTGGCATTAACATATACGTCTTGGGTGATCCCCTGAGGAATGGAAAGAATGAGTAGTAGTAGTTTGAGGAACAGGATAGTGAAACTTGACCATCATCAGATTAAATATTATTTTATTATTGATGAAACAAGCCTAATGTAATACCAATATCTAATATTCCAGCGAGTCAGTTGCTACACACATCCAGCCGAGTCACGTCTGAGTGTGGCCTGTTTTTTATTTCATTTTGCATTGAGTAAAACTACACAGAATAGTGAGATCATTTTCAAAAGTTACAAACAAAAGAAATGTGAAAATCCTAGCAGGGCTTCTCCATTGTGTCCGCTCTCAAAAGGTGTGCTTGCAGTGACATCACTCTATTCAGGAACTCTAAAAGACTTCTTGGGTGGCATACAATCGAAGCATCTTCAGCAGATGTTTGGAACAGCTTACCTCATCTCTTCTGTTATTAGGACAACCAGCAAGGTCACAAATCACTGGGCTACAGAGGGGTGGGAATATAAGTAAGAAAAAGAAGCAGCATTTAGGCTTTCTGAGCCTAGCCCTGATCATATTGGTCCACTGGACACAGGTTCTGGTATTCTGCTTTACGGTCTTGCAGTCCTCTTATGATTAGATCACTCAAGACATATAAATACCATGTTTGAACAGGGTCTGTGTGCCTTTAAGGGCACCACTGTGCCTGCTTTCCTTTAGTTAACAATTAGACTATTTGTAAAATATTTCCTCATTATGTTTACGTGCAGAATTTTTGGCATTTTTGGATCTTTCATGCCAGACATTCCTTTCTTCTACTCATACCTTTGCTCCTTTCCCCCCTCTCTCACAGCATGTGAGTGCAACGGCCACTCTACCAAGTGCAGGTTCAGTATGGAGGTGTTCCAGCAGTCTGGCCGAGTCAGTGGAGGAGTGTGTTTGAAGTGCAGGCACCACACCGGAGGACGCCACTGCCAGTTCTGCCAGAATGGATACACACGCGACCACAGCAAATCGCTCAGTCACCACAAGGCCTGCCAACGTCAGTCTCTGTGTGTGTGTTTGATCATGTGTGCAGTGAATGTGCTAGAAAGTAATTAGTGAACATCATGGATCCTGGCTTAAAATATTATAATATAGTAAAAGAAAACAGATTCCTCACTGACACTGTGACAGTTATTCTACCATTTATCACTTTAGAAGTGTTTCACAGCTGATAGACAGGGTGTGTTTCAACACACTTGGCGTTGGTGTGCATTGGGAGCTGGTGTTAGCGCTTGTATGTGTAAGAGAAAGGAAGGGTGAGAGTATGTGTCTATGTTATGGCTACTCTGCGAGTGCTGGAATGTGCTCTGACATTTGGCCTTTGCTGCCATGACCGTGGCATGCTTATAGAAACTTTCAATCCTAATATAGCTCTGGTTCACACCGTCTGCGTGCGGACTTCGTGTGCAGACCCACGTTTGTGTCATGCTCTGGTGTGTTTACACATAATTTAATGTGGAAGTCTTATATGAAGGGCCTCCAAATGTATGCAGCATCCTAAAATTGCAGCCACGTATTCAACGAATTTCTGAATGTCAGAGTGAACTCTTAAATATTCAGGGGTTGAGCTTGATAAAAATATTTAAAATGTTCAAAATCCGATAGATTTATACTGTGTTAATGTTGAGGCTGGCCTGATTATTGGAAAGTGTTTAAATGTTTGTAAGGCCGTCTGAGGTTTGTTTGAATGAGAGCATGCTGAGCTGAAACAGAGCTGCTCAGTTATGTCTGCTGTTTGCTCTCTGCCACGTCTTTTGGGTTTCATTGGGAAAACGTTACACAGGGGTCGACCACAGTAGAAGTGATACTAACAGTTACCTTTTTTATATCCTCTTTGTCCCACTTTCCATGAAGTGTGTTTACTTTGTGTCTTCATTCCTCTGGTTTATTTTTAACTGGGTTCCATCCTGTATGAACTCTCCTCTTCTACATATTCATACAACTACAGTGCAAAAATAAAGAAATAAACTATTTTTCCCTCACTGTACAATTTTCTTGCCTCTCCTAATCATCTCTTCCCTCATCCAGCCTGTCATTGCCATCCACTCGGAGCCGTAGGCCACTGGTGTAACCAGGCCACGGGACAGTGTTTGTGCAGGGAGGGGGTGACGGGTCAGAGATGTAACCGATGTGCTCCAGGATACAAACAGGGCCACTCTCCTCTTCGGCCCTGCATCCGTAAGTACCACTGAAGCTGTAAGATGCTGAATGTATGCACTCACATATTTCCCTTCTACAGTTTTGTCCTCTGTGCTTCGTCCCTGAGTACTCTCAGAAAAAAGGCTTGAAATTTAACACAGTCAGTCTGTTGTGTTTTCAAGATTCCATACTAAACTACAGAAGCAGAGCTTTCCAACAGTATGAAGCATGTGTGTTCAGATATCAGTGTGCACAGATCAGATTTTGTTTCTTGAGAGACCACCACACCCCACTGTGACTGCTGACAAGAGAATATGGAGATAAAAGCAACAGAGGTTTCCAGTAACTTTTATACATTCATAGTTGTTTGCTGTTCAGATCAACCTCACAGAATGTTTTGTTCAACATGTTTTGTTTTTTTTCTCCAGTTTTTAAAGCTCCTCTATTATTATATGTGCTTACTCTTAAATAGCACTAGCAGTGCATGTCCTGGTTTTTTATGTAAGCCTAGTATTTATCCAGCTAATAGTGGCTCATGTTAGTGAAAAGTGATGAAAGTTTGGTACTGGGTTTATTAAGAAGCTTTGAGATGAGGCAGGAATACAAAAAGAAATTCCTCCAATATGTAAACCTAGCGCTGTACAAGGGTGACCTCTGATTAGCATGGTGCTAGTGGTCAAAGAAGGCAGTGAAATGTGCAAATTTGTGGTACGTTTAAATTTTTTGTCTGGTTTTGATAGACAGAAAGTCATTTTAGAATTAGTGCTAGAATCCCGCAGGCTAGCTGATGACTGTCATCGTCATTATGGCAGTTATTCTAGGACAAGAGGTAGCTCACTGCACTGAATCAGTGAATCAACTTGAATTTCCTTTATAACCATTATGTGTTTTGTGTCATTATTGCTTTAGAAATGGAGCATGTTTCACCCACTAATCAATAGGTGTGTAGATACAATGGCTCAGGACCTTCATGGTGTTCGTGTACCATGTCATTGCCTATCATCAGGAAAAACAAACCGGCAGAAATGATCATATACTGGTTCCAGAGGCCTTATTTTCCAGAAGAGTTATAGTGTCTTAGAACAGATAAACATCCACAGCTGTTTACCATAGTTTCCAAATCCCAAGCGGATGAGGTGCTGAGACCAGTGCTGCTTAAAGAGAAGAGCATACTGTATTACAAGCCATCAGGATATGTTTCATCCAGCGTGAATGATGTGGAGGCATATTCGCCCCTTGATGGGAGTAGCAAGATTGTTTAGTGTCACCATCATATACCCACAGTTAGCAGGTCTTAGACCCACCAATGAAATAATCTACCAATCTTGACAGATCATTTATGGTCATCTTTCCAGAGGCAAGTTTCTGAAAGTGGGGGCGTCACGTAACATGGGTGTCTGTTAGCAGACATAACAGAATTGTATTAGCACACCTCTCTGAGTGTGTTGAACTTTTTAATGACATTGTGTCATTGGCAGTCACAACTGCTGACACAATGTCATTAAACATTAAACACTAGGAGAATAATACTTGGACAGATTCTGTTATGTCTGCTAACACACACACATGCTGGCTAGCATCATGTTGAGGGGCTGAGTAGAGCTACCTTCTCTCTCAGACTCCCAGGACACAAATGGCTGTGGCATCACTGAGTAATTAACTTTTGAATTGATGGAAAAAAGTGCCAGTATTTAGATTGATGTGCCATTTAGGAGCCTTCAATTGCACAGTGTCCTTTGAGTACTGATAATATTCACAATATGTACAGAAAGCCATACCAGTATACCGTGACTAGCACACATTATTACTTAAAATATGCTACCAGTAAAACTTTTGCTGCTTATGTATTTTTTCAATTTTTTTATTCGTGTCAAGCAAAGTTGTTGAGTTAACGGCAAAAAATGAAAATATATTAGATAAAAGAAGTTTCTTTCTTTTATGTAACAATGCATGTGTGACATCCTAATAACTGGTTGTGTGGTGATGCAAAGTCAAATTCTAGACTGTCCTTCAACTTTAAATGTACTAGTTCACTGACCCTTATCATGTGATCCACATTCTAATTATATTTGTTGTTTTTTCAGTAATAAATGAAAATATGACATTTTCTGGCCAATAATGGTACTTATGGGGCAGCAGTTTGGCCTAGGGCGGGGGTCACCAACGTGGTGCCCACGGGCACCAGGGTGTGTTCAAGGACCACATGTGTAGCCCACGGGCCGATCCAAAATATAGCACCCGTGAGCAACGTCTAACATGTACTTTTATCCTGTTGCTCTTCTTCAATTGCACTTGCATTTATATCTATTTGAAAATGACCATATCGGAAAAAAAGCATTTAAAACGTGTTTATTATCCATGCAGTTTAGGTCAACACTGTACTAGTATATGAAACTGGTAGCCCTTCTTATGGCTCAGTGCCCATGATGCAGCTCTCAGCTTCAGAAAGGTTGGTGACCCCTGGCCTAGTGGTTAGGGCGTTGGCCCTGCAATCAGAAGTTTGGGGTTCAATTCCCACTGCTAGAATTACAGCTGAAGTACCCTTGAGCAAGGTACCAAACCCTCACCCTCATTGGAGGCAGCCCCCTGCTTCACTTAGTGAATGGGTTATTGGTATTTGCCAGAAATTCAATACATAATTAGTTATTACATATTTAATGAGTAACATGCAAAAGTATAAAATCTCAGTGTGTGCAAAACTTTAGGTATTTACTTGATTTGGAGTGTAAGGGGGTTCCATGAAGTTTTTCAATCTGGAAAGTGTTCCCAGGGACCCTATCAAATAACTTTTTACACAACATATGGGGTCCCTGAGAACAAGGGTGTATCAAGCTTTCCAAAATTGGGGGTGTTCTGGGATTGGGAAGCCAAATTATTACAGTCATGACCAATTAATCTGACAAAAGTGTGTGTTTGGGTTTAGGGGGGCAGTGGAATCACATTTCAGCAAACATGGGGGTGTTGAGATCACTCCACCATACAAGAGGCAAGAGGCCAAGCCTAAACCCTAAAAACCTGGCCTCAATAATTCTGTCTATAGTTTACAAGCAGCTAAATTGTGCTTTTACTAAAGGGATGGTCAGCAGAGCTTCTGAGTGAATTTAGATGCGTATGCTGACATTGACTGCTCTTTTCTCTAATTGAAAGAAGATGTTTAACTCATACTTTGGGTGCCGTGGTCCTGTCCACATGGTGATATGAATTTTCTGGATTTTTCCAGCTCTTTATTCTGGCCAGGCGCTGATCTGCTGCCGAAAATCTTTGAGCCCACCGCTCTGGCACCTGTCGCCCCACTCTCCAGCCGTGGCACCCGCATAATTCTTCTCGGGTAAAGGGCTCAGTGAAAGACGGACTTGTTTGTTGTTTTACCGGAGCTCAGCTTGGCTGCGTTATTTATAGGCCTCTCCTCTTCTCAGCAGCAGGAAATGCCCTGGTCGTCCATCAGTGTGAAACTGATCCAGGGGCTGTATTATTAGAGTGACACCCAGAGCACCGGTGGGGGGTCTTTATTTTGCATAACGCGACCACCAAGCCGTCTATAAGTGTTCAGAGCATTTCTGGCATGGAAAATCAGAAGCAAGCAATTCTTTTTTACAAGGCCCTTGGTGCTACTAGAAGCAAAGTTTAGGGTCCCAGAGGTGAAGGGACACATTGTAGTTTAAGGGGTTGTGAGTAAATGAATAATACGGTAGCTGCGCATCTGTAATGGTTACATGCACAGGGTGTGGAGTGTGTGGTGATTTGATGCATGTGCAGTCGGTGTAGGGGAGAAGAGGGATAAGGTGTCACTGCCCCAGTTGTGTCAGAGACATGGGCAAGAGCACAGCGGTGCAGGGGTAATATATGGCTGGCCCAGTAATGTCGACCTTTCATGGGTAAAATGTATGTGTGTGTATGTGGGGTTGGGGAGGTCAGAGATTTGAAGGACCACACGTGTAGAAGCCCATCTGGATGCACCCATACAGGCAGACACACACACACACACATTGACAACCATGCACTTGTCACAGGCAGAAGAATTCCACATGCATTGGGAGTCATGTAGGGAACCACACACATAGCACACATATTCTCATTCTGGCCTCCATGAGAGGACACACACGCTCAGTATGCACTAATGAGCCACCGCTGGGATTAGAGAGCTCACACTCACAGTAGAGGTGTGAGAAATGGGAAAGGCAAAATCAAAGGCACACAAATAAACTTGTCACTCTTGCTAGGAGTCTCTGTCAATCTCTCTTTCTCTCTCTGTCCCTCTCTCCACTTTCTCTCTTGCAATGTGTCTCCTCTCTCTCTCTTTATCTTTTTCTATCTTCTCTCTCTCTCTCTCTCTCTCTCTCTCTCTCTCTCTCTCTCTCTCTCTCATTTTTCTTTT
>JBBMFX010000011.1:314837-331903 GCA_037832545.1 Rhabdalestes septentrionalis
ATGCTTTGGCACCATCATCACCATCATTGGGTTGTAGGGAATGGGAATACCAGGTTGGTAGGGAGCCAGGTGAGGGGGCGGAGCCCGGTGATGTGAGCGCTGGCTGGCGTGGCTGTGCTCGCTCGGGGTGGCCGAGCCATGGTCCCGCCTCATGCTGCTTCGCACAGAGTATTCCGATTCACTGCCACTGCCTGACCGCGAGTCAGCTCCACCCCCGTTCGGAGATTTGTCATCGCGGGTACTGCCACCCACTGTGCTTCCAGCCCCGCTCTTACTTCCCCTCCTCCTCTCCCCCTCACTCCTAGTGGACCCGCTGCTTCGACTCCCTAAAAAAACAAGAAGAATAAATAAATCCAATAGATCCATTACACCGCAGAAAAGACAACAGTCAAAAGTACTTCATTTATAGGCTGAATGAAGATGAAAAAGAAGTAATTGTATTATAAATACAGGGTTTCACCAACATAGGTTACACTGACTGACTATGTGACATTTATCAAACAGTTAGTACACAGAAGCCATTACATTAAGGTACAAGCCAAATTCCCTGGTGCTGTCTATAATTTTTTAGCACCACACAATTCATTTTTTTCAGTTTAAAGGCTAATTATAAGGCCCTGTACAGCAGACATGTGTATGTTGGAACAGGGCAATGTACAGAGAGGAAGAAGACGCTCACCCTCGCTGTGCTGGCTGCCGGTGCTGCCGGGGGCATAGCTGTAGCTGGAAAGCTCATGGTAGGGAGGAGGTTGGCTAGTGTATGGGTGTGGATACTGGTAAGGGAAAGAGTGAAGCAGAGGCCAGGGTGTTGCCCCTGGTAGTGGAAGAGGGGCCAAGGTGTCCTGGTCTGAAGCGCCACTGGAACCATCATTATCATTAAGGGAGAGGTTGGCCATGTCTGATGAACAAGTAGAGAATAATGATTAAAAAACTGAAATTAGAGATGAATGGTAACAAGTGTTGATGGAAAAAGAAACAAGTTTGTAGCACTCACAGTTCTCACAGTCGCTGAAATCTCCAAAGATGTAGTAGCATTGCTCAGAAAAGGTGATTTTATTGACAGTGTGTCTGATGAAGCCAGCCTTTAGCAAGTTACTGGCATATTTACGAGCCTCACGGCGGTCCTGGAAGCCCTCGATGTGGTGGTAGAGCCACTCAACCACATCTGAGCCTGCATACAGTGTACACACACACAGAAAATATTTATTTTCCATGTATATCTCCAAAACACAGATTCTTACTTTACTGGTTTTTGGGGGACATATGAGACCTATACTATTACCATGTCTTCCCTCACTTGACCTTACATTCATCCACTCTAAAGCATTAATAAGAATGCAAGCACTTGGTTGAAAAAGTCTAATTCAAATGTCTTACCCAGGAAGGCATTGGGGATGGTGATCTTGAGCCACATCCTATCTCTGACCTCTAGGCCTGACTCAGGTGAAGCCATTGCCTTTGCCACAGAAGCCATATCAGAGTGAAGAGACAAGTTAAACTCATCAAAACCTAGAGAATGAGAGAGACAGTGGATGAGTCACACTTTTGAAATCAGGAACATTAAAACAGTACCACCAATAACATGTGAGACCCAAGAACAGAAAATAAAGTAGTGGCTTGGAGTGTGAAAAAACTGAATTAGAAAATCTCATAAGATAAGCAGAACGTAGATGAAGTATAAAAATACAGCACATACGTACGTTCAGTCTCAGTGACAGAAGAGCTAGATGTAATTGTACTTCCTGGGTAAGGTGGGTAAGCCCCGGTCAGAGCCACTGAATGACTGACCCATGCTGCAGGGTCTATAGGTCGAATAGGCTCATCTGGCAGAAAGAGGAGATTAGCACAGATATGAACACAATTAACAACAACAAGAGACAACTGAAGAGAAAATTTCCAAAATACATGCAGCCCCAAAGCATTTTTTGATTGACTTGGAAAATTGTGTTTACTTGTGTTTTACCTACGGGAAAGCAATTCTTACAGGATATTTTTGTTGTTGTCATAGAATTATGTACAGGTTTAATATTTGTATCCTACTAAATGTCACAGCATAGAGTCAATAACAGCTTACTGCATAAAAATTATAAACATACTTCTGTCTACCAGTACTGGTAAAGATACAGTTTTCAGTTCAGTGGACTGAGTGAGCATCAGAAATTCATTAAATATTGTATTATGCAAAAAGGACTGAGTGGGTTTTGGTCAGTTACACTATTACACATTAAGAGGTAATATTATATGCCAATAGTAGTGTTACCTAAAAAAAACCCCAAAAAACCCAAAAATACTAAAGTAAACACAAAACCACACGATGCAAAATGCTATCAGCTATTAATTTTTCAGTGACTCACTGCGTGGAAGTGTGAAGTAGCCTTGAGGTGAAGGGTCCCAGCATTTAGCCACTGTCAGTGTGATGGGTCTGAAATACAGTTGCAGCCAATATAAATCAGAAATCACATGCATTTTTCTTCCAGATTGTGACGTACTTCCAAGCCGAGGGTGTCTGAGCTAGCTAAGTGTTTTGAGTGATGATAAGTGGGGGTGGTGGGAGTTGTAGGAGAAAATTTATATTATGGCTAATACTGGTCAATATCTCCACCCGGGGATGTAACCAAAAACAGATGTTTAAGGGTGTTTTACACTTGGATGATTTCAGCATTTCAAGTGGTCTCAGACCACAGAGTCACAGTTTATTGTGCATATGTGAACCGCACACAGAACACAGAACCCTCTAAATGGTCCCAAAAAATGAACCAAACTCACATAACAATTATAGATGGACAAGTATGGGTTGTTTCATGGTTCAATTTGTGGGCTGATTGATTTGTGCATTGTAAAAATAAAACAGATATGATCTGCTCTATGTTTTACATAAACTAATCTCAAGGCTTTCTGTACACCCAAAACACTGCTCAGAACATAGACTGAACAAAGAGCTAACAAAGAGATCACAGTGCTAACGTTTTAAAGCCATGATAGCTCATGAGCATGTACAGAGGTTGAAAGATAATGCTTAATAATGATTCTCTATCCAAAACAAAATCACTGTAAGGAGCTAACCGCTTTTAGAAAATGTGACAAAACATCTACTGTTGACTGTAAAAGTTTGCATTAAGCAGATCGAATAACACACTTAAACAAAGATGCACATCCTCTACAAACAAAAACCAACTGGGCACATTTTAATGCACAATGACTTGGTTATTAAAACCAATTAACCTTGAGGGTGTTTTAGTTGATTTATGCTATTGGATCATTTTCCACAGCTTTGAATTTTGCTTTTCCAATCAGATTCCATATTTTACATGATGGAAAAAAAAAAAACATTACTCATAATCCATCTTTACAACAGTGGGGCATGAGTCCAAACGGCGCTGTGGTCTGTGATGAACAGAAATATCAAGATCACGAAACAGGAGATCCACTGCAATTGGTTCCCTTTCAGGTTAGCTTTAACTAAGAAGTTGTGTCTCTTTTGATGGAATTTTACAGAAAAACAATTGATGCATCACAGTAATAACAGTGCTATGATTAATTATCCTTAAAATGACACGAGCAAGAACAAACAAATACTCATTAACCACAAACATTAGACAACTCACCCTGGTTTATGCACGATCTCCCGCAGAACCCTGACAGCATCATCGTTGCTCATGTTCTCAAAATTAATATCATTCACCTGTAGAGAATCAGTAACATTTTCTAAGGGTACTTAAATTGAATTAATAACTACTTCATCAGTTTGAATACAAAAAACTGAAATAAAATATTTATTTCAGGCCCATTGTATTGTTATTATCAAAACTAAAAGGGTTGTAATATTTGACATATGCAACATGATGTATACAGCCTGGCATATTTGTAAAAACAGTTCCATACATCTAAAACCAAACCCTTGTGATTATAAATGGCATTGGACCTGGAGTAAACAAAAAATTAAGGGTGTCAAATAAACACTTTAATTTTGATCAATAAATTACAGAAAAATTTTATGCTGATTAATAGGATACTGTGGTGACTTTAAAGGGCAGACATGAGATTGCACTGCTTGGTCCAATGATTGTCAAGTTTACGTTTAAAAACGGACAGATGGAATTTGTGCAATGCAAAATGTGAACCTGGCAGTCCTAGCCAGCACAGCCCTATACCAGCAGTGCCACACTGGACCAGGCACTCAGGCCTAAACTGAACACGTCTACATGTGACCCACTAACTCCAAGACAAAACGATTATTTTGAGATGCCTTGTATGCATGGGCACCGCCAGAACCACTCTTTTAGGGGGCCATGTGCTGCCTCTCGTCCCCGCCCCACACGCACTTTTAAAAATGTTACCTAGTGATTTATATGAGTGAAACACATGAGATGCCAAGTCACAATCAGAGTTTGTAATTATTTGATTATTGTTTTCAATAGCTTGACACCTCTAAACAACATAAAGGAATGATGGGAATATGTGGGTAATTCAGAACCACACACGTCGTTCTCCTCACCCTCCATCCCACACACACCTGAAGCAGCATGTCCCCAGGCTCGATGCGTCCATCAGCAGCCACGGCTCCTCCCTTCATGATGGAGCCAATATAGATCCCGCCATCCCCTCGCTCATTACTCTGTCCTACGATACTGATGCCCAGAAAATTATACTTCTCTGTGGAACAAACACACAAATATCCACTCAGAAACACATAGATAAGATATTCATGGGAAAACAGCCTTTAAATTGCTTTTATACTAAACCTATTGGACTGATAATGTAGCATACTAACCCATGTTCAGAGTGACTGTGATGATATTTAGAGACATAGTTGAGTCGGTTACGCTGCTAAAAGATGATGCCTACAATAGGGCAATGAAAAGAAACTTGAAAAAACGTAGAAGAATCTCAGTCAAAAAATAATAATTGTTTGAATGCAAGTGTATTGTACCCTCTCAAGCCTTGGGGGGCGCTGCTTTCTGCGTCTGCGGTGGCGCTTCAACAATCTAGAAGCAGTGCTTTGTTCTGTGGAGCTACTGAATCTGCACATAAACATTTACATCCAAATCGGATCCACTCATGTTCAGTCCATAAAACATCTTGGAGGTAGTATAAATTAATATATTAAGTTACAAAACTTGATTAAATGTTTTCATATCACAAGATGCAACCCGTGTCTGACCTGCTCATGGTGTCATCGTCGTCTGAATCGCAGAAGCTGGTGGTGTCCAACTCGCTGCTCATCACCGTGGTGGCACTCTCATAACCAGCCAAGTGCCTTTCCATACGGGTTGGGCCATTCATACGAGACCCTACCAAAGAAAGAGTGGAAGTGAAAGGAAGGGAAAGAACTGTGAACTGCATGGACAATTTCTGATCAAATGAGTCATTTACATAACTGGATTCATATCATTTGAAAAGAATTCTCCATCTGGCCCTCTGTGAATATTGTAGTGTCCGATCTCACCATGTGACTCCATGCTTTCTCTGTGGCGAGGCCTCTCTCTCCTGAAGGACACGACAGACTCGGTCTCTGTCTGCTCATCTAGCGTCTCCACACTTCCTGCAGCATTGAGACTACAGCACCAGGGAAACACAACATCCATTAATGCCATTATACATTATGTTTTTATCTGTATAAAGATAAGACTTGCAATCTGTGTAAATATCAAAGCTTCTATTTTGAAGGTTAGGGTAATGGTAATGCTGCTGTGACCTGGAGAAAGAAACATCCTTGCTGACTGTGTGTGCATCTGCGTCTACTGACAAGTGAATGAAAGAAAAATCAACATGACGTGACTTTGTAAGGTGTTAGGCCACTACAGGTCATGAGAAGAGCTTCAACATGGTTCAGCATAGATTTTGCAAGTGTTTAGAACTATCCTGCAAAAGAGGAGCACCATTGTTCTGCAAGATATTCCCTCAACTGACCTTTGGGTTATGCAAAGGAGTGTTGATCAAATTAGTTCAAATTCTCTAATAGGATAATGGTTGGAGGAAAATGACCGTAGTTGACTTGGCTTTCAAATTCCCTAGATTTCAATTTGTTCAAGCATCTGCAAGACATGCTGGACAAACTTGGGCAATCCATTTAGGCCCCACCTTGCAATGTTCAGGGCATACAGTTTCTGTTGATGATGTTTTGACTAGGCCTGTAACAATACCAAATTTTGCTGGACAATAAATTGTCCCAGAAAGTATTGCGATAAACGATTATATACTTCTGTTGTGTCCATTTTCAGCCGATGTAATGATAATGACATAAGAATGCAATTGCACACTTTCAAAGATACATAAACCTTGACTTCTAAAGAACATATAACACTGGGGGTGGAAGACATGGTAAGACAGTCAGCATACGTTGACTTTGTGTGGCTTAAGGCAGGATTTCTCAGGAGTAGCAATGTGTCCAGCTGTGCTAAACATTCTGTTGTTTAGGGCTGGGCAATACATTTCCACAGGGGGCCACATGAAAAATCTGAATCTGAACTTAATTCTGTGCCAAATTAATTTTCTCCCATTGTAAAAAGTAGTAGATTATGATTTTGAAAAGCTGCTATTAATAATCAGAAGTATAAGAACATTCAGTAAGTATTTACGTACATGTAAAATAATCCTATAAAAGTATTTTTTTAGATTTAGATTCAGATTTGTTAAAGACCAACATGGCAGGAAACACTCAGTGTGAGACCTGGATTGTGTCAATCACAAACATTATAATATGAAAGCTATAATATAAAACCCAAATATTTTCAAATAAAATCAACTGTAAAACAATCACAAAGCATTAATATTTGCCAAGTTTGGCTAAAATATGGTTCAATAGATGATAAACTAAGAGCCATGTGGGAGCTGAGAGAAATTTTAAAAGATAAAAAAAACCCCGTTCCATTCTGTAAGTGTCGCATTCGGCTTTGACATCAATTCCATCTCCGATTCTTAACTAACGTTAGCATTTTCTCTCGTGGCACGAGATTACTGCCTAATGACAGGCGAGTTCCTGCCTTATTACCCTAAGAAAATGAGAGAACGTTGCACCACAGTGAAGTCCGTTGTTAGAGTTTTTGATTGAGGAAAATCAGGAGGAAAGCAAACAAGCATGCAAAGGAAAATTATCGCGCCCGGAAAATTATCGACCTCGTTTTAATGATTGTGCAATTAATTGATTTATTGTTTATCGTGACAAACCTACTGTCTGACTGATATCCGATTTCAGATTTACGGTATATCGGAACCTGATACCGATATCATGTTGGATCAGGTCCATCTCTACTGCATAGTGAGTGATTTTAACAAATACGTCATTCTGAACTAACAAAACCAAATCTGATGGCTTTATCGCAGCGGTGAATGGAAGAGTTTTATCGACAAAATAGTGGCACAAAAATATGGTTGTGCTGAGGACCGTTTTTAATCAAAACATTCTTAATATGCCCCTCAACCATGAATGTATTTTTAAAAATAAAGTTTAGCCCAAAACAATATAAAGTCTTTGATAAAATCAGCTCAGGCGACACAACATTAGTCGTTTCACTGAATAATGGGGAGCTTTTAGAGGTGGAAGTCTGGTTCCATTCAACTCCACAGCAGAGCGTTCTCATTAGAAACAAAAACTATCCTGAAGACTTTTAAGACTTAACTGTTAAATTCTGCAGTTGTTTATAAAAAAGCTGGTGTATCCCATTGAAATAAAACCTGGATCAGTAGAGAATCAGATTTTTTCCTTTCTGTCGTGCATAGTGGCTCGAGTGAGCTTTCATCTTTAAACAAAGTATCTTGTCAAATTAGTGTGTATATATCTCCAGTATGAATGGTTATCAGTGTCAGTATTTGTGAAATAAATGCGAGGCCCTTTGAAAGCTGAAGATTTTGCAGGAATGTTATGATGTCAGATGCAGCAGGTCTCTGGTTTAGCAAAGGAATGGAGCCGTCTGGCTTTTGTAACGATGCTCATTTCCTGTATGGAGTGTGTGAGACTTGCTTTATCCATTTAAGGTTTGGTAGAGATGTGGAAGAAACGAGATCTTAATGTGAAGCCAAATCTGATTATGTCTGATCCATGTGCGTGTCTTTGTTTTAACCTCTCCTGCTGCATTTCTCCCTCTCTCCCGACGTGTTTATTTTCCAGCCAAACTCCAGCTCTGGCAGTACAGAAGACTGTGGTTTTCCTTCGACATTGACTGGAACAACATTTCTGATAGATTGTTTGTCAAGAACATAGATTTCCCTCTCACTCCCTTTTCCTTCCCACATATATATATATATATATATAGTTTTAATTTCTCATTTGTTTCTGTTTGCCTGTCCTTGCCTTTATTTCTTTTCTCTCTGCGTTCTCTTTCCCCATCCCCCACTTTCTGCCCCAGATGTTGGCACAGAACACTAGGGCACAGTCTACTACCCCCATACACACACACACACACACAGTCTGCTGTGCACAAAGTCACGCCCCTTCTCTCTGTATTGTAATTGTGATATCAAGTGATGAGTCTGATACCGAAAAAAGGAACAAAAGTAAAACGTAAAATTTAGTATATTGAATAACTGACAAAAGTGACAATTATTATAAGTTTTAATGTGCGTATCTGACAAACAGCAAGTGTTTAACACACTTTGTGCCTTGCAGCAAATCACAGCCCTCAAGAAGGAGAATTTTAACCTGAAGCTGCGGATCTACTTTCTAGAGGAGCGTGTGCAGCAGAAATGCGATGATTCCACAGAGGACATCTTTAAAACGGTGACTGGTTCCCTGTGATGACTGTAGTGCTTAATAGACCATAAATAAAGGAAGAAGCTGATTTTAATAACCCTCCTCTGTGTGTGTGTGTGTGTGTGTGTGTGTGTGTGTGTGTGTGTGTGTGTGTGTGTGTGTGTGTGTGTGTGTGTGTGTGTCAGAATATTGAACTGAAGGTGGAGGTGGAGTCCATGAAGAGGGATCTAGCGGAGAAACAAGAGCTGCTGGTTTCTGCATCGTAAGTCTTGCGTAATTTTCCTACCAGTTAAACAGTTCTTGTACAATTAATTCAAATTCAAATTTTATTTGTCACATATACAAATAAAATGAACATGCCCCATACACAAATGAAATTGGACATGCCCCAGGTGAACTCCCATATTAGCAAGCATTGCATTAAATCAGGCAGTGTTAGGGAGCTCCTTCTTGCTCACCCCGAGAAATCAAGGCCGGCTAGAATGCATATAATTGCAAAATAATATTTTAATTCTTTTGTGTGCGTGTGTGTAGGAAAGCGCTGGAGAGCTTAGCCAGTCGCGATTCAGGGGATGGCGTTCGGGAGCGCGCTCAGAGAGAGATGGAGGCCCTTAGAGAAGCGTTTAACACCAGGATTAAAGAACTGGAAGAGGTGACCATACATGCAGGGTGTCTTCTTATACTCTCTCCTTCACATTAAGAAAATCTGAAGGCCTTGACTGATGTTTTGTTCCATCGTAATTTCAAACGAACATGCTCTCTTCCTTCGCCTCTGCAGTCTCTGCGCTGTGCGGAGGAAGAGGTAGAGAAGATGGCTTCTATTGCTGAGCACGAAAAGCTGAAGAGTCTGGGTTTGGAGAAGGAGCTTCAAGCCGCCAGCCAGTCTGGACCATCCCCTGGTTCTGGCTCCACCCCTGAACAGACACGCCAACTCCAGCAGGCTCTGCAGGACAAGGATCGGTGAGCAGAGCCCCTCACACCTGTGTGTCTTCATCTCTAGTTTATACAAGTTACTCCCACTCCGGTCGCCATACCCAAGTGTTAACTTACCCAGATGATGTTTACGAAGAGTTTTGCTGATCTGGGCATCAATTTTCTTTCAGCCGGGGTACAATTAGTCTAGTATTTTTGGACCAGGGTCCAATACATGCGACACATTTTTGTCCACCATGAGCCCCTCTTTATTGTGCCTGGTGCCCACTGGCATTTTTTTGTCGTTCTCCTTAGGTCTTTATCATTATTCTTCTTATACATGGACTTGGGTGCTGTTTCTTCTCCAATGCTGTTTGGAAAAACTGGCATAGTTCAATTTCTGCCATCACATTTTCTTGTGGAAATGCGTTTTTGTTTTTTATTAAACACTAGAAATCAAAACACCCCGTTTCTGATACTCTGATTTTTTAAAAATTAATTAGAAAAGAAGCATTTTTACATTTGCAGTATTGAAAACTTTGAAGTTGATCCCTGTGGAAATCAGAACAGTATTAAACCAGAACAGTCTCTCTTCCATTGAAGTGCGTGTGCTATATTTTATTAATGATTGTGATCATTTGAACCAAGTGTCTCCTCACAACATGGCACTGAAATCTTTCTCCAAACCTGATGTCTCATGCAGTGTGATTGAGCGTCTTCAAGACTCGATTAAAAAACAAGATGCTGTGATGGAAGAGCTCAGGCAGAAGTGTCCAGACCAGCCAGTCATGGAAAAGATGTCACAGCTGAACCAGCTGATGGGCCAGAGGGACGGTGAACTGCAGGTCAGTTTGTCGCTGTTGGATCTTAATTATCTCTCAGGTGGTTGGATTGTCTTGACAGGGATTTGAGTGCATTTCTCAGTTCTTAATCATATCTGAAAATAAACTGTGAATGCTAAACTGGAAGCAGAGTTGGAAAACAAGCTTATTATGTTATAAAGTTTATCATGAAGAGAAAATTACTTGATTTTTTCCCCTTCACGTTTTTTATGCACACAACAGTACCCTCAAGAAGTGAGACGGAAGTAGATGTTGTACAAATTAATTTTAAAAATCACCATAAATTACCATAATTTTTTCCGTAAAACACTTGACAGACTAAATTTTTTAACAGTATTTGTATAAATTGTTTCTGTTCCACGGCTTTTGATCTTGATCACTTTAACCATAATCACTATAAGTGGTTTACACAGTCCTTCCACCCTGCATGTGCGCGCGTGTGTCACACATATATGTATACAGCAGTGACTTTTCCATTTTACTTTAGAGTCGTTGTGATAAGCTTTCAGTAGTATGCTTTTCTAAGTGTATGATAAATGCTATTAAACTTCGCATTAAGCGTCATAATAAGCAGCATAATTAGTCCTGTAATGAATATAGCAAATATTGTAAATATCTCAGATTGTAAATAGCTCCATGGATTCTTTTTGTTGGTACATTTAAAGTTTTTGAAACAGAAACTCGCACTAAAGTTAATCCGGTTTTTGACTCTGCAGGCTCTTAAAATGGAGCTGGATCAAGAGAGAGGCAAGGCCAAGATAGAAAACCAGGTAAGGAGTCGAAGCTGTGCTGAACGGCGAAAAGAAATGTTAAACGGTATCATTCTGTCCTGTGCAAAACTCGAGCCCCTCGTTTCTGTATATTTTGCTTCCTGAGCTCCAGACTGTGTTGTATTTTGATATAGTCTTTGCAGACTGTCGCAGTGAAATATTTGTTACATTTTCTGCAGAAAAAAAGTGGTTTTGTACCAACAAGGAGATTTATAGCAAAACTATAAAGAAATGAGTAGGAGTCTGTACATGGGTGCCAGTGTTGTCTGCGTATTGATACCGACCTGCTTCTTTGCTTTTAATTGGCTGTTATTGACACCAGTGGTTACTTTCCTTGTGATTATTGACATTGATTCATGCTCACATTCATGGTTTTGTTGTTGTGCTTGTGATGCAGGTTTGGTGTGGTGATTTTGACAGTTGTTTTGTAAAAAGCCTTAATTAATCTTGGTCCTACAGCTGTGTTGTAGTGTAGAGCAGCGGTCCCCAACCTTTTTATCACCGCCGACCGCTCAACGATTGACAATTTGACCGCGGAACATCGTTTAGTCTCTGATAGTAAATAAAAAGGAAATACTGACATTTTTCTGTGCAGCCCGCGGACCGGTACCACGTGACCCACGTCCCGGTACCGGTCCAGGGCCTGGGGGTTGGGGACCGCTGCTGTAGAGTAATGGTTTTCAACCTTTTCAACATTAAGGCCAACCTATCAATCACAGCATGTTGCCAAGACACACTTTGCCACATTAGATAATTTTACAATTGCACACCGATGGCCTGTCTCAATTTTAGATTCGCGGCCCAATCAAAAACCTTCACTGCCCGATCACTGGTCCCCGGCCCAGTGGTTGAGGAACCCGGCTGTAAAGTCTTTTAAATCCTTTTGTTACAGCTTCAGGGTAGTGTGGTGATTTCTAATTGTTTTGGGGGGTGTGTGTGTTTGTATGTGCGTGGTGACCCACTGTTGAATGTTCTGCAGTTGCGGTGTACTTACAGTTTTCTCACTGTAGTAGATCCAATTTGTGATGAGAGCTTCCTTGGGGAGCTCAAATTCAGTTCATATTGGTACAAATGATTGGGTTTTTTTTCTCCAAGATCCAAGACAGAAAATAGAACTAGGAGTAGACCAGTAAAATAATTTGATAAAGATCAGCAAATTTAGACAGTATGCATAAAACAGGATATACTTACTATGAACTAAAATGGTCTGAATATTTACTGTGGAACATAAATAGAATATGTGAATTGACATTGTGTAAATGGTAGATTTGATTTTGATTTCTGTGATTAAAAAGGATTTTTACCCTTTTTACTGCCTGCCACTATTAAATCAATGGATGGGGAAACACTGATCTCCCCGAGGGTCAGTGTGCCACGGCCGGGTTTAGCAGTCAGAAAGACACTAGGCCAAATGAACCACATACTGTAAATTAAATATTTAAAAAATCAAATCCCTCATGATTAGAAGTGAGTAAAGTCGTGGAATGGATTTGTGTGTGTGTGTGTGTGTGTGTGTGTGAGAGAGGGAGAGGATCTCGGCCTCTTAGAGTGAGGCCATCACAGACTCTAATCTCCTGCAGCAATCAGATTTACTACTGAGCAAAACAGAGAGTTAAAGCAAGTGAAGGAGATGCAAAGAATAAGGATGACTCAACACTGACATGAAGTCACTGGATAAGATTATGGAAGCTTATTTCTTGATAATATATTTTTATCACCAGCTTTCTCCCACCAGCTTTCAGAATAAACATTGAGGCATGTTTGTGCTGATTCTTGAAACTAAAATTTAAATGTAAAATGTTGTTAATACGAATGAATGAATAAAAGATTTTATAAAGTTTTGGGAAGCAGTATTAAAGATCTGGATCTGTTTTTCATTATTTAGTTTCAGTGAAGGGAAACATTTCTTGCTTCAGCTTCATAATGGAAGTATTTATTTAAGTTTGATGTGGGAGGACTTGGTTTGTTCTCTACAAAGCCCTGACCAAATGTACATCAGACACATTTGGGATGGTGGAGAGGGCTGTTGGTTAAGCATGGAACATCGATACCCTGCTTCCCTGTAGCTTTTTTTGGTTGAAAGAAATCTTCAAAACCACTCTCCAAAATTCCAGAACAGTGGAGGCAAGTTAACATATAAATGTAATGTTCAGTATATCAGTAATGGGGAAAAGTTGCATGGAAAGAATGAAAACAACTTGCGAGGTTTGCTGTGAATGGACTGTCAGTCTTCTTAGAGTAATTTAACAAAAAGCGTTCCTCCCTGAGTGACTAGGAGAGAGGGGGTAGGAACCAGCAGGGATCCAACACATGAGCTTCTGAGTCACCGACCCAAGTTCCCCTTCAGTATCTGCACGCAAACAGGTTCCACACTTCTACTGTGGCGCAGTTAGAAGGTTCTATACTCTTGTCCAGAACAGTTCTCCTGCTCTAGGACAGTTAAGCAGATGGCAGTGCTGCTCCATCTGCACCTGACCTGAGTGCACTTGAGCTCTCCTCCCCTGGACACCTGAGTGAAGAGGTAGGGGGTGGATTACTCTGCGTGTGTGAGTGTGTATGTGTGTTCAGTCATGAATGTGCGGTTAGCTGCTGTATGCAGCCCTCATTGGATTTTCCAGTGTGGGCGGATATGTGGTTGGATTAGAGGCTTATTCCCTGTGAGGCTTGCGTTCAGGGTACTGGGCTCAGAACGGACAGCAGAGAGAGGGAGAGGGTGAATAACAGAGATGGCTGGAGAATCAGAGCAAGAGAATGAGAAAGTAGCGTGAAGAACAGACCAAACACGTGTTTTCTGGATGCCACGTCTCAGCTACGCTGTCCAGCTAGGACCACAGTTGTGGCAATCTTGCGATCTGTAAAGGCCGGTTGCAGTCATGCGAGAGCCGTGTCGCGTGTGTGGCGGGTGTATTCCGGGCGGACAGTGCCGCTGGTTGTTTGGGACGTGCGGTCGCATACAGCTGGCAGTGGTTCTGTCCCATCTTCTGGGGTTCGATCTCCAGCGGGACGGCCGCGGCGAGTTCCTGTGCGGGAAGTGCGTGTTCCTGCTGGAACGGGTAGTGCAGTGCGACGTTGCCATCAGCAGCCTGCAGGACGCACATGCTTCACGGCTACAGCGGCTGCACAGTGAGAGAGACGGATTGAGCACGCTCCTCATACAGAAATACCAGCGGAACAACCTGCACGGCCACCGGCATGAACGGGACAACACCAGATCCGGCAAGGAACCTGACAACCAGCCAGCATGGCGCGTGTCACACCTGCATAGTGTCCAAGTGGCACAACAGCAGAAATATCAACCGAAACGGCACAGGAACGAGACCAAATTTCACCTGGAAGTGCCCCAAAAGGAGCAAGCAAAGCAGAGGCTGCAGGGCCGGAGACTTAGTTCTGGAGCCCAACAGGCCACCAGGAGAGGGAACAGCCAAATGAGGCGCTGTGTCAGTCTTGAACCTCTTAGCGGAGCCACCTCAGACCGCTTCTCCGCTTTTGGGAGAACTTTGGTGGCTAGAAAGGGCCGAGAGGCTGGGGTTAAAGCAGGTGGGACACAGGGAACTGGAATCCAGTCACGTAGTCGTGAATATTTGGATTTTGTCCAAAGGAAAATCACTGTGACTTCACGCTCGGTCTCCCTCCAGTCACTCTCACTCGAGCGTCCTGAGTACACCTCACTCACAGCTCCACCTCAGCGCCGGCAACGTTCCACCTCTGCCTCCCTGGAAATATCGCTGCTGTCCGATTTGCTGCAGATGTTACGTGGTGTAAGGGCGCGGCCCCTCCCTCCAGCTGTCGGCAGTCGGATTCCCGTCCTATCACAGCCATGGCGCGTGATTGGACCTGCCCGGGTGGGCGGGGCCATGATGGCAAAGATGGAGAGAGCTCTGAGAGAACTGGAGGAGGAGTTCAATGACGAATATTTACCTCTTAAACAAGATGTATAAACTCCAATCTAAACACTATATGGGATCTGGCATTGTGTTTCTGCAATGCTGTGCAACAGTCTTGAGACCCAGATTACTTTCTATTTTGTAGGAAAGTGAGACAGTAGGCTGTGTGTGATTTAATGCAAAATACAGGAAAATTCACAGAGATAATTGGTCTGACAGCCGTTATGACCTCAGTTCACAGCATGAACTTTCTTCAACAGGTTTTTCTGACAAGAGCTTCAGTAATAGATCACTATTATTGGATGCCTTGTGTTCTGTTCTCTGTCTGCATTAATCCAAATCGCATCAGTAGTGAGATCCAGTATTGGGGCCGCCGGCTGTGATTTCTTTTTTTCCTGTTAAGATGGTTCAGCTGCATTGGAAGTGTGTTTAAGATTGGTGTCGCCAATCAGATGCTTTGCGAATGGTTGAGTGGCTCAAGACTTTTGCACAGCGCTGTAATTACTCTTCTGTAATCATGTAATCTTTTTCACAGGTGTGTGTGGAGAAGGAGGGTGAGCTGACCAGGCTGCACCAGATGACCAGGCAGCTGACTGCAGAGCTTAACTCCACCAAGAACGGCAGTCAGACACTTAAACTGAGAATGGAGGAGGTGGAAAATGAAAACAAGGTAGACCTGCACCACCATCACTGTCATCAACATGCACACATTCATTGTTATGTTTACCTGATGAAGGACAAAATCTTTAAAATCCTCAATTCAACCCCATTCTGGCAGACGCTCTCAGAACAGCTGGAGGAGCGAGACGGTGAACTGGCTGCAGAGAAGAGGAACTCTCTGAAACGGGACAAGACCATTCAGGGCCTCAGCTTGCTGCTCAAAGAGAAGGAGAAAGAGGTGTGTAGGACTACTGAGCGCCAGCGACCCTGAATCTGATCCCACCTACAAAAGCTGTCTTTGTTACCTTGCTTTCTAACACAAAAAATTCTGTTAAATAAAAAATTATTCAGTTAATTTAAAAACAGGGAGTGCATCTCTTCTCTTGATCACTTTTCTTTCTTTCTTTCTTTCTTTCTTTCTCTTGCTCTTTCTCTCTCAGGTTGAGGAGTTGTTTGGGAACTTGGAGGAGAAGGAGCAAACTTTAGCCAAGGCCAGAGAAGCTCTACACAAAGCTCAACTACAGAAATACCAGGCAAGAATGAAAAGTGAATTTGCATATTTGCATGAATTATTGGCATGGTTAGAGAATCAGTCACACTGTTATTCTCTTTAAGATATATTTTCAATTATTTCTGTTGCTGTAAATTGGGACTTCTTCTAATCCTTCATGGGTGTATACATCTTAAAATTGGATAATCAGAGGACGAGTATTGGTTGTTTGGGGGAAAAAAGTGTGTTGGAGTTGGAGTGCATGTAAAGAGAACCTGGGGCCTTAACTGTGTATATGTGTGTCTGTTGGGACAGTTCCCAAGAGACAAACACAGAGCAATAATCAGTGAAAACTAAAGAGACAACAGTTTTAACATACTGAAGCACATTCTATTCATGAAAAGAAATACTTTTCACTGTTTGTTGTTGTTTATAAAACAGTAATCAGCCCATTGATACTTGATTTATCACTGCTAGTTAACCAGCACGCTGCTCGTCAGCTCATTATCCAATCTGAGGCTGGATCTAAACGTTTATGGGTGAAAAATGTGCCTGAAGAACAGTAAAGTGTGGTAGTGGGATAGGTTTACTTTTGTGCAGGTTTAATGCTGAACAGAGTTTTCCTCTGAATCTCTGAGCCTTTTTTCCCCACATACATCAGAAATAAGCACAGTGACATGTCTCACTTTCACAGGGAAACGTGCTCTTGTTTTAATGGTGTTTGCTGTATTTGTAACCTTGTTTTGTTCATTTTTGTGTGTGTGTGTGTGTGTGTGTGTGTGTGTGTGTGTGTGTGTGTGTGTGTGTGTGTGTGTGTGT
>JBBMFX010000011.1:338806-350373 GCA_037832545.1 Rhabdalestes septentrionalis
TGTACAGCTTGCTGGGGCTTTGATACCGCTCTAGAATCAGATTTCCTCCCACAAATCCTTATCTAAAACATTTCCTGGAAAACAGTTAAACTAGTCTGAATTGATTTGAAAAGACCTGCTCCACCCCAAACTACAGTCTTAGCAGAAAGGCTCTAAATAGTACAGAAAATAGTTGTAAGATTAGAGATATAAGCTTTTTATAAGCTTTTTAAGGGGAATCTAGAAGAATCTGATAGTGTCCTCCATGGAGATGAAGATGATAAGTCTGCTACTTCTACTAATAATAAGAAGAGGATGAAAGAAATAATATCTCTGCTTTGTAAATTTTAACTTGGTTGGTTACTTAAATCCATTTTGGTCATACCTAACTTGTCCTTGTTGATAAGGGCAAAGCGGTTGCAAGTGCGAGGGGGCACAGTGGTAGCTAATTACCATAAGGGGGCCTTAGACAAAGAAGCTTTCAGAATGGTAGCCTCAGAGCGTATGTGGACTTTGTGGAGAAAGCTGAAGGATAACTGAAATGAAACTCAGCTCAGTATGATGTCTCGGGTTTGCTTTTTTAGTTTTGAACAGGAGCTCCGAGAGTAAAGCAGGTAACAAATAATAAAAGTCACCCAACAGCATTTTTTGTTGTCTTAAATTTTTTTGTTGACCACACAAATAAGAGATTTTATACTCAAGTATTCCTAATATTTGACCAGAGTACCTCGACTAGGGATCGGCTAAAGCTAGCTCACCAGTCGCATTTATGGTATTAACTACCTAGATTAACTTTGTACTTTAACGATTTTAACCAGCAAAACACTGGGGCTGTCACTCAGTATTTTACTTTTTAGCAAGTGATACATGAACGAAAGATGGTAGGATGATGGACAATTACAAGACAGGCTTTAACTTCCAACCTGTACTGAAAGTTGCTGTAAGTACAGCACAAAGTAAAAACATCTTAAACATCATTTTGAAATCTTGTATTATATGTGATAGACAGTACTGATGTCCATTTGCACCATAACAACAAAAACATCTGATCTAATGGGTCAAACTGAGTTGCCTTTCCAGAGATTTAAACTTTTTGAATCAAATAGGAAAAAATGGATTTCATGTGGCTTCAAACTTCTGATATTTTGCCTTGCTCAGACATTCTGCAAGTTCAGATTTGAGATGCAGAGAGGACCAACGCCCAGAACAGTTACCTGGTCAGAAAAACCTGATTCAACTCACTGGTTCATCGGGAGGTTTAGTATGTTTGAGCAGAAATGTTCATGCTGTGCAAAACACCAGCCTTCCAGGTCCATGACTGATATAAACCTAATAGCTCTAGTGCAAAACTAACGATGCCAATTTCATCAAGCATGTCTGTATGTTTCTGTAAACCGTCCCTTTAAGCATGAAAAGACTCTGCCAAAGAACCGGGCTAAACAAAGTCTCTTTAGCACTCCACATAAAACCTCTTTAAACATTTCCCATGCTGGAAGGTAGAGAACAAAAAGGAGCAAAGGAGGCGAGAAGGCTAAAGCGCAGCTTGTTTGGTTAAGTATGCTAAGTCAATGAAGCAACCAGAGCCTAATGACAGGGTATTAAAATGCATTAAAACATGATTACCTCCCATGTCACAGGCAATGAGCCTGCGCGGGGTGGCTGCTGTCCTCCAGACCAGCGTCTGCTGAACTTTGCCTGGCCCATGACTACTGAGCGATCAATGAAAACAGAAGCAGAGGACGTGGAGGATATTTGGAAAAATTTATGAAAATCAAGTGGCCAAGGCAGTTATGTGAAAAGAACCTGAATTAGATTTGGCTTAAGTGCAGCCTTGCCCTGTCGTTATACCCAAGACCTAGGTTATTTCCATCCTTCTTTCTGTCTCTCTCTCTTTCGCACACACACACACACACACACACACACACACAGTGACCTTCCTGCCTGACAGAGCCAAAAGGGAAGCAATAAAGCAGGAAGATTTCCTGCAGTACAGCCAGTCCCGGGATTGTGGTGCAGCATGGCTGCAAATGACAGCCATGGTACCAAGCAGAGGGTAATAGTTGTACCATTTTTTACAAGCTTTGAAACAAATAATTATGACAATTATACATGTGCATCCACTTTGTGTTAAATGTTCATACCTGCATTGGTTTTGTGCTCCTTTTTTAATACACTGGGGTGCAGTTACATTCAGTAGTTGCGCCCCAGATGCATAAATGGCAATGAATGAGGAGCTTCATAATGTTGTCTGAGGCCTGGAACGAAGTGTGTTTTGGTTCTGTTTTTCTCTTCCAAAGAGGCTCTAACTCCCCAGAGTGAAACAAAGTAGCTTTACTTTTCTTCCAGATGAAAATTGGGCTCTTGTGTAACCCATTTGGTGGCCAAGGGTCAGATTTGTTTATGATATTTATACAACATCCAGAGAGATGAAGAACAGCAGTGACCAAAAATAGAAAACGATAAAAAGAAAAACAGAGTATAAACATTTCTTTACTTTGGGGTTGCTAAAAGGAATACAACCCAATTTCTGTTTTAATTGTACCGCATATTCCATTGCCACAGGCAATATTTCCCCAGTATTTAAAACAGTTGACTCACAACATATTTGTATAGAAACTGGTGGGCTTGCAGGTAATTTGTCTTCAGTTCTCTTAACAGCTAAATGAGTTCACTTTCTGAAATGACTGACTGTGGTAATCGGTCGTGCTCTTCAGATACGGCAGGTAAAGAGAGGGTTAAAAATAAAAACCTCTGGAGTATTCCTGTAACATCTCATTTTAATATTCAGGACTTTGATCAAGAATCTACTGTCCCACTCACACACACACACACGCACGCACACACACAGAGCTCGGGGCTTTCCGTAGGACACATTGGAGATGAGAAACTGGAACAAGAGATACATCCACCCTGGTGTAACCAGGTCAGAATGCAGAATACCATCAGATCCATGTTTCCTCCCCCCCCCCCAGGTATGTAAGGTATACACTGGGGTCAGAGTGCTTAATTGTGTTCTGCTACTGTGTGCCTTCTGCATTGTTACACAGTGATGTTTTATGGCTGGGAAAAGCTAAGATCAGAGATGGTTCTATATACTATTGTTCTTCTTATATTTCATATTGGTACTCAATCTGTTGGAGAAGTATGACACTAGGCTGCATTGCCTGGACCAGCAGTGGTCGAAGAGCCCTAAACCCAAACCAAAATAGGGTTTACTTTGATCAAGTAAGTAGCTGAATCTTGCTTCTTTCCTTCACCCTCTTTTTTGAACTCTCAGTGAAATATTTCTAGAATTGGTCAGTTTGTGTAAATTGCTTAAGCTAAAATAAACAGTGGGATATAAAATGTTTTGGACACTTTAACCATTCAACCAGCAATGAGGTTTAAGTGTCTTTACTGAGTGGAGTTACATGTTCTCGCTGTTTCTGAGTGTGTTTCCTCCCACAGTCCAAATACATGCAGGTCAGGTAAACTGGAGTTGTTAAATTGCCCCTAGGTGTGAATGTGTGTGGCAGTTTGTTTGTCGGTGTGTCTGCCTTTGACAGACTGACCAAATGCCCAGGGTGGTCCTGCCTTTCACCTAGTGACCACTGGCATAGGCTGGGTGACCCTGGTTATGGATAAGTGGCCCAGATAATGAATGGGTGGCTTTTCAGACAAATACTTTTAAATCAAAATGAGAATGATGATAGAGTCCAAGCGCTCAGCTGGAAACCTCAAAGTCTGAGACTGTTTGTCTTACAGCGGTGTTGGTGTTTGTGTTCATTGATGGGGTGCATTGTGGATACAAACCTGCACATGTCTGTGGGAAAAAAGCCCAAACAATAATGATCTGAAACACGCCCACTGCCTCTTGAAGGAATTTTGTGGCCACTGTTACAGAACACAAATGAATTAGCTACCAAGGATTTTCAAAAGGGTCAAAAATGAAAAAATGAAAAAAAAGGGATAAAAAAAAAGACAGTATGCATGATTGTTCAAATTTAGCTGGGAACAATTATGCCTTTCAAAACACTGGGTTCCAAATAGGTGTATTATCCATGCTCTGTTTCCTATTATAATTGAGAACAGCAGAATTTAAAAATATTAACAGAAATCATTCCACAATCACTCCTGATTGAGAACATTTGAATTAAAATAATTGTGAAAACCCTACAAACTATAGTTACTCGTGGAACCTGGACAGTCTTATCATACTACCACAGCTTTTTGGTGAAGTGTTGAATGTTAACGGAGGTCCAGGTGTGAACTGCATGTTTCCTGGCAGGTCAGTGTGTCACTCACCTGAGATACTGTTACAACCACAGAATACAGATTTATCTCTGGGGTTTGAGCACCATCTGCTACCAGACACCATACACAGAGCATAATGAATGTCTTGTGTTTTGTGATGGAAGCAGAGAGGCTTGTCATCACTTCCACGTGTAGAGAGAGGACTGTAACTAAAGGAGAGAAGTTGTGATAAAAGATAACAGGAGTTGTTCATGGTGAATCAGCAAGTCTTTCATTTGTTTGAATATTCTTCTTGTACATTAGGCTCATACTGTACAACCCCTCTAGTGTATTCAACTCGTTTAAGGTGCACTCATTGCTAACGCAGGTGTTCAGTTGCGTGCACACAGCTGTCTGCTGTCCATAGAAAAGCACTTCCAGTAGAATGGAACCCTCTGAAGCAGCCGTACGATGTTCAATGTCGTGTGTCGGCTAGGGGGCAATTAAGACCCTCAGCATTGTGAAGCCCCAGTATTGTGAAGCTGTGGAACTGCAGTCTCTGGAGTAACGAGGCACATTCTTTTGGGATGAGTTGGAGTGGTCTTTTTGATCCAGAGCTAATCATCAGTACCTGACATTACCAATTCCCCTTTGGCTGGAAGCAATAAAATGCTAGCAGGGAAAAGCCTTCCCCGAACAGTAGAGGTGTTTACTGCAGCCGTGGTGGCACAAGCTCAGTATAAATACCCTCAAATTACAAATGTCTGCAAACCTTGAACATTTAAGACTGGTTTCCCAGACGGTAATTAGGTCTAGGCCTGGATTACACAGGACTTTGAATAGAGATTTCATACTGAAAGGCAAACCCTTGTGCATTTTCCTTGCTTAAGAATCCATTAGAACGGTTATGTGAATCAGTCAATGATGAGTAAATGTGCATTCTGCCCCTGGCCTGATCGACACCATGCTGAACCCTTTACTGGACGAAAGGCCTCATCTAAAATTGTCTTTGCAAAGTAAACCAAGTTTGTGCAATTTGAAATCAATAATGAATTGTGGCAGAGACTGCCTGCTCTACAGCGCACACTGTAGAGTTAGACTAATGCTTTTGAAATACAGCACTTTTTCAGTTCTCTGTTGTGTTCAGTTCCATGCCAACTTTGTATTCATGCATTCCTTGTGAAAGGAAAAGGTCTTGTTTCATTTTTGTGGGTGTTTCTGTGTCACAGTGCAGTAAGTGGAACACATCCTTGAACTGTAACTCATTTCAAAGTCCACAAGAAATGTCTCACTAAACGTTTTCACGATATCCACATTTTTTAAATCATTTTTTTAACAGAGCATCAAAAAAAAAACATGAATAAAACAAGTCACTGCTTTATTTCAAGCAACGTGGCAAGAATGTCTCTAAATCAAAAGAAACAAAGACTCTACTCAGCGCATTAGTAGTTCACCCAGAACCTTGACGGTAAGCTCTACTGTTCTAAAACAAAACATTATAGTAAGAACCAGCAGCAAAAACTGTGGGAATGCCCCCATCCCCTCAAAAAGATTTAGAACTTTTCATCAGTATCAAAACCATCTGTATTCGACTCTACACAATACTGTTTATCCTCCTGAATGAATATGCTGCATCCTGAGGGAGAGGGTGTTTGCTGCCCCATAACTGGATTCTCTAAAAGACTTCAATGGTAAACACACAGACTGACCTAAACTGCTGTAGATTTTAGAGGTAGTACAGGTCAGGCTGTCACTATTTATTTGGCTTCTGATATTCAGTATCAGATATACAGCTGCCCCTTAAGGGAACATTTCAGTCTAAGAGGGTAATATGGCTAACAGTCCGTGGACAAGATTATCCAACATTGAGAATTTTTCCACCTGGTGAGAATGAGGCCACACCACTCCACCAAAACACAGAATTTTCAAGTGGGAACTGGAAGTGTTCTATAGCAAATCTTCACAAAATAAGCACAAATCTCCATCTAAATCCCAAAGTTCCTATGAAAGAATCAATGTGTGGGCAGAGTCAGGATAAAGGAAATTGTGGTTTCTAGCTTCCATTCATTGTTAGCCATGGTGGTCAAATTTCAGATAGTAAAACAAAAAAATAAAATCACCCCCACCATGTAAAATCCTTGTTGTGGCTTCTCTTAAAAATGCCTTTCAATAAGATGTATGTGGCGTACAGTAAGCTTACTGGCTGTGATCCGCACAGTGTGGAGCAGCTGAGGCCTCGCAGGGCATGTGGGGTTGCCTGCTGTAAGTCTGAATTACACAGCAGAGCGTCTTATTGTGCTGAAGCAGTGAGCCCAATCTGGATGCAATAAAGCTTATTTGTTATGCACTGTATCCAGGCAAACATGGGATAGGCGCGTACTGCCTGGGACAGTTCAGAGAAGAGGGAGAAGTACTTGAGAGCAACGCACATAAATAAATGCAAGCGTACACAGATTCTTGCTCTAACCTGCACAGGTTTTGACAAAAGTACACATACACCTCTTTCCTTCTCTCTCTTTCTCAGTAACATAATGAAGTCTTTCAAAGGCGAGTCATAGTGCAAAAAACAGCCCCCTCCCTACATGCAGCTAAACTAAAAAAGTATTTGCAGAAGGTGGTTAATCATCATTTAAAAGCAAAATAGAATGGAGAATTATGCTAGGGAATGAAAATGACATTAATGATGAATCATTAAAACTAGGGACCAGACGTGGGATCAGGTGTACTTAATGTACTGTCTGTAACTTTGGCATTGTTTTGTTTTTAATTTTTTAACATATCAAATAATACAGACACAGCAGACAGTGCCTTTTTATGTCGACGAAGGCCAGCTTTCTCAACACTTATCCTTATCTTAACTAGTATTTAAGTGTTAGGCCTATAATTGAGAGGGAGGATAAGTGGCCTCTGTGTGGGTAGGATGGCCCTCCGTTTAAAACGCCCCCCCCTGCACTCCACCCCTCCCCGCACTCCACCCCTCCCCACTCCACCCCATTCCACCCACCAATCGCGATGCTAGCTGGTAGCAGATCTGAAAACAATGGACAGTCACAGTTCTCCTCCGAATGTGTTGAGTTGTGTGGTAAAGTTGCATTAGCAGCACTTCTAAAAGATGCAGCAGGGCTTCATGCGACTCCTTTGCTGTTTGGTGGGGGGGGCCTATCTAACAGTCGATTTAATACATTTGGGACCAAAAACAATGAAAAATGAAACTGGCCTCAGATAAGTGTAAGAGCAGACACTTTTCAAACCGTCCTTCACATTTCCATCTGCAAGACTGGTACAGTCCACCGTGGGTTGGGTCAGCTGGCGTCCTTGCGTGCCGAGTGAGGTAAGTAACAGCAGGTACCATCATAGAGAAACATCCCACCTCAGGAGTACGGCTAAAAATAACCCACTCTGTTGCATGCTACCATTTAGGCTAATGTGAGCAGAGACGAAGGGAGACGGAGAGGCAGATAGGCACTAAAGTACTACTGCATAGCTGGAACGTTTCAACAACAGGAAAAGAGAGCTAGAAGAAGAGGACGACAGAGGAAGACTGAAAGAAACAGAGAGACAGGGACACGAGGAAGGGTGAGAGAAGAAAGTCATTCCAAAAAGAAGTAGGTTCTAAAGGACAGAATACAAACAAGAGAAAGACAGTCAGTAGTGGGGCAGGTTCTGGAGTATCGAGGCTCATATTAAAGCGGCTATGCTAATTCACTAAGCACATCACAGGCTATTTGAGGGTCATTTTTACATTGACATTATCATCATAATCATCATTCAAGCCATTTAGAATAAAGTACCACCCCAGACATTCTTTTTCTGCTGATACTGTCTCCGCACCAGCTTAATTCTAGCACTACAATAAAGAATTAAAAGCCTCCCTCCGAAAGCCCATGACAGTTCCTCAAAGTCAAGCAGAAAATCTTCTTTCAAATAACTACAATCATAAACAATAGGCACTTTTTTTTTTTGCAAATTATGTATAATATATTCAAGAATTGAGAACTTCAAGTTCTGCCATTGTCTGATTGAATTCTTTTGTGAGTATTCAGCTCCAAACTGTTCGAGTGCCTGACTGACGGCTCTCACTGGCTCTGATCGGCTGCAGTGCTTGTTTGTTATGAAAGTACTCCGGGCAGCAGGCAGGAGAGGTTCTTGCCCTCCTTAATTTTTGGCACTTGTTCGTTCTGATTGCTGCAATACGTCAAACTAAAAACAGAGATGAAATTCTTTGACTTCTTTGTCGTCTTCTTTTTTTATCGATGTCTTTCGAAAGTGCTTGAGAGGCGTGTTGGACCTTGTGCATACAGGCACATGCCACACACACACCTCCCTCTCCCTGTTTTCGGGTTCTGGCAGTTACACTGGGTGGACCTCTAAGACTACAGGTCCCAGAATTCCAGATTACAGGTCCAGGCATCAGCATTCTGAAAAAGAGGAAAGAAGAAAATTCTGGTCAGATCTGGTTCAGTCAGCGTGAGCATCAGCAAAGTATTATGTAATATTCTGATTAAAACAATGTGTTGCATTTACTTGGTTTAAATGTACATGTAATTTCCACAGGAACAAAATATATCAACACAATTATTCCTAAGTAAACAGAAACCTTGTATCTATGAAGAAAAACCAAACAGTGTTAAATACAACATAATAAACTTCTTTCAAGTAATTGTTAGATAATATCCATTGGTCGAATGTTTTTAAACTATTAAAATAAATGTTGATCATGGCATGACTGAAAACATTCTTTTCTAATCATATTAATTAATGACACAATTAGTTACACAATTGTACACAATTAATGATGTAATGTATTTTTTTCATGTAGAAATGATGTGAATCAGTGAATAATTGAATGCATTACTTTCTTTTCCACTGCAATGTCTGTAGATTTTCTCTGTTATTGCAGGTTCCTAATTAAAGAGCAGTCAGTTTCTCTGACAGTTTGCCTGTAATTAATCTCTAAAAGCCTGCTGATTGTGTGTTAGTCTAAAACAGAGGGAGAGCAGTCGGCTTTCAGCTGGGCAGGGCTGAGATGAAACTGACATCAGGAAAAGTAAAGATTCTGTGGCGGACTCAGGAGCCAGACTGACCTCACGTAACCCAATCAATCAGCTGTAATATGAGCACACTGTATTATAAAAATCAATACGAAGCGTGCAGCACGACCGCCTTCATCCGTGTGACCATGTATAATTGCATTGTGACATTTTCTCTGAGCTTCTTTAATCTGAGTTAAAGAGGGTTAAGCGTCTATAAGGCTAACAGCAAATGGCCAGAATGACCTTGTGAGAGAGAATGTGCGGGTTGCTTTGTGTGTGTGCTTTTGCACATTTTTTGTTTCCATATCCTGTGTGAGGAGAACTGTTTTTGAGGCTGCACGTTGCTGAAGGCAAGGCATTACAGTGCATGTGTGTGTATGAGTGTGTGTCTGCGTGTTGACATGGCTCAGCTGATGGGCAAATGGACTGAAAACGTGACACTGCAGCATCAACAACGTCAACACCGACCACAACCGGGGTCCAAACTGGACTCCTAATAACACATGACGGCACAGAAAACATCATTATCAAACATCACCGGTAAACTGAAGAACAGCATGGACTGTACCTCTTCACTCCTACATCTTTTTCCTATGACTAATATCCTGCCATTTTCCCTCATTACTGGGCCACAGCTGGTGAGAGTGATTTCTAAATGCACAAACAAAACCAGGCGGCATGGTAAATATTGGACTAATTTGTATAGAACATCCTGTAAAATTGGAATCCGTTCAAATTGTTGCCCCCTCCCGACATCCCAACTGCAGATTGGGTTGTGCTCATAATATTAATAACTACTGCATGAGTCCTGATGCTCCGCCGTCTCAAATGCAACTCCCAGAAAAGAAGCATAAATAACCGGACCTTCCTTTCAAATGCAAACAGCCACATTCACAACAGCCAATGGCAGAAGCACACTATCATCACTCCCTATACTGTGCAATAGCTCCAATAAAACAATGAATCATCAAAGTAAACACTTGAGTTTATTTTCTACATGACTACAAAATCACTTAGTATGACCAGATTCTTGAAATGTACAGAGATTTCCTGGACAAACTAGGCATGCACTGATACAGAATTAATGGATTAATAACAATTACTGATTACTAATTACTGTTGTGGATGCACGCGACCCTTTATTACTTTATTTATTTGTACATTCCCACTATAATCCGTGTGTAACACTAAATGTGACAGGTCCATTTGAATTAGATGTGACAGCAAATCGGGCTGCCTGTTAAATTAATTAAGCCGAGCCACAACAAATTACAGTTATCCGAACAATGCAAGATACCACACTGGCCATGAAGCGAAATTCAGGCACGATTTAAAGCACAATGGGTTTTGGTGGGGCTACACAAAGAAATTTGTGGTGAAGAATGAGATATATATATATATATATACATATTAGGGACGCACTGAAAGGAATTTTGGGGGCCGAAACCGAAAATAAGGAAACACCCTGGCCAAAAACCAAAATTGAAAGCCAAAAGAAATGTTGATTAAATTATTACTAAAATTAATCTGTACAAAATTTTGAACATTTAGCATTAAGACAATGCACAATATAAAATAACATTTGAAATAAAATGTTTCCCTTAGCCCCACTCAAAACCAGCCTAAAACAAGATAGCTGAAATATTATACATTTAAATATCTTCTCTCATAGAACTAATGAATTCACTTTTAATAATTCTGAGTGAAGTACTTGAACAAATTGCATTCAGAACAAGTGCATTAAAAACTAGTGAAAGATAAACAACATTCTCTATAGGCTTGTAACAAAATAGTGTATCAAAACAAAGACTGAAATATATTAACTGTAATCACTGGAAAACAGACTTTCCTTTTCGAAAGCACAGACAGAAAGTGACCATTTTGCCATAAATGAACACACCATCGCTAGAGTTGCTGTTAAAGTGTACCTCTGCATTTCAACTATTCAACAAGTGAGACTCAAACTCGGCACATCCTGATCACAGACCAGCGCCCTAACCATTACACCAACAGCTCGTATGGACTTGTGGGGCTCGAAGGGCTTTTCTATCCCTGATAGAAGATCTTGATATATTAATCCCCACGTTGAGGAAAAATGTCTTTCCGTGAGTCTCTTTCGTCTAAATATAGAAACGCGCCTGACGCATCTGACGTGTGGTGGCTGTGGTTGTGTCATCTGCGTCATGATTGCATCATTGCAGTTTCGGCTTTTTAAAAAAAGTATATATATATTTTAGGGCTGGGAATTTAACGCCTTAGCTAGATTAATTAATCACAGAAAATCTAACGCGTTAATATTTTTAACGCAGTCAACGCATTACATCATCTTCTCGTTCAAAGTTT
>JBBMFX010000011.1:384951-405323 GCA_037832545.1 Rhabdalestes septentrionalis
AAATACAATTTAATCAATTTAATACAATATAATCTGACAAAAGTGGGGGGATGGAATCACATTTTAGCAAAAGTGGGAGTGTTGAATCCCCCCCACCCCCCGTGTGCTATGCCCCAGGTCTTAGGCAAAATTTTATCAGGATAAAAATTTATACTACCTCATGTCCACCTGTGCCCATTCGCATTTTTTCTTTATGAATGGGAACAAAACAATAAAGGATGCTGATTCCTTTAAACTTTTATACAAGAATAAAATGGAACAATCCCACTGTTTAACACATTTGGTATAATACCCTCTCTATTGTGGAACAAAGACAAGTAGAATAACTATTCTGCTGATTGTCACATTTTGCTCAGCTGGGGTGGATGAGTTCATCTGATGCAAACGGGAGGTCCCTTTCATCACACCCTCCCTCTTTTTTGTGCACAATCTTTGTACAAAAATAATAGCCTGAGGCTGGTTATGTCATCAACAAAATAAAAAGCCGCCCTTTATTCGTTTGTTTAATAACACTGGAGCCATTTGGTATAGAGACCTACTTTAAACAAAACTAACAATAACTGTATGTACTTCCGTTGGATCCACTTTGTCAAAAGCAAGAAAAACAACTTTAAACTTTACTTGCAGGTTCTACAGTTTGGACATGATGTTTCTCCTAGCATAGATATTGTTGGGAAACTCCTCAAACAGGAACATAAAATCATACCTTTTGCACAACTTTGGGAGGTCCAAGGGGTCGAACAAGGCCACCGCAGGCCACCATATTGAGGCTGAGACCCCCTAGAATAAGCAGCGCCCCACGCCAGTTGTAGGTCTGCACCAGGTACTGAAAGAGTGGAGAGAAGGCAAAGGAGGACAGGCCAATGCCTGTAAAGCCCAAGCCCATGGCCAACGAGCGGCGTGTGTTGAAATACTGCATTACTGAAGCCACTGCAGGGGTGAAGACTAGAGCCCAGCCTGAACCTATAGAGAGACAAAAGGACAGAGAAACACAGAAAGAATGAAAGGCATCTTTACTACAGTACATCAGAGATGTGTCTTCAGTATAATGCAAGATATGTTGCAATATAATTACACTAGTACATTTACTCTATATCTTGCAGTCCTAAAAGATCATTCACCTGAAATGATTCCCATGGTCAGGTAAAGGTGCGTGAGGGTTGTAGCTTGAGAAGCCAGGATAAGTCCGAGTCCTGAAAAGAAGCCTCCCAGCATAATAACAGGACGAGCTCCATAGGCATTACAAGCAGCTGTACCTATAGGACCTACACACACACGTGTACACACACACACATTAACTTCAAGTGACAATTTCATTGCAAATAATATTAAATTATAGATATCCGCTAAACAGCTATGTCGTTCCTATTCATGTTAACACTAAGACTAATGGTGGTTTGCTACTGACTGGTACCAGCTCGGATTGGTTCAGTTTGGTTCTACTCTGTTCCGTTTTAGTGGTTTTCCACTGACTGGGAACAGCTCGGTTCAGTTGCTTTTTTTGCTTTTCCATGAATAAAATCTGGTACCCAGTACTATTTTTGGTACCAAATTGGTTGAGATTCTAAGCGAGCTGAACCAATACTAAATTATGACGTCTGGAAATTAATGATTGGTGGATGAACTAAACAGAGTAGAACCGAACCAAACCGAACTGAGCTTGTACCAGTCAGTGAAAAACGCCCCACAAGACTGGTACCTGGTCCCAGGTACTAGAAAAAAAAGCAAGTAGAGTCGAACCGAACTGAGCTGGTACCAGTCATTGAAAACCACCATAACTGATATCAGAAAATTCGTTCTACTCACTGATTAACTGCTGCATTCCCACTCCTATGGAGGTTATCCAGGACACTGCCTGTGCACTCTCCTCAAAGTACTGCACAAACTCCACAAAGAAGACACCGAGGCTGCGAATAAGTCCAAACACCAGGGCAGAGATCACAAAGAGAGATCCCACCACCACCCAGCCCCAGCCACCATCCGGAGCCTCCACCGGCTTGCAGGACTGCTGCTTCTGCTGCTGCTCCTCATGCTTAGCCATCCCTACTGTGGAAGGTGGAGTAAGAGAGAGACAGAGGCAAAGAGAAACAGAAAGAGAAAGTTTAGACAAGGTTAGGAGCTTTTGAGACTGAGAGAGCAAAAAAGCGACAAAAATGAGACAATTATTCAAATCAATAACCCTCATCCAGAACATAAATACACCTACAGCTATGTCCTCAGTACAGTTTGAGAATATTTGAAAACTAACTAATATTTTAAAGTCAAAATATTTATACATTAATTTTTGTTGCCATTAATTGTGCATATATGACCGCTGAATAGGTCATCAATTAATGGCTAGATTACTCCATAACTGATATGATCGATAGTGAAAGCCATGGTGTATTATGATTCCTCTGTTCTCAAACCAGCACGAAAATGATTAGAGCAAGTTGTGCTCATGTGTTTTAGGTTTTAGCTAATGTGGCTGTAATTACACATTGCCACAACAAAACAATTATTCACACCCCCGTGACTGTCTACTGTTTTGTGGCCAAGTAGGAAACACACCAAGATTACCTGTCACAAGATTACAAATAAACTCACATGAGTACCAGCTAAAAAGAACACCAACCACTCACATTCTTTCATTATGGTCTGGGACTGGCAATATATTAGAAATACAAGGACAGCCCTCTATTCAAATCCAGAAAAATTCTAGTTCACATGGCCAAACTAACCATATCGGCACAGTGATTTACACAGGAAAAGAGACACACAGGTTATTAACAATTTACCACGGTTGTTACATGGCCTTTGTTCCACTGACATAACCCAATTTAAAAATAATGTGTGTGTAACTCACTCACTAATGTTTAACTTCAGGTTAGAAGCCTTGGAGACACAAATGATGTCATTTCTTCTTAGAATTATTTGCATTGCTGTTTAATGTCCATGTGTCCATTAAAGAAGCTTTAAAGCTGCCAATCTAGAGGCATAACATACATTAAATGACCAGACATTGCTTCTAGTTAGTGAAATCATGTACGTCGAGATCCATCCCTTGTTTACACATGTTCAACTGCACACATACACACAGCATGTACAGTCTCCACAGAAATTAATTACCAACTGAACAGGACAGAAACACATAAGCGTAAGTTATCTGTGTCTGGTGGCCTGTGTCTGCAAGTCGGGTATGAAGCCTCCCAGCATGGATCTGTGGAGAGGTGGAACTGTATTCTCTGTAGTAATTGGGGATGAGCTGTAGTTGTGTTTGTGATCCAGGACTAATCATGCAGCATCAGTTTATCTTCTGAATGATGCTCTTGTTGCTGAAGCACAGTTTATCATCTGAATGATACGCTTGTGCCTGAAGCATCAGTTTATCATATGAATGATACTTTTGTGGCTGAAGTATCATTCAAATCCTCACAGAAGCTGTTACAAATTCAAATGCAAACCTTGTGTATAGTCCACTACAGTAGTAGAGGGCTAAAGGAGAGACAAGTTACTCTTGATTTCAGAAGAAACACAAGATGAACATGTGTCTACAAACAGTGTCATTAATATCTACAAACATAACGTGTCATAAGTATTGATGAATATCTAAAGTGTGCACAACTGCCTCTATTCAAACTGTAAACTCTTTAAAATGCTTTCCTTTAGGTTACACGGAAAGCACCACAACCAAACTCAGAGGTGTTCCTGAGCCCACTGAGATCTTCAGAATATTGCTTAGGTTACCAGGCCTGCTGGGATTAGGTCAGTTCACAGCAGTGTTTGTTGACTGCAGTTTCCTCAGCGATGCATTTTTCTATTTAAGCTCATGGAACATAGCTGTTATTTTAAATTCCCTGTCTATGCCATCTTTTCCATTAGGGTATGAAAAGCAATAGCCGATGTTGCGACCACTCAGTCAGGACACATAAAGGAATGCTTTGACACTTGAAAGTCAACAGGTCCAATACTGGAACAATCTGAGTCAATCCATCACACAGAAGAAACACTTTCCCATTCTGTGTGTGCTTTTGAATAAAGTACGGTGTTTGCTGCTTTCAGGTTGTATATAAATGTAGATAAATTGGACATGGATGCTCATGATTGTCTCATGTTTTGGCTTATGCTTTTTTAATGTAGTGAATTTCATGCGGTGCACAACATTACGCAGAATATTAGAGCAGAGATAGAAGCGCAGAATGTTAAAGACCAAAATTTGTGGAATCTTCTTTCTTTCTTACAAAAACAAAACAACAGCAATGACTTCCAGTCTCACATTTCATACATGTTGTAATAGGTCTTGAAAAAGGAATGTATGTGTCTGTAATAAACAAATTAATACATTACGTTTAACTCAAGTGTACAGTTGCACAGATAGCCTCACCAAAACAATTCTTGAGTCTCCAAATCTTTTGTTACTGTGCCAGTTTGCTTTGAAACATTCCCACATATTTTAAAAATAATTTTTGGGAATGCGATTAGATTTAACTTAAATACAGTTACTGATTCTGTCTGCTAATGAAACTTATGCAGGACTTCCCATGAGTCCGCTTGACCCCTGTTTATCAATAAGTAGGGGATTCCTACTCATTAAACTGGAAAATCGTATTCTAGAGATTACCGTAACACCACTGTACGAGACAAATAATCATGTTCACATCAGATGATTAGAGATATCTATAGACGATTCTTAAAAGAATAATTTTAACACATGATACATGAAAGTGTGGGGCCTAAACAACATTCACATTCTAATAAGTTCATTCTTGAATTAGCAAACTTTCGTCATTGTTAACCTTTATGTTATGAGAAGTCTTTGTCCTAACATGGCTCTTTAGGGAACCAAAAGTAGGTCTTCCTGTCATTTAAGAAAACTTTCATGGGCCATTTATCTATAACAACAAGGGGACAAGTATGCACCTAGTTGGACACTGGAGTTGATTTAAGTAATCTAAAGCAGGTAAACCAAACTAAAAATTCACAGCCCAGATTTAGATTTTATTGACTTGAGTCAGTCTTTCCCACTACTGCATATGAATTCTAAGCCAGTTCTTGTACCAATGTCTGAAAAACACTTTTCACAGTTTAGCTTGTTTAATTTCCACTTGCTTCCTGAATCGCCCCTAAAACAAAGCACCAGCCAACCTGGGAGCACCAAGCAAAGCTCGTCTTTTGAGACACCACATCTCTTCAAAATCCTTCTTAAGAAACAGAATGGAAAAAGCTAAACACACTTAGAGGAGAGTTCTGACTACCTAGTTCTGTCTGTGAAATGATAAATGCCCACAAGCACTACCACGGATTTACAGGAAAAGGGAACTTTGACATTCTTTCTACTCAGAGAGAAACAGGGCAAATAAAGCTGTCTGTGATTCATGCAAACATATTTCAGTGAACTCCTATGCATTATGTTCCATTATAGTTCTAATTACTTGATAGCTTGGTAAAGAAGTCCACAGTCCTTCTTAAACAGACATAGATAGAGCAAAAATGAAAAAGGAGAACCATTACTTTACTGATATTTCGATGTCTGAGCGCTGGCTGCCAACCAGCATGCAGACCAACTGTGCAGAAGGGAACCATGAAAGATTAGACAAGAGAAACTGACTATGTTCTGATATATGAGTTCATTTTTAAAAATATATATCAGGGTAGTCGAGGAGATTAAATAATCTCTGATCCAGAAATGTGTCTGGAAACAGACCACTGGGAGCCCATTATAAAGTCCTAAAACATGATATTCTGAAAGTCAACACATTCAAACAGTACATCAGAGCAGAATCATGCCCAATTACAATATTACAGCATCTAAATGTTTGTTTTCCAGGAAAAATGTCCAGTTGAACCAAATTTATTCCATAGCATACAGGAAATAATGAGCATAGAGTGTAGTTTGTTACATACATTCAATCCGTTGGCACCGGAATACAAAAATTCAATTTGCCCTAACAAAGTACAGCACTTTCTAGACAGATCCTCTGCCAAAAACGACACAAGTCTGAATCAGCTCTCACTATGACGAGTGGTAAATTGGGTTTTCATACGTACCGACTTTTCTAAAAACGTGAGGAGATTTTCAGTAGCGACCTTTGTTCATTTCAGAGCGATGCCTTGTTCACACAGAAACGATACCGACTCATAATCTTCATATTACAACTTTACACGACTACACACGTGCCCACTGTTCAGCTCCATCAGCTCCACTGGTCCTGTCCATAGATCTGCAGCAGCAGCCTTTCGTTTGTGGGACATCAGGTGAGTCCCAGCTGCCACGGTCTCCCAGTGCTGACAGGAGTGTGACCAGTTTGAATGATGAATTCAGCACAGACTTCGGCATTAGCTGACTTCCACGGAAGAAGCAATATTGTATATTTATATATAATATCCTCCTTGTATTATAATATATAATCCTCCTTGTGCGTTATGCTTTATATTTTCAACGTTGCCGTTCCTCAAACTATGATGACTAAAACCACATAAGCTGACAATAAATACAGCCAACAGTGCTTTTATAAAGATCGCCAAGAAACGTTTTTGTTCTTATGTTCTTATGACAACGCGTGAGCAAGTAACCTATAGTTAAAACGGTGCTATCGACCAATAACCGAAATGCATACAAATCTGTGTAATGGTTTATAATATGTATAAATTATAATCCAAACAGAACGCATCGTCTCCCGTATTGGTTGAGGCTCTTATTTTGACATGCCGAATAAAGAAAAACATGGGCTGAGGTCAGTTGGTGTCAGAGCGGTGTTATCACTGAATGCTCTGTTAGACGTGCTAACATAACTATATCTGTTTAGAAGTCATATCATTAAATTAAATTACTTTAAATTAGCGTGGTATACTTTTATCCAAACCGACTTACAATATGATGAAACATTCCAAGTTTCAGAAGCAGATGAGATTACTAAGTGCTAAAATGTAAGAGTAAAGCCAGAAGACATACAGGAGAGGAGAGGAGATGCTCTCAGATCAGATGAGTCTTCAGGCCGTGTCTGAGGCTATTGCTGTCATGGGGTATATCTGTCACGGTTTTGACGGTAACTTTTTATGTCTTTTTTATGTCTAAACGGAACTATTTGTCTCACCTGAGTATCTGCACGAAATATGAATCTCCAAACAAGCCGGTCAGAGTTGTTGTTACGATCAGTAAACATGAACGGCGATGACATATTTCGTGTAAAAGAGAAAACATATTCATATTTCAGTCAAAATTTCTTCTTGTACATAGTCAATTTTCCTGTTTACAAATTCACGTGCTCACTTGTCTGCCGAGTCCTGCTCATCTATGAGTTGTGAACCGATTCTTTCAAACAAATGGGTCGATTTGAACCGATTCATGACCAATTGTTTGTCTTGTTAACGATTACGAAATCTAAGAGCAGATTGAACATAACTCACTATATTAGACTACCAATCAGTTCCTTGTGTCTGGGGCTGCTAGTGGCCTGGTTGTTAGGTAATTGTCCTTGCAATTTGAAGGCAATTGGTTTGAATCCCAAGACTGGTAGGGGTACCACATATGAGCCCTTCAGCAAGGTACTACCTGGACACACATCTGCCCGGTCACTGTGTTCCTGGCTGCTTCACTTGGTGAATGAGATAATCCAAAAACAATTTTGGGCTGTTCACAGTAAGTGCTGTGTTTATGTATGGCACAATTTATGTTGCATTTTCAATACACTTGAAGGTCATTAAACAAATTCAGCCTTGCAAATGGTGATGTCTTTTTCAAGTATTATAATCAAATGAGGTCACTACGGCTGCTTTAGGGAGTCTCCTTTACAATTTAGGCATACTTATGTAAAGCAATCCCAAACAATACGTATAGTTACAGTTTTATATATTGCTCCATATTCATATATGTTCATTTTATATCTCTGAATATGGTGTAAGAATAATTTAGCCAACTTTTATTGTTTCCCATGTATAATAAATCAGTGCATTTAAGACTGCAGAGGGAGAAGTGTATGTAGCCGAGTCAAATTTGGTTTATTTAGGGAATCGCACAGTGTGGTGGATCCGACACCACAGTGATGAGTCCATTCCATCTTTATTACACACAACTGGCCAGGTTGTCCACTTTGCAAAAGGAATGTTATTGGTGATAATATATCTGATGCTGCTCTTTGTGTTAGTCATCCTCTACTCCTCTATCAGTGGTCAGTTTCTGATCACAGGGCACTGTGAGCTGGATATTTTGGTTATTGTGCAGTTCCCAGCACTAACACTGAGATGTTTAAAACTCCAGAAGCACAGCTGTGTGTGAGCAAATCTTGCACACACACACTTTCACAGTGATGCTGAGAATCAAACAAATTACAGTCTGTGGTTGTAAAATACATAGTGTGCCATAGCTGATAAAAATCGGCAATGAGTGTAGAAACAAGGTATGTGTAGGTGGTGGTGGCTTAGTGGGTAGTTACTTCTGGACCAAGAGGTCATGGGTTCAGATTCTACCTTCAATAGACCACTACTGGGTTCCTGAGCAAGACCCTTAAACCCAAGTTGCTCCATGGAGTCACTTTGGATACAAGGGTCAGCTAAATGTCATAAAAGGCAGATGTACAGAATAGACAGTTGGTGTCTTCGGTGAGGGGTCTAGTTCCAATATCAACATTCACACCCTCCTTTAACCAGGGCTGCGATTGAATGACGCAGCATATGAGCTCTACTTTAGTTCAGTGCCGGAAGCAGGTGCCCTCCACTTCATTGTTCTTGGTGGAGCACCACCCGCCGAGAAGTAAAGCCTTTTAGAATGATTTTGGCTGTGCTAGCGATGAGCTAAGCAGCGGAAGGAAGGATGAGGAGGAGAAACATTGTATGTTTTGAGGCTCAGAGATAAAGGACCATGACTCAAGGCTTGAACCTGGTGCCCAGTGCATTGTCTGAAATGTATCATAATGGGATTTTCCCCCTTGAATTACACGATGTAAATGAAAAGTAGTTTATGTTGTAAAGTTGTTAACAGGCACTTTCTTTAATGAAGAATGTTATTCATATGATTCCGAAATGTATGGTCCCTAGATGAAGCAACACACACACACAATGATTAAAGACAATGTATTTCCAATTAAGAGAAATTAATTTAATTTTAATTTATATAAAATAGGCTCGTCTTTGTCCAGCAAAAGAACATTAGATTTGACAATGTCAACAATATCTTCATCCTCATTATCAGCCTTTACATTTACTCTGTCTGGCTCGTTTGAGTCCTTGGCCTGCTTGGACTCCTAAACTATCACAAACCATCAACAAAATATACTTTTCCCTCAATCACAAATATCATTAATGCAAATGTGAGGATACTTTGACAGGTTTAGTAGGGTTACTTAGAATAAAGAGGCTCCAGGCCTTTTTAAATGAGTAAAGCCAAACATTTGTTAGTGCGTAATTAACTAGAATATAACATGAAATCATAAAAAGCTGCCAGTTTCACACACTGAGTTCAAGAACATGGCCTACAGACAAGCAATAGTTTTCTCATGCAAGAGAGAAATGAAATGAAGCATTTCCAAATATATGAGCCGAATATAAAAGCAGAAATGTAAGGAAACAGGACAGGGTTGCACAGGATTCAGTAATATGACTAATTCATAATCAAATGGACAACTTTAGCATTCCATCAGTACAAACTTGCTCTGTCATTCCTTTTGAAACATACATGGTCTTTCATTACACTTTATCTTTTCCATCCCTCCTCACACCAAAAAACATCTTAACATGTGCTTCCTCATTCCCCATCAGAACTTCTAACACACCTCTTCACATACCATTTACCTCACTTTCCTTTTTCAAATTCCCTTTTTAATTGACTTTGATTGTTCCTCTTAGCACCAGCTGTAGGAGACTTGCATTTCCTTCTTTTCTGTGCTACTGAACATTGAGAGAATAAGAATGTTTCAATAGTCAAATAAATAAAGCGGAAAATGTGAAACAAAATGTTATAGTCAGCACGTCTAGTGCAGGAAAGCAGCATTTCTGGAGTTCTTTTGCTTGTTTCGATATATGTGAGCTTTCCAGGAATGTTGCACTCCACCTCTTTCTATTAAACAGACTTTAACAACTAATAGACAAAACTTCTTCTAATGAGTCATTGTAGACTTATGCTTGTAGTCACGTCGAACCTCTTACTCATTTTATGTTTCTTAAAAGGGTTTCAACCTTAATGAAACACGTGAAGACTAGAGTTCAGGCCCTGAAACAGGCAAACTGTGTGAAAGTTCTGTTGAACCCCTCAGCATGTCTGCAGTATGGCTGCTCCGGTCTGGTACGGGTCTGCCAGAACTTTATAGCGGATCTTGGTGTTGGTGACGGCTCCGTGTTTCTGCCTCAGGTGCAGCCTCAGCTGGCTCTTGTGACGAAAGCGCAGATCACACTTCTCACACTGGGAGAGGAGGAGGAAAACGATTGCATGAGAAAATTTGTGAGATTAAACACTGACACTAGTGTTGTGAGACAACTTTCACTGAATCAGGTTTTAAGAGGTGGAATAAATGTCCTTAATTGTTTAATATATCATCTCTGTCTGGCAAAAACCTTGTAACTGCACTTTTAGTCTTTGTTGTTTTTTTTCATAAATTGATTCTATTGGTCAGTTTCCATGTTATTAAAATTGATTCTATTGGTCAGTTTCCAAATTATTAACCAGTGAAAAGTGTTGAAAATAGTTAGACCAATTTTGATGACACAGTATTCCTTTTTTTAGAATACACATGGTTACCTGAAAAATAGCCAATTTTAGAAATATCAGGTTTTGGCCAAACAGTGATGATATATGATGTCTTCTGCATATATACATGACATTTCTTATGTTTTTTTATACTGTCTAAAAACAAATATTCAAGACTCTTTTGAAAATAGGAATATTCAAAGCAAGCAACAGGCTATTCTGGGCAGGCCTGATGTTAATGTAAATACATTTTATCCAAAGTCATTTCTGACAGAGATCATTTGTTATGAGACATGAGTAAAAAACAGGATATGAAAATTACAGGTAACATTTTCAAAACATGTAATAGAATTTGCGGGATGTCAATGATGTAGCAATGTTCACTGCTGCATCACCTGTCAAATTTCTGTAATATGTGTAAATGTGTGTGTGAGTGGGGGTGTGTACTCACGCTGTATGGTTTCTCCCCTGTGTGAATACGCAGGTGGCTCTTTAGTGTCTGCAGGTGGCGGAAACGTGTTCCACAGGTGTTGCATGGGTACGGCTTTTCCCCAGTGTGGATCAGCACATGAGCACGCAGATGAGCAACCTGGCACACACACACACACTGAGTGAACTGGTAGCACAAGCCTAACACATTTTTCTAACATAGTTGTTTTAATGGATCCCTGTAGGTTTGTGTATTGTGTTGTGATATCAGGGCAACAACAATTGTAGCAATACACAGTTTCCATGCTGTAGCACACTTGATTAAACTCATCAGGGCCAGTTAACTGATGAAGCGAATCGGTTAATTAAGTGCTCAGAGGCTTATTAGACTCTGCTGTTTTTAAAAGGATATTATGAAGTGTAAACTGTAGTGATGTGTAAAGTGTATTGATGCTTGTCTTGTTCTATACCTGAACAAATCTAGCTCCACAAGTGTCACAACGATAGGGCTTCTCTCCAGAGTGGATGCGGGAATGGGTCTTGAGATTGGCTGGTCGATTAAACTGTGCCCCGCACACATTACAGCGATATGGCTTATCTCCTAGAGAGAGAAAACATAGTAATGAGCATGGATACTTGAACTGAATTTTAATTTGCATCTTACTCCAGTGTTTTTTAGCCCAACCTTGATCAGCTTCATCTGTGGCTTATAGTTTATAGCTTATAATAGAAGACAATGCTGCTACTCTTATTTCACCATTACGTTCAATTCTTGAATTGTGCACCAGAAGACTATCTAGTCATTTTCCTGTGTGTTACGCAAGCTATCCCATTAGAGAGGCTCTCATAAGCTGGACTTCAAATTAACTACTGGCTTAATAGGATCAGGCAGTGCAACCAATTGTTTTGCAAATTATTGTGACCTTTGTACACAATGTAAATATATATGTTCATGTATATGCTAATATATGTGTTTCAAGCTTCAGATAATTAATGTAACGTTTTTATAAACAGCCAAAAGATCACATCACCAGAATTCCACAGGGATAAGAGTGTTAGTATTGTTTGCTGCCATGTACTTGTCCTATGTGCAATGACAATTACCTATACCTACATCCACATTATCATTAGGTGTGTCGGTTTCCTGAAAGCCACTGGTTTCTGTATATGTTCTGTATCTTCTGTGTTTTTTGTTCTTTTACTCTGGAAACACTGTCAGTGTTAATTAACTGTATGCTACAGATGGGACAGATAGAGAAAAAGCCAAAAGATGCTGAAGTATTCCTTTACCTGAACAGGAAGACTTGGTGCTGCCTTGGTTCCCTGAGTAACAGATCACTGGGGAGTGGCCCTCAAGTTTGATCTGAATCTTCCCAAATGAATGAGCAGTTTGTTTTGTTGTCTCCAGCACAGGGGGACATGCATGCTGATACACAGAACAGAGGCCTGTAGAGAAATCACAAATCCTGTAATGTGAATTTAAGGTATTCAGACAAATTAAGCTACTATTTAAAGCATACTTTATAGATTGCTCCCATATATGAGAGAGAAGGGGGTTGAGGGGTGTTCTTACCTTTGTTATCCCGGTTGACAGAGATCAGTGGTCCCCTGTAAGTGTTTGCCGTGTTAGTTGAGAGTCCATGGAGGGGTGTGAAGGGCTGCGGTGTCTCATAAACAGGAGACAGGCCTTGTCTGCAAAAAGAAGAACTGCTATTAAACTACGTTTTTTACATGCAATTAATCTACCTACGTAACATTTTCCAACATAACACAGCGTCTGATATGATAAGCAATAAATGTGGGCAGCATTTGGCAGTCATTGACATAAATTAAGAAATTTAAAAAAAATTCTAACATGCATTAATATATAATACATTTTCCTTTTTCATACTCTATGCTTTTGGGGGTGGGCTTTACACATTCAAGAAATATCAATGCTATATTACTGTAAAACCAACTATTTTGGAGGTATAAAATGTTTTGCATTACACATCTTTCTTTAAAAGAAAACTCTTTACATCCAAAATTGTTACAAAAAAGAAACTCCACATGTAGCCTACAGGCTGTTTAGGGCATGCCATAAGGTCATGGCAACTTACAGATTAGTCAGCCCATGTCCAGTCCTTGGCCATGTCTCATCTGAAGGTTTGGGTGTGTTCTCTGTCCTATCAATGTTGGTGGAGGAGTGGTCGGATGTTTCCTGCTCATCCCCTGGCCCCTCCTCTTTGATAGGTGTGGCACAGAGAGGGTTAAGGACAATGTATTTGTATTTCTTCCAGTTACAGGCCTTAGGATCGGGAGTAGGTTTGGTTTCAGAACGTGGCTGGAAAGGTGTGAAGAAATCTGTAGGTTAGGTACCCTTATGAAGTACAGTGACATAAAAGAGATTTTATGCTTCTCTACAGCATTTAACAGCAAACAGCAGCCACTGCAGCAACAAGAAAACTGAGAAAATCAACTCCAAAGTTTTAGTGTTGTCCAGCCAGTGCAGAACATGCAGACACAAAATACTAAACATGTACTACTCTGTACAGTGCAAAATATTCTTTCATGTCAAGTAACTGTAGAAGCAGCATACCTTCAGTTTAGGGGAGAGACTGCAGCCACTGGACTCAGCAGGTGAGTTGGGCTGGCCTCTGGACTGGGCAGGACTTTGTGGAGATGGAGTGCTGTGTGAAAAGGACAGGGATTCTGGCTCCTCCACTTTCAGGCAGTGAGGTCTGGGAAGAGGCTTCAGTGGGGTCCTGGACTCATATGGAACTCTGTGAAACACCAGGCAGGATGGTTTCATGTGTCCACTACAATGATTACTTTGTGTTTTGTGGTTCTGAGAATAATGTAACTCATCCCACTACACCATCACAATAGCAAGGTCTAAAGAATTAAAACTCTATCCATTAGTCATCAAAATAAATTGATTACCAATATAATCAGTGGCTAATTTTAACCTATTCTTCCCAGTGACTTTTTCTTTATTCATTAATGTAGCATGCATGACTAAAGAAACATACTAAATATATATAACCTCTGTCTCTCTGTATCTCTCACCTGGCTCTGTCAGGGCTGGGCTCCTCTGCCTCCACAGCAGGTCTTGAAGGGGAAGAGGAGGTGGGATGTGCTGGGGGGGATCTGCCACCAGAAGGGACTGTGGAGGTCAAATGGGGGTTTCTGGAGGCCAATTCCACCACAGGAGGGCTCACACCTACTCCTTCACTGTGGAGAACACAAAAAGTCAGATTCACAAAGACCTAGAGCAAACACAGCGGCGTAGTGTCACTAAGTTTATGACATGTGCCAGGCTTTATCGCTGTAAAGCGCTGACATTGTGATTTGACCGTGAATCTATGCTGTGGAGAAGTGTGCTTAACACATAGGTCCTCAGCAAGGGTCCTTAATGCCAGATCGGTCATACCTGTTCTGTAAAAATGCTCTGCAGGTGTCAGCCACATGGTCCATCTGCAGGTAGGTGGCAGCAGTAAGCACTCCAGGCACCGTGCTGGGGGTCAGGGGGAGGCGAGAGGTGTACATGAAGTCCAGCAGCAATGACACACTGCCCGCATCCAACCCCTCTGGCAGGGACAGGGAAACCCCTCGCTCGCTCACAGCACTGGCCGTGTGGCGGGAGAAAAGAGAGTAGAAGAAACCACTGCAGAGAGAGAGAGATAGAGGCTCTCATTGAGGTGTTACACAAGAAGAGGCAGAGCAGGACTTCAGGAAGGAATCAGTGGATTTAAGATGTAGAAAAAGATCAGAGGGGGTAAGATAAAGATGCAAAACTGTCATGAGAGAAACAATCACCTGAGACTTTATATGTTGCAATGCTAACTCTTCTCAGGCAACATTTTAAACATCAGTTAAACATTCATGGTTTTAATTTGTTTAGAACCTTTACAATAACCTGTTCTCACTTGCGCATCTCATGCATTTTTCTGGTTCTATGGCATTCATCCAAAGAACACTATAAATAGAACTGGCTAAAAGGGATAAGGTGTGTATAACTAATGAGTAAAAAATCTAAAAGGCTATTAGTACACAGCATCTGCCCTTTAGACAACTAACTCTATAAACTTGGGGGGAAAAAAGGAGAGGAAGGAATGCTCTGCACATAACGGGCCTCAGGAGAATAAAAAAATGACATAGCATCTTTAAACAATGAGACGATCTCCTGAAAACAAAATCAGGAGCACAGGAAGGAGGAAGAGAGATGGGAGGGAGGATGGGAAAAAAAGCTTCAGATCAAGACAAGATTGAGTGTTCTCAGAGTGGTGTGGAGAAAGAGAATTCTCCCTGCCTGTGGACTGACCTGCATGCTATCAGCACCGCACAGTGGGCTCGCAGCCGGGCACTGCCCACCAGCAGCGTGGCATCAGTCAGGATGTCTCGATGGCGCAGCTCGTTTAGATTGAGAAGGACGTCATTGGAGTGTCGTGTGAACTCCTTCACATATCCTTGTGCCTCCACAACCTGGTCACGCCTTGAGGTAGCCCCGTATCCCTCAACCATCTGCATTTTGCTCATCATCTAGGAAAGATGAGGGAGGATGCCCAGTTCATTTCAGGCTTCAGACATTACTGCCCTTTTAAACATTTGCGTCAACCTGAAAAACCATTCGAGTCTACGATGCCTTGTTACCTTGTTAGCTTTAGTTGCAATGATTAGGAGAGGAAGTTGTAAATGGCTGTACTCGGCCTTGGGGAGACCAGCTCCCTACTCGTACCTGCAAACAAAGAACAAGTTCATTCATTCAGACCTTCCATTTTTGTCATTTTAAGGTCCAAACACTTTGGTTTCTTACTTTGTGCTTAACTTGTCATAAAATGTCAGCTTATTTTAAATAATACATAAAAATGACTCAATGATACATCTTAGTATTTATTGAAAATGATCATTTACACTCATACAAAGGGGAAATCTATGTTATACCCAAATATAGAACCAATCTTATAAGGGTATTTAAAACATTATTTATTAAAAATACATGCAACAGGATTTCCATCACAAAAAACAACCGTTTAAGTATTCAAATGTTTCTTTGAGTATACTCAGTTACATTACTAATGCCTTTACCTTCAGGAACCCTTTTTAAGGTGTAGGATTCTGCGGGATTAGATCAGTGCCTTTGCTTTTTAGACAGTTAGTATGAGTTAATTGCAAAGTCTAAATTATCTGATTTATTTAACCCTAAAAGGTAGATGAGAAATTAGAAAAGTGTTCCAAAATGTACCACAAATCAATGCAGCTGTAAGGTCATCTGTTCATAGTTCAAGATCCCCTTTAAGTTTTGTGAGAAGAAGAATTAGACCTTGCAAAGCAGACCATAAAACAGACAATGTTTTTTTGTGCAGCGTTCACTCACTCCTCTATTCATTTGAGAAGACACTAATTGTTATAGAGAGCAAGAACAGCTTTCTTCAGCTTTGAGCAACTTGCACTTTGCTATTAATTCCATTAAATCAGCATTTCCCAGTCCAGCATAGCACAACTCTTATTAAAGAAAATGCACCAGTGATTTTCTGATCTAGAAGCACATGCATGCTAAAGTGGATTCAATTAAAGAATACCAATTCAAAAATATCAATACATAGACTCACCCCGACCAGCAGGGACGAGAACACACACCGTGGCTTTGAGACCCCTCTCTGCTGCTGTCAAACCCAGCACCACACACTCAAATCTGTGTGTCCTTCTCAGATGATGCTTTTTACAACTGGCCAGTGCAATTGGAGGGAGGAGCGCCTTTATAATGTTGTGCAGGAAGTTCCATGCAGCCAGGGCTGCTCATTTCCTGTGTTGTTGGAAGATGTTACACTGGCCTGAGAACAGTTTCCTCTTGCCAAATCTCAATCTTAACACCAGACCATGCAGTCATCAACACAGACCTGGGGTCTGGGCTACATGCTAATGTCTTTACGGATCCTCATTTCCCTCTTCCCCGGGCAGCCCACGCGCGCACTGGAAGCTCTGCAGGAAAAGGCCCCAGGCCCCAATGCGCCTCAAGTATTTATAGTTGTGTATTAGAGCCTTTTGTGTTTAAGCTTGCCTGCAGTGTAAAGTGATGACAGGAAAGAAGGCTTTTGCATGTTTTTGATCTGTTGTGTGTGTGTGTGTGTACAGCCCAAATGGAGTGTTTGTGTGTGGGTGGGTGCACGCATGCAGAGATTATTAGTTTATCTGTTAGAGTGCGTGCTTGCCGAAGCAGCGGATGCGTGTGAGTGCGTGTCTGTGCACTCGTGCGTGGGCACATATGCATTGTCGCAGGGTCAGAAGGTCCGGTAACACTATCCAGGAGTTCACCTAACTAAAGCAAACCTCGCCGACCCTGTCTGACTCTCTCCAGGACAAAGGAAATGGCCCGAGAGGAAGTTTTTGAAAAACAAGGAGAATTTACATTAACACCCTCCACAATGCACCCTACGTTTCAAACACAGTGTCATGAAGGATATATGGATCAGTGTCATGTCAGGGAAGCAGAAGGCAGTATTGTTTCATTTAGAAATCACTTACTGGTTCAGAGTAGTAAGTTCAGTGTAGTACTACACTGCCAAAAAGGCTGTGAAGCTACAGCAGCAATATAATATATTCTGGTCTTTCAACACATCAGACTGCAACAAAGAGTCATTCCAGGGGGAAACCGGTTTAGCGTCTTGTCAGGGAAGTTGGAGACTGTTTTTGCAGTAATTGGCTGTCACATGAGAGACATTTTGGGAGAGAACTTTAATGTATGCAGTCTTGAGCAGTACGCCTGCCAAACACGTGTTCGAGTGTATTCCACAGGTTTTGTTCTTCTAGCCATGTTTGTGTAACAAGCTGATCCTGTAATGTTAGTTTAAAAGAGACACTGGGTTTCTGCCAGCTTTGTGATCTTAAAGACTGGCATTAGTGCCTCTGCTATAATGCTGTAATGGTATAATGCTGTGGTAAAAATAGCCTAGTAGCTTTATTTAGATGAAATTCAATCAAATTAAATATTCATATGAATGCTTATCAGCACTAAGGGATCTAGAAAACAACAGTAAAATGTAATTATATACATATTTAAACAGTGCCTTTCTGTAAAACTAAAGCACCATAACCTACTGTTAAAAATGTATAATCTGTGTATCTGGGTCACACCAATGTAACATTATTGTGGACTGTAGTATCGGTACACAAAAACAGCATCATACTGGAGAAACTGCTACTAGGTCATCACTGTAATTTGTATCTACTGTTTTGACTGTGTATATCTATCTAAAGATTTTCAATCTATCTGTGTCTGCTTCGTATAGTTAATAGCAGACAATAATTATTTTGTAATTATTTAATCTTGAAGATGAACGGTTGATTTGGCACAGTACAGACACATGATAGAAGTTTCCTAGTTAATGGGAAATGTGAAATCGTTTACAACAGTCGACAGTATGATAAGGATGTGGCAGATGACTTCAGCTTGAAAAGCGATACTATCATGATAGGAATCAAACACAGAACATCCAACATCAGGCACTGACCTCACCAAAGCTGTTGTGGCTAAATCAAATCCCCAGTTCCAAAATGTTTTGCAAAGTCTTCCTAGAAGTCTAGGGCCTGTTATGTTGGTACAGACTTCCTATTAGTACCCTCAGCAGAAATGTTGGATTACACATCATTGATGAGTATGTGTTTTTTTTCCCTCTGTTATTTTTATTTCTCAGACATGACTCAAAATTTAGTAGAACAAAATATCAATCCATCATTAGTAGTCAGCTCTTTCTTACTGAGTGCCATCTACAAGACTTTTGTTTTTACAGCGCACACTGCTTTATGCTGATCCAGGATTAGTGTTTGTCTTAATGTGACATTATGTGCATGGGCTGAGGTCATAATCTCTGTTCATTAGTGGATCCAGGTCTTGACCCCAGGTTAGAAAATCATCCGCTAATGCAACCAGGTCAGCAGGTGAAGTGAGATTACACACCCTGCTCACTCCTGCTACAAAAGTTGCCGGCAACCTCCGTCTGCCTTCCTGTGACTTTGTATGTATGTGTGTTGTTATGGATGTAGTGAGGAAGGAAATAGAGAAGTTTAAAAAAATGAGCCGGGGTGATACCCTTCTCTCACAACTGAAAAACAAGCCCACAACACCTAGAGAAATTCAGCACACAGATGTGCAGGAACCATGGAACACCCTCCTCACAATCTCTTCCTGTGAGCAACACACGTACACACACACACACACACACACAACTTAAAGCCAGGCATGAAACGCCTGCGCAGGACATCCGTCAATAAAGCTGAGTGGAGAATAAGACTGGGGACGTGGGGCCCATTTAAGTCCCCAAAAAGCTGAAAACAAATGGGAAGTTACCTCATCTTCAGCACACACAGTTCATGGAGAGGTTCTGACACATACACACACACACACTCACTCAAGCACACACAAGTTCATAAAGACTCCTAATCTTAATAAGCTGTGGTCGAAATGTATCTTTTGTTGCTTGACAGACTTGCCTGCTTTTTATTCATGGCAAGCAATAATGCATGGAGCAATTGGTCCAGGGGAATACGGTACCTGCCCAAACATCCATGAACATAAAGTGTTAAAAATGAACATAGTAGGGTAACAATTATACAGTGTATGAAATTTAAACTTCTGAAGGCTCATGATAATAAATTGGTTTACATAATGATACAGCAAAAAAAAAATATTGCGTAAATTGTCATCATGTTGTCAAATATTAATTGTCAAATGTCACCATTTGCTGGAAAATTTACACAAGTAGCAAGGATCTTAGTACCAGAATACCATTTCCAATGAAAAATAGCCCAAAATCGAAGCATAATGCCACAAAACATTTTACGTATTTCTTACAAAGAAGTATCAAAGCTGTAACTGCCAATGCATTAATGTTATACATTTTTGGTGTCTTTATACCTTAGCAATTTAAAACATCATTTGTTTATACTCATGAATATATATTTTTGTCTAAAAACACTATGTGTGAAAATTTTAAGTGTATACTACTCAACCATTACTGGTCGATAGGACTGTATGCTGTTCACATAAGGCAAGTACTAATTAGTTAGTTAACAGCATAATAGTATAAGTGACTGAACAGCAAAAGCATCAGCTTAACAACAGAAATGCCCTGGGACAACTAGAGTCCAGGAATCCAGCAGCATATGAGTACAGAAATAGGAGCAGGTTTAACACTAACATACAGATGCTCACATTGCAATAACTCATTGAACGTGTGTGTGTGTGTGTGTGTATGTGTGTGTGTGTGTGTGTGTGTGTGTGTGTGTGTGTGTGTGTGTGTGTGTGTGT
>JBBMFX010000011.1:431292-442834 GCA_037832545.1 Rhabdalestes septentrionalis
TTATTATTATTATTATTATTATTATTATTATTATTGTTGTTGTTGTTGTTGTTGTTGTTGTTGTTGTTGTTGTTGTAGCTGTTGTTAAGAAGCTTAAGACCTTGAAATGTTGTGAAATATGTCGCAATTTAGTAATGCTCTAAATCGCTAGGGGGCAGCATTGTGACAGTCTCTCTCCACCTTTCTCTCACAAACTACCGAACAACAGTTCTTGAAATGCTTGAAATGCTTACTGAAACCCATTAGAGATTAGTAAATATGCTTTTGTTTACATCAATAATAGTTTATTAGGTGTAAAATAGAATCCACATCCTTACTGCTACTTAACTCCTCTTCGATTTAAAGGATTTTTTAAATTAGGTCAACCAGATTACAAACAAAACATGTCTACTTGAATATTTTAATCACTTGAACATTGCGACAGATAGTTATTTTAAAACTTTTTAGTAAAACTCACTAAAAAAACAGACTACAAAAGACCCCCTTTAATTCCTTTAATTAATTAGGGAAAGCCATGAATTCTTACTGGTGAGAACAATTGAAGCTAAAATACGTTTCTTAAAAGTAATTTGTTTTTGTTTTTTTTTGTTTTTTTAACATACAATATATATAAAACATACGATGTCTAATAGAATGTATATTTGTACTTACAATGCAGGGGGTCGGGACTTTTATGTGCCAGGACTTTTATGTGATGTTTTTTGCCTCGGCTCTCAGGTTCCTCTGCAGAGAGGAAGCTGACTGTGTGTGTGTGTTTAACCGTAATTTTGTGTTTCGTGTGCGTGTGAGAGCGAGTTTTTGGGCTTCTGTGTTGAGAGAAATTCGTCCTGAGGGGCTCAGCATGTCTGACACGTGGAGCAATATCCAGGCTCACAAAAAGCAGCTGAACTCTCTGAGAGAGAGGCTTCAGAGGAGGAGGAGAGATCCCACTCAGCTGGGCTTCGGTACATACCTTCACATTACTCCAGCTTTAACACACCTCACTGCATTATAATTATACATATTTATATCATTTTTTTAAGCCTCTTAGCAAAATAGTAACAAATCACGAAAAAAGCATTTAACAGATCAACAAAAACAGGAAACAGAAACTATCCAAATTACAACAAACTAGCACAGACTAGCAGGAAAGAACAGATAGCAGGATCAAGATGTGAAATAACACTGACCGAAGAGACGCATCTTTAAATGGGTTTTGAAATAAGCAAGAGAGAAAGCGTTGGAAAGATTCAAATGGAGGGAGTTTCGTAGTTTGGGAGCTACAAGACTACAAGTATCTCCCATCGTTTAAATACATAATTTGGGGACATTAAGCAAGCTGGAACAAGATGAACGTAAAGAGAAAAATGAGTGGAGTAGTTCACTAAAGTAGTGGGGCACAGAACCATGGAGAGGTTTACAGCTAACGAGAAGTATCTTAAACTGAAAACGCCAAGATTTGGCTAGTGAAATTTGTGGAGAATTTAACTTCAGTCTAAAAGTCTGTAGTTACATGGACTGCATTAATAATGTAGCGAGACAGGGAATACAGTACTGGCTGCATCTGTGCTGCAAGTGTTTTATTTTTTCTTTCTCTCATATTAGAAGTTGGAAGCGCTGACGGGACGAACACACGAAGTGACAGTCCTGGCCCATCTGTCCAAACAACCACACAAGTTGAGGTAGAGCGTCGTCCTGATCCTGAATTAGAGAATAGACTCCTGGGATACCTGTCTGAACTGAGCCTGTCGCTACCCACTGATTCCCTCGCCCTCACCAACCAACTCAACTCTGTATGTATGAAGCTTCGCATTTGAAATATTAAGTGTGACTTTTGAAATACTGTATATTCTGCATTCTGATAAACCTGCATTCTGGTGATCCTGTACTTTAACTACTCACTTAAATTCTCCTCCTTTTCCACACACATGTTGGCTCTACGTTGTCTCACTCAGTCTGAATTCCCAGTGTCCCACGCCTGTATCCAGAGTCTGCTGCTTAAATTTTCTGCTCAAGAGTTGATTGAAGTCCGGCAGCCAACCATCACCTCATCTTCCTCCTCTTCGTCCACTTTGGTCATCTCTGTGGATCATACTAAACTGTGGGCCATGATTGGCAGCTCCACCACCCAGCCTCCAAGAACTGGTGTCAAAAGAAAAGGTGATGATGCCATTCACCAAACAAGAGCCCCTGGATCCTCCCCTTTGCTTCAGGCACCAGCTTCACCACCCAAGACATCATCCATTTCTTTGGCATCTTCCTCCAGTGCACAGACAGGGGCTTCTGATTGGAAGTTGGGAGGAGCTGGGCTGGAGAAAAAAGGGCGAACCAATAAGGGGAAAACATCTCACCTGGATATGGAGATAGAGAGCCTGTTGAGCCAACAGTCAACCAAGGAGCAGCAAAGCAAAAAGGTACAAAGCCATTATTAAAGCCTTCCCTGTTTTCGTTAATATATCCCAGGAACAGTTTTTTCTGCCTGACCATGTGGATAGGTTTCGAATTTTTTCCCTGTTAAAAGTGATTCTTTTCTGTGTTAAAACTTTGGTGGTCAGTCCTTATCCTGAGATTTACCACTGTGCAGAGTTGAGATCCACACACCTGGTTCTAATATTCCCTTGAAGACCTTCATTATATGGATCAGGTGTTATGTTCGGAATGGAGCTAAATTCTGCTAGGCGGTAGATCTCCAGGGCCAGAACTGGTTACTTGTGGTTCATCTTGGAGTTATGGCATGTGGAAATACCAAAAAAGAAGATTCAGAGGGCAATGGTTAGCAGCCCTGTCCAGGAGACCCCTCTACCCTTCAAACTGCTCTGACATTCTGGTCTAGAACTACATTTTAGTCAGATATATCTCTATCCTGAACTATGTAGCATCTTTCAATCATTGGTATTTATGACCAATAAACCAAACTGCAGCTTCTTTTTCCTTTAATGACTTATTATTATTACAGCAATAGAACCTTGAGCCATTAAACCTCATATTACACCTATATTTCTCACCTATATGCTCACATTTCAATTGGTTAGTATCCAAATAAAAGGCCAATTTGCCTATTTTTGGCTAAAAAACATGTTAAAAAGTGACAATAAATACTATGTGGTGAAAACCCTGTCAATCTGATATGAGTTGGAATTTTTTCCTTACAATCTGGTGCTTATTGTTATATCTATGCATCTGTGTGCATCGGGTAGGTGAGCAGAGAGATCCTTGAACTGTTGAACACCAGCTCAGCCAGGGAGCAGTCCATCGTGGAGAAGTTCCGTTCTCGGGGTCGGGCACAAGTACAAGAATTCTGTGATCATGGGACGAAGGAAGAGTGTATGCGGTATGGTGACACCCCACAGCCCTGCAACAAGCTGCACTTCAGGTGGGTTCACTCAGAGATTTCAAAACTACTGCATAGTATAATGTCTACAAAGTACTAGGCTTGTACTGTAATTAATAAAATCTATTTTAGGACTTTTTAAGCTGCTACTACTACTTGTGTACTGATCCCAAGCCCAGTTTCTTAATTCTGTTCCATTTGGATTCATTTTTAATGGTATTTTTGCAACAGACACTGTCTTAAACACACACACTGCTGTATATTATCATTTATGCAAGCCCTTAAAAAGTAAACCTTGAGAGAAACAACTTGACCAAAAGACTTCAGGTGAATCCAACATAAGCTTATTTACATAACAATTACAATAGGTCATAATTTCTCTGCATAAATGATTAAACAAACTATATTGAGCAGAGGTGTTGAGATGGGTGAAGAGAAAGGGAAGAGATGCACAAAATGACTAACGTGTTGTTGTTTTTTTATTATTAGGTGTGGTTGACTAGCACTTGTGTCAAATATATTTGCATTTTAGATATAAGTACATGGAATGTAAGGAAATCAGTCGTGTTTTATTCCATATGATAACTCAAGCTGCACTGGTTAAAACTAACATATAACCTCCGCAGGCGAATCATTAATAAGCACACGGATGAAAGTTTGGGTGACTGCTCCTTCTTGAACACCTGCTTCCACATGGACACCTGTAAATACGTGCACTATGAGATCGACAGCCCACCTGAGACAGACATGGGCCCCCTGGGGCCTCAAGCCGGGGCTGCAGAGCTGGGCCTGCATTCTGGAGATGGTGACAGCAATGTGGGAAAACTCTTCCCAGCTCAGGTTGGATATCCTCAGTGTATTTGTGAATAGACTTCCAAAACATTTTATGTAGTTAACAGAGCTTTATGGTCCATCCAAATCTAGCAACAACTGTGTCCTGTATTAAAAAAAATGTCACTGTCAGGCTCAGAAAGCCCTCTTTATATTGACCTCATCTCAGAACACTTATAGTTACTGACAGTTTTGCACTGTTAGTTGAGATGTTGTTTTTAAACTAATATTCTTTCCACTTCTGTGAATGTTTATTTGAAAAATTCAAATATTGGCAGACGTTCAGATTCATGTTGAAACCAGGCAACTTCGCTGTGATTTATCATCACACATGTTTTCAGACTTCAGAATCCATGTGAAAGATTTTGAATGGGTGCCGTTATGGCCTGTTTCTGTTTGTCGTCTAGTACATCCACTAATCTAGCCCAGATGTTTGTGTGTTCTGGTTTTAAAAGAATATTTCATTTTGAGCTGTGAAGTTTTCAGTGTGGTTTAATGATCATCTTTGTCTTCATCAGTGGATTTGCTGTGATATTCGTTACCTGGACGTGTCCATCCTTGGGAAGTTTGCAGTGGTGATGGCTGACCCTCCATGGGACATCCACATGGAGCTTCCATATGGAACACTGACTGATGATGAGATGAGAAAACTCAACATCCCCATTCTCCAGGATGATGGCTTCCTTTTTCTTTGGGTCACTGGCAGGTAGATAATAGTGGTGGTTGATTTCTTTAAAGCGAAATCCTTATATGAACATGTTTTAAGTACGTACACAAGCCTTTTATTTTATATCTCGTGCCACAATATCTTCCACAAATTTCCATCTTGTGTAATTGATATTTTCTAGAGCTATGGAGCTTGGCAGAGAGTGTCTAAGCCTCTGGGGGTAAGTGCATCCATTTTTGGAAGAAGTATCTACACAAAAATGATCTTGTTGAATTTCTAGCGAATTTTTAGGGTGTGGAGTTTACATAAATGCATGTTTCTGTTTACAATATCAGAATGATCTCACTCCCTCTCTCCCCCAGATATGAGCGTGTTGATGAGATCATTTGGGTAAAGACCAACCAGCTCCAGCGAATTATTCGCACAGGCAGGACTGGACACTGGCTTAACCACGGCAAAGAACACTGCTTGGTGAGTGTTTTGTGTTCTTATAACTAAGTAGAGTGTTTTATTTTGCTTCTTGTGCAATCTCACATCACTCTTTCTGACTCTCCTTTTTTAGGTAGGGGTGAAAGGAAACCCTCAGGGGTTTAATAGAGGACTGGACTGTGACGTGATCGTTGCAGAGGTAGAAGCAGAATGACTGTTGTGTTTGTCTTGATATGATGTTTTGTTACTGTGCATTTACAAATAGAATACCAATATTTTCACTCAATTGTGTTAGGTGCGCTCCACAAGTCACAAACCAGATGAAATATATGGCATGATTGAGCGATTATCTCCTGGCACAAGGAAGATTGAACTGTTTGGAAGACCACATAATGTCCAGCCAAACTGGTAAATAGTTGTATTTTATTTTTTCCCTGTCATTTAGTTATGCTATTTCTCACATCTGTATTATATTTATTCCAGGGTAACTTTAGGAAATCAGTTGGACGGAATTCACTTATTGGACCCTGATGTTGTAGCTCGCTTCAAGAAGCGCTATCCAGATGGAGTGATCTCCAAACCCAAAAACATGTGAAGAAATGTGTCCAACCCAGACTGAGGTATATAAAGTCTTATCAGAGACTTCCAGGTGACAGGATCATTTGATGACTGGATATGATTCCTCTTTGAATTTTTTGTATTGTTTTTAATAAAATGGCTGGATCAAAGAATGTTTTTAGAACTCTTTTTATTTGCAAAATGTCACCGATCATAAAATTAGACCTTAAACAAAGTGTTCAATGAGGGCATAGGGAACTTTAAAAATATTTTAAAAAATTCTAAATTTATCAAAACTGATCAAAATATTTTTCTCATTTTGTTAAAATACATTTTTGTCACATTTTGTCAGCTCTAAACATAATTTTGGAATGAATGAAATCTATATCAACCTCATTTATGAGGAGCTTGTACATATTTACACCAAAAAAACATATAAAATATTTTGAGTAGTGCCACACAATATGGGTTAGAAAGATGGCTGGAGAGTAAATAACATTAACAGTCCTCTAGGATAAAGGTAAGCCGGTGTGCTGTGATGTGACTACATGGATCAGTTAGCATACAATGGGTGAAAAAAAGTGTGCTATATTTAACACCTTGTTGTGTTTGCATATTAACCAGTCTGAACTGTGTCAGTATGAAAGGCAAAAGAAAAAGAGCACTTGAAAAGAAAACTGGCTTAAAAAAAAAAAAACTACCTAGTTTTAAAGTGCCCTCTGCAGCTGCTCAGTAAATGATAGGAAAAGAATTATTTTTGCTGGTAAAATGTGAACCAAATACACACTGCGCAAAATAAAGAACAATAAGCAGACATCTGGAGTACCAAAAAGATCTTACGCCAGACAGAAACTGAAGAACAATGAAAGCACTTTTTGTAAACTAAAACATCTCTCCAGAAAAGCACTCAGGACGTTCATTTTCCCTTCTTCTCACTACTTCCATGGTAAAGCCACTGCATGAATCCATCTTTATTTCAGCATTCAGAGGATGTTATCATGGAGAGGCTATGGGACTCTGGAGCCTCCTTGTTTCAGTCCACTTTCTGTCGCCAGTAATAATCGGAAATGTCATTCCTTACAGTCTGTGTCCGAGCGATCAGAGTTCTTTTTCAGGAGTTTGCCAACAAATGGGAGTTAATACGTTGCATCCACTGCATTGATATTGCTGTCCATCTGGTGTCTAAAGGAGACTCGAGCCTTCTGGGAGAAAAACGCCTGATGGCTGCCCAGGCTGCTCCCACTGTCACCCTCACTGCCCATCGATGTTGTTGATGAGAGGCGTAGCTTCGGTTCCCCACTCAATACTGCAGGTTCTTAAAGAGAGAATCACAGTATTACAACCAGCAAAACAAATTACACTCAATGGCTTAAGTTGATACACTATATAGACAAAAGTATTGGTACACACTCTTAGTTATTGAATGTAGGTGTTTAAATAACCCTTTGCCACAGCTGTATAAAATCGAGCATACCAAGACATTTTGGAAAATGCCACGCTTCCAACTTTGTGGACACAGAGACAAGGGTGGATGAGTTTCGTGTGGAAAATCTTGACTGGCCCACAAAGAGCCCTGACCTCAAACCTATCCAGCACCTTTGGAATGAACTGGAATGGAGAAGGTGAGCCAGGCCTTCTCACCCAACCTGACCCCCCAAATACTGAATGACTGGGCACAATGTCCCACAGAAACTCCAAAATATCGTACAAAGCCTTCAGAGAAGAGTGGATGTTGTGGCTGCAAAGGTGGAATCAGTTCCCTTTTAAATGCAATTTCCTGTTAGCATAGCAATCAGGTGTCCCAAAACTTTATGCCACATAGTGCATAAATAATCTTTTAGGAGGAAAAGATCTATAGGGATTATTTTTCATGTTCTTTGCAACATTCCACACTGCTGACCTATGTTGCTATGAGTTTGTCAGTTTCCTTAATTACTATTTATCCATTCAGCATGAAGTATTACTTTAAGGGCCCGTTTCCTAGACCTAGAATACACCAAAGCCTAGACTAATGAGCATATTCAGTGGTGATTCACCAACAGCACTGCAATTTAGTCTGAGACTAGGCTTAATCCACGTCTAGAAAAACAGCATGTTCAGTATTTAAATTAAGGAGTGTTTGCATCCAGCTTCACACTCAGTGATGTGTGATGGGTTATTACCATGCTCCATTAAAGGAAAACCAGTTTCATAAATCATATTAACATAGAGCACTGCAAGACTGGTAGATACGTGAATTACTCTTATAATTCATGCTAGGGTAATGAAATTTACCACAAGGGTCTTTTACCTGTCTCAGGGGGGCACTGTCTGTTCTTGCATTTGTCCTTGCAACGCCTGTAGAAGGGGAAGCACAGGAGCACCTTCACACCCATTCCTCCAGGGGACGCTAAGGGATAAGAAGGGGAGCAATGTAAGTTATCAGTGTAGCATGAAGATTTCTTTTTCTTTTTTTTTAATGAAGACAGAGATCACATATCTCAAATCCATATTGTCACCTTAATCCCATTTATGAATTTTGTGATTGGACAATTACTTTCAGCAAAGCACCCAAACAAATCATGATCTGATTACACCAGTGTAATATTGATGGAACAATTTGAATCATTAAGAGTTAAGGGGGATAATGTAATCTCTATCCACCACCACTGTGCCTTCAGAAACAAGGATGACAGCTCACCGCTGTCCAGCGTTAACTAATCCTGTGAATCGACGTCAGTGGGCTAGACAGACTGCCTGCTAAACCCTTGATTGGCATTAGTCTGGCTGGCAGGTCATGTTCTCTTAGCAGGCGTCCAAATCTCTCTGTGATACTATTGTGGGTAGTGAGAATAATAGCTCCACATTGCTAATTATAGCCAGAAGAAGTGGTTTCAATTTTAATTGTACTTCCTTACATCTTTTATATTATATCCAATGATTATACTTTTACTTCTCTACAAGTGTGTTTATGTACAAAAGAACACACTTTAATATTTTAGTAATTATTCTATATTTACTAATGTATTGTTATTTAATTTATATTTCATTGGTTCATTGGTGACAGCTTCTGTACTGCTGTTTATTAGCAAAAGGTTTTCCATCTGATATTTTTGTACTTGTGCTCAAGTTGTTTTTTGGAAAGATACTTTAACTTGAACTGAAGCCATTTTTCATTGTCATGTCCTCTGAAAAACAATACAACACTGATACTCTTTCATCATTCGGTAATAGGTTAAAACCTATGCACTGAACCAGTTGTACTGGTTTATATTTAAAACATCTATCAGGTTACATTATAGCCACAAGACATTCTCATTCATGCTCTTATACAATGATCTCTTCAGTGAAACAATTATATCAGTTTACAAGTCCTATATAAACCAGGCTGCTCTCTATCAGTAGAGTGAAAAATACCAAAAACGATTATATAGATTCCACATTTTTCATGAAGCACAAACACATGTATGGTGTCAGTTGAGTGAGGTGTCACAGATTCATGCCATAGCACGCCTGAAATTCCGTCAATCCAGACCTTAAAATACTGAACACTCAAATGTGACAGACGAGGCTTTTTGCACAACTGTTTGTTATAGAAAATGTTAGAATGATGCAATATTTTATACAGAGCACATATTGCTGGAGTATTAGAATGTAACCTCGTCTCTTTCTTTCTGTCTGTCTGTCTTTTCTATCTCTCTATCTCCCTCCCTCCGTCTTTCTCTTTCTCTCTGTCTCTCATTCCTCCAGTTACCCCATACCTCGCAGTTATGAGGTAAACTCTCATAGGCCTGACAGCTTTCTCACACTACTGATAATCTGGCACATGATCAACTCCACTCAGTTCTAGCTCACAAAAAAGCTTGTTCACAAACAATGTCAGTTCCCCTTGAGCACACAATGGCACTTTGTTTCCATTTGACTTGCCAGTGCAGAAAAGTATAACACAGTATATGGCAGCCTAAACACCACTGAAGGTGTAAGCGGCAGACTGGGTGTTGATTATGTAAAGGACCAGTATGTAAACAGAGGATGAGTTTTTATGAAGGTTCTTGGAAACTGTAAAAATGACGACTGTAAGACCTTACAATTCTACACGTTTATGACTCTTCAGTACTGACTCTAGAGTTCGGCTATACTGTGAAGTATAATAAGGTTGCTATGGAGATAAAAACATGATGAGGCTGTTTGCTGTGCAGCGCGTCCTCTGAGACTGGTGATCTCCTGGGTCTAAACCTATACATCAGACTATTACAAAAACACATTCATTTGTATAGTCTGTCCTGTACATACTTCTTTTCTAGTGGCTTTACAGACTGTGAATGCTATTCTTTATTATAAAACCAGTTACTTGGCTAGTTGAATTAAAAAAACAGTAGAATGTATTGGGTATTTTACAAATGCAATCTCATCGTGATCTCGCACACAACTGCTTTTCATGCTCTAATGCAGAACTGTAAGAGAAAGTACAAATATGTGTCTATGTGTCAGCCAGTGTCACACCAGTGTTCACTGACGGGTGTTAATAATGTAACACTCTGCCATTTCTGTGCATTGTAATTGTGAACTTTTCAAGATTTTCCAGCAACTATGGTGTTTGTCACTGGATCAGGCTTACCCCCCAGAGCTTACTGGGAGAACGCAATGTTCGAGGGATTTTCTCCAAGAACTTTCCCAGTACTAAAGCCCCAAAGCAATAATAAAATGAAGTTATTGTTTAAATTTGGGTTTTATTGCCATTATAGTGTGATTGAAGAATGTGCACACTGTTGCCATCATGTCACTGTAAATCCACCATTTTGGGATTTTTTTAAGTATATGTATATATATTTTTTTCCCTTTGAGGATTCTGAAATACTGTGGTTTTGTTACAACAGCAACGGTATGCAGTCTTCTCACTTACAGCTGTGAGGATTGTAAAATGGAACAGATGATTGAGATTAATGCCATTCTGCTTACTAGCTCAAACTTCATACTCCTTGTGTCACACCCTTAATTCAACACAGACACATGTTGTGCAGACTGTATTGTCAGTAGTGAGGAACTGTGGGCTCTTGTTCTCTCTGCCTGAAGCTGAGTTCTCTGGCAGCACTCAGGAGGGATATAGTCCAGAACAGATGAACGGAGGGTAAAATAAATCCTAACTGGGGACTTGAAGGCCAAAGAGATCCATTTTTTTCCCCTGCCGGTTGTATTTTTGTAATTTAAGGCTCTAACCCTGAGTCCCAGGATGACGTGGGAAACCTGCAGTCTCGTGTTATGTTGTTTTGGCTGCTCAAGTGGTCATTTATTAAAAACCAAAAGTATGTACAAGACCTTTCACAAATAGAATCTCTACATGACTACACATGGCAGCCTTTCCATGTTCGTGCACGGAACGGGCTACATATCAGCGTCTGTGTGTTTTGAATCTTTCTTAGGTTAAGTAAACATTAATGGTGGAATTCGACTTGACTTTTTCCAAACGGTTCTCCAAAGTTTACTCACAACACGTGGCCTTCATGACCTGTACTCGCTCATGTAGGTCTAGGCTATTCTGAGGACTGAAAGTCCCTAAGTCCTGCTGGTTATGCAGCATACACTAGTGTACAGTACTGCAAATGAGATGTGTGAGAGTGAAGAACATCTTTAAAGTAAAGCTTCACATAACCTAAAGGTCCCATCCTAGTCATTTACGGCATTTAGCAGACACTTTTATCCAAAGCGACTTCCATTCCCTAACTACAGGGGACAGTCTCCCTGGAGCAACTTGGGGTTAAGGGTCTTGC
>JBBMFX010000011.1:452224-475366 GCA_037832545.1 Rhabdalestes septentrionalis
TAGACTGTTATGTATTTCACATCATACAAAGTAATTATAATCAGCCTTTTTACCCTCACAACTTGGTGCAGGTGAGCTCCATGTTCCATCAGCCTGACAGGTGAGGTTCTGATGGCCAATCAGATCTAGCCCTGAGTTACACACGAATGTGACGATGCTCCCATATGACCCACCGCTTGCCAATGAAACAGCATTCTCCACAGATGGTAGAGGACCACATGTAACCGCTGAAAATAAAGAAGTTTCATCCATTAAACTAAAACATCCATGTGCATGTGCTAGACAGAGTAATTACCCACATAAATGTGTTATATGCAGTCTATTGATAATTATCTTAAGGGTTAATGGAAGTATATGAAATAGGTTTATAGAGATTCTAAATTCGTTGTATATTTTTATGTTGTCCACAGACAACAAATAGCTAACTGTAATGTTAACATTCTTAAAAACCAATGCCTATACTGTCCAGATATATTACTTCACGTATTATTTACAACAAAATATCTATATATATAACACATAACATTTGTGCTAGACTGTACATATGAACATATGTTGTGCATATATATGCTCACCGACACACAAAGGTTGAGTCCCACTCCATGCTTTGTCTCCCTGACAAAACTGAACAGTTTCACCCTAAGGTTGAGAGATGGCAGGCATAAATAAAAAATAAACAAAAGAGGGATGTACCATAAATCTGTTTGCTTTATTACCGACTATCTGGGAAACTCTGCAATGGAATCTTTATGATGTTAAACTAATATCAGTAAAACGCTTAAATGTTTGCATTTTGTTTATTTCACTGCATTTGTTTAATGTTACATTTCTCAATAATGCTAATCTACATGAAATATGTCTAAATTTCTACAGTCTGTAAATACCAGCATAGTAAAAAGTGTTTAACATTTTACAAAAGTCAACTTTTCTAAGGCAAATCCAAATATATTCTAAACATATCACACTGAGCACCGACATTGTCACTGAAAAAAGATCTTTGCCATTAAAACATGAAAAGTGTAAGTAATGTAAACATACCTGCAGTTCAAAACCTGGCAAACATGAGTATGTAACCATGTCCCCATAATTGTAGCTCTCCCCTTCAATGTTGCCATGGAGAATGGGGAGTGGCTTTTCACAGACGACAGGCTGGCAATAATTGGAGGACAGTGTTGGATGCCATCTCCCAAAAAGCTAGACAACAAAAAAATCAATTTGTATCATTTGCTGCTATGGAGTTAAATTAAAGACCTCTTTTATTGTTTTGAGATTATTTTAAAAAGTACATAAAACATGAAAGCTTCTTGTGGTATGAATTGTAGGTCTGCATATCACTAATGACATAATGACGAAATAATGACAAATAAAAAATGGTTTTACCCCACATTCAGATAGCCCTGGCCCTTCAAGATAAAACCCAGGCTTGCAGGAAATTGTTACAGTGCTTCCTACTGGAGTGAGTTGTGCCCCTGCCACCACGACATGGGTTAGGTTTGTGGGCAGGCTACATGGTATCGGCCGACACCTCACACTATGTTTTGACCAAGTACCATCACTCTGACAATTGACTGAGTCTGTTTGTGTGACCAGCTCATATCCATCTGCACACCTGAAACAAAAATAATACATTTTAATAATAATTATAGAAAATTAAATAATAAGTAAATAATAAATTATAAAAATGATAAACGATGCTCAAAAGTCATACTGAAATTACCTGTACTGAACCCTGCTCCCATAGGTAAAGGTTGACCCTATAATCATCGCATTTGGGACAAGATCGGGCTCTCCACAAGAAATAGGATCACAGTGCAGATTGGGTACTCCCCACCGACCCAGTCTTCCACAGGAGAGATTTGGGTGCCCCCGCAAAAAGTATCCTGGCCTACATCTATAGGTGACTGTATCGAGTGCAGTAGTGCCGCCTAATACAACAGCATTAGGTACCGTTGGCGGAGGTGTGGAACATCTCCCCCTGCTACAGATGGGTACCCCTGGACTCCATACTCCACCTTTTTCACATACAGCCTCTGTGGGTCCAAGAGTTTTATAGCCATCATCACACCTGTACCAGACACTGGCCCCACAGGTGTGATCTCGGCCAAGCACAGCACCAAATTTCAGAACTGGTGGGCTGCACAAACATGGTCGACATTCTGGTACCTCTCCAAGCCAAGTACCATCAGCTGCACAGCATAAAATTGCACTGCCAACAATCTCATAGCCAGGGAAACAAACATACTCCACTACATCTTCAAAATTAAAGCTTGAGCCATTCAGGAAGCCATGACTGATGTCCTCAGGAGGGTCACAAGTGACTATGTCACATCGTGGAGGAGGAACATCCCACAGTCCATCACCTGTACAGACAAGCGTTGGAACTCCCGTCAAGGTATAGCCCTCATCACACTCATAATTTACTTTGCCATTGTATCCATAATTTGTTCCTCTGACCCTGCCATTCTTAATGATAGGGGGTCGACCACAGTCAGCTGGGAGGCACCTAGGAGCACTCTCACTCCAAGTGCCATTTGCTAAGCAAACACTAGTAGATGTCCCATGCAGGATGAACCCAGTGTTGCAGCTGAAAAGCAGACGCTTGCCAAATGTATAACTGTCTCCATCAACCAGCACATCACTTGAGAGCAGAGGACGCCCACAGGAAACAGCCCTACACCATGGTGCTTTCCCATCCCATTTACCATTCATTTGGCAAATTCTGGCTTCCAAACCTTGTAGTATAAAACCAGCATCGCACTCATAGTGTATTGTTCCCTTGAAATAAAAAGAGCCCACTACTTCACCATTTGCAATACCACCTGGATCACCACAGTTTACAGGAATGCAGCTGGGTGCTTCATCACTCCACTGGCGTCCAGAGATGCACTGTCGCACTGTTTGACCATCTAGTTCATAGCCTTCTTCACAGCTGTACTCCACTAAACTGCCCAGAACAGTGTCTGTTACAATTGCTGTTCCATGCTTGGGATTGGGTGGTGTCTCACATTCAGCTGGTACACACACAGGAGCTGTCCCATTCCATGTCCCATCCTCTTGGCAAACCAGTGCCACTCCACCATTTATATCATAACCTGAATGGCAGTGATACTGGATCATGGTTCCATGCAAAAAGTTGGTGTTTGCTGGGGAACGCTGGCCTGCTGGTTTGCTGTCTCCCCTAGACAACTCTGCAGATAGGTCTTGGATTTTCATGTAATCACCAAAGTCAATGTGTGGGGGAAGGCCACAGTCTGCTGGACTGCATGTCGGCACTGAACTTGACCAGCCATGTTCCTCACAAGTAAGATGGTTTTGTCCCACAAGTAAGAAGCCAGGAAAACAGCTGTAAAAGATGGTGACACCATATTTATGGTCTCTGCCTTCAACAAAGCCATTTTCAATTGGTTTAGGAGGTGAGCAGTAACTTTGTTTGCAAGATGGAACCTCTTTGTCCCATTTACCATTTTCCAGACAAGAAAGAGTTTCTGGGCCTTCTAGATAATATCCTCTGTGACAGGAGTAAGTAATAGATCTACTAAATTGATGTCGTGAGTATTTGGCAGAACCATTGGGGATGTCCTTTGGTGGAGGACATTCAATAGAGTGACAAGCTGGTACCCCACCAATCCAAAGGCCATTCTGACCACACAATACCGTTGTGTTGCCCACTAAGTCATATCCGGGCTTGCAACTATACAGGGCAGTACTAAGATACATAAGGCCCTGAACATCCAATATACCATTTGGTATTTCCTCAGGATGTGGGCACTCGACAGGAATGCATTCTGGGTAAGGGGTGCTCCAACTTCCATCTGCCTGGCAACTAACAGAATAGTCTTTCATAAGGGTAAATCCTGCCATGCAGGAGTAGGTAACCACACTGCCAAAATAGGAAGAAGCTGGTGATGGATCACCAAAGGAAACCTCTGGAGGTGGTCCACAAGACAGCTGCTTGCAGACTGGGAAGGAATCATTCCATTCTTGGGATGGAGTACATCGCAGAGTGCTTGCCCCATGCAACACATAGCCATCCTCACAAGAAAGTTCCACAGTGCCTGAGTCTGAATCAAAGCTTTTCAGTACTAGATGGTTCTCCTCTAAAGGAGGCTCTGGACATTGAACTGGAGAACAGTGTGGAGTTTTGCTCTTGTCCCACTTGCCATATTTTAAACAAGTCCATATTGCATCTCCATTCAGTTCATAACCCTCATCACAGACATATTCCACTTTACTTCCCACCTCAAATCTGGAGCCTTGGTAGTGTCCATGTTTTACATAAGGAGGTGTGGGACATGTCAAAAGCACACAAACTGGGGGATCATTGTTGGACCATTGCTTGTTGGCCATGCATGTACGCTCAGACTCCCCAGTCAGGCGATACCCAGGATTACAAGTATATGTCACCTTACTGCTGAACACATAGTTGGCCTTCATTGAATCCTAGATATTTAAAAGAAAACAGAATGAGTCAATAAACAACAGAACTTATCAATAAAATTAAAACAATCTACTAAGAACTGTACATATGTATTTGAAGACAAACCACTACAACACAAGAAAAAATGGAACAATCACCTGGATGCCGCCATTAATCAATGGAGGTGGATTTGAGCAAGAAATAGGTTGGCAAGTTGGTAAAATCCCGCCCCACTCTCCATTAGCTTTGCAAGTCCTCCTTTTTTCCCCTCTGATATAATAGCCCTTATCACAGGTATATGCAACCACAGCTCCAAAGCTGTAGTTGGTTCCGCTGACATAACCCCTCTCAATGCTCTCTGGCTTGGAGCATCTGACTGGCACACACCCAATATCCAAGGGAGAAGGTGACCACTGTCCTCCCATTAAGCATTTTAGAGTAGCTGTAGTATTCAGCACAAAGCCTTCTTCACATTTGTAGCTGACATCTGTGTTGCTAGCATATTTGGGCTTGTTAATAGAGTCCAGAATAGCATGAGGTAGATCTGGTGGGCGCTGGCAGAAATTGGCGATGCAGTGTGGTATACTGAAGCCATCAGGCGGTGCCCAAATGCCTTGCGCATTGCAGAAGAGCTTGGTGTTGTTGCCAATGGTGTATCCATCGTCACAGAAGTAAATAGCAGTGTCACCAAACAGCTGGTGTCCGGCATCAGAGTGAGCATGGTCAACTGGTGGAGGTGATCCACACTGGCGAGGCACACACTGGGAAGAGTTATGACTCCATTTTCCATTTGGCAGGCACTCCTGAGTTTCAGCACCAAGTAGAGTGAAACTATATGTGGCAAACAAAAAACATTGTAAAGTAAATTCCGTACACACAGGTTAGAAAGAGGTCTACCTATACTTTTTTAAAGAAAGATGTCTGTAGAACAGTTACCCCTCTTTACAGATGTACTGGACCTGACCGCCCAGAGTGAAATTGTCTCCCTTGACCACTGCGTCCTTTAAGGGAGGAGGTTCCCCACAGTCTACCCTGGCACAGAATGGGGCAGGAGATGTCCATTCTCCAGATGCCTTACACCATAGCTCCATTGATCCCTGTAATCTTCATAACAGGAACATGTTAAGACTATCATCATCATATCAAATAAGCTTGCCATTCATTTACAATAGTTCAATGAAAATGTATCCATTTTAATGAGGCACTTTTAGTGTCACATGATGCCTCTTAAAAATACATGTGCAAAAAGAAAGAAATAATTGTTTAAAGAATAAAAATCTGCAAAAAAAGATAGACTGAACAAGTCTCATCTCATAATTTAGCTTAAGTCTAAGCAGGGCTAATACATACACTCAAGTCTTAGTTATAATGAAATTTAATTTTACCTGTATCCCTCCCTACAAGTGTATGTCACTATGGACCTGTAAAGTTTGCTGTTGAGAATTAATTCAGCATTGTCCACAGCAGGAGGCTCACTGCAGGTCACAGGCTCACATTCAGGTGGCAGGCTATTCCAATTCAGATTTGAATCACACTGGATCTCTGTTGGGCCTTCAAGGGTGTAACCTTCTTTGCAGCTGCACACAAATAAGACAAATATATATATTTGAGTAATTAAGTATTTTGAAAACCACACAGAAATGGGTAGTTCATAATGGGAAATATGACTTCCTGAGATAGCTAAATGCTCCTCGTAAATAACTGTTCTTCTAGCAATGACATTGATACCTGAAAGTCACCTTGCTTCTGTATGTGAAGTTAGTCCCCTTCATGATTCCATGCTCTGGGACAGTAGGTGGACTACATGACAGGGCTGAAAGAACAAAACATTTACAATTAATAAAAACTCTACTGAAACTGTGTGTTCTTTGGTTTATTTTACACCTGAATAGCCCCATCCTGACAATTAAAATTTACCTACATACACATTTGTGGAGATGGGTGTCTGCTGGTGTCAACTACCATAAAAGATAACTTTGATAACTTTGACTTAAAATTTACACTTTTTATTTTAAAAGATGCAGCAGTTTATAAAAACTTTATATGTATTTCTGCTATATTTTTAAGTGCTTTACAAAGATCCACTGTAGTTTTGTGCTTAGCCATTATGAGCAGTTATGGCCTAACCTTACATTTTATAGAGGGTACCTTGCAACACACTACATTACAACACAGTGTGTGTATCAACCATTCCAGTAAAGACCAACCTCTCAGAGTACCGATAGTGCAAAAGGAGCCAGTCTGACACATTCCACTAAATTGAACCACACATAGCTTTTGCAGCACAAATATTGTCCTTTAGATCACTTCTTTAATACATCAGTAATGCACCATCAATCCTAACCCAATGTAAAAGAGATTTGCTTCAGAAAAGTGGGGGTAGTGGGGCTGGTCTGGACATTATTTTACATTTGAATGGATTGCCAAAAAAAAAATATTGTTGTTGACATGCTATCCAGTGGCTATTACTACAAAGGCGTTGAATACTGATTGGTTGAAAGGGCAAAAAAGCTGGACAATAATGTCACTGAAAAAATGGGCATTCTGGATGTATATGACAAATAGTTAATCTAATCAATGTTTTGTTGAGTGTGCGTGCATGTGTATGCATTTGACTTAACATTAGCACAAAGAGGAGCTGTCAGATTCTGAGCTCATCTGCTGATTCATCAGTTTCAAAGAAATCCAGACTCTATCTGAACTGCACAACAGTGCATAAAAACAACAGGAGCCGCTTTTGTAATTACTAACACTTGCAGAAACAGGATTGATTTCAGAATGCTAACTCAACATTGTTCTCTACTTGGTTTGATGTATCGAGGACAATGTTTGCTGATAGACAGATCTATATTGTATTCACTGTTTTTTGATAGCATAAAATTGTAAACATCCACTAATCACTAATATGACAAAAAGTTAAAAAAAAAGTGGCAACAAAACATTGTCATATTGTTTAGATCAAAATGACAATTTCTCTAATTAATTAAATTACACAAATCCTCTAATCCAATAACAGTAATGTCATTCAACTGGTTGACATCTTGAGACAGCATATCTAATACTTTGTTGTTACATTTACAATGCAATAATTATCCCTCCCATTTGCCTGTCACAGAACACAACATCTGGAATGAGCCAATCAATTCATAACCCTCCATGCAAGTGAAGATCCACCTTAATAATCATGAAGAATATAGGTGCAATGACACAAAGTTTACACTACCCTGGCTCTCGTCAGAATAAAAATGGTAAAAATTAACATTTGATTTACTGCTGCAGTATTAATATATATTATGACCACATATTTTATAGTGAGCACTACTCTGTTAAAATTGAAAATGTATTTAGATTAACGAAAATCATTCCAAGCATCCAATTGTTTCAGTGCTGGGACAACAACCATGGACAATAATGAGCTCTTTTAATATACTGTATAGTATCAGTGATATTACAATAATTATTATGATTTATTAGCTGCCCTTCGACCTATTTTACCTGTGCAGCTCCTTCCATCTCCAGTGTAAGGGTACATGCAAGTACAGATGTGAGAGCCGTCTGTGTTCTGACAGCTGGCATGCTCATCACAATCTGACCCCAAGGCACATTCATCCACATCTACAATATACACACATGCATACATCAGGTAAATACACCAGTTAATATGTAAACAGAATAAATAAAGGGCAATCATCAAATATGTGTTCCATGAATGGAAATGAAAACAGTTCTATTTTTCTTTTCATTTAGTCATGTTTACCCAGACATGCCGGCGGGTTTCCAGCCCATTTGCCATTGTTGGCACAGTGCATTTTGCTCTCCCCAAGCAGGTAAAAGCCAGGCTTGCACTGATATTCTACTGAAGTCCCAGCATAAAAATCCTCTCCATGATATTGACCATGCTCAAGAAAAGGAGGAACACCACAGTTCACGCCTGTGCAGGCAAAAAACAGAACATATATTTGAAATGCTACTGTGCTCAATAAGATGTCAGGCATTAATTAAATCTTTATTTACAGTATTTTTATCATTCTTTTCATTTTTATAACTCACGTTCACACTGTGGCTCTACATGGCTCCATGCTCCTCTGTTCTGGCACTGTTGCACTGGCTCCCCTACTAGGTAGTACCCAGGATTGCAGGAGAATTTCACCTGCGAGCCAGGTTTCACTGCTGGACTGGAGGAGCGCAGGTTCGGGACAGTATCTGCCAGCAGGGGACAATCTAACACAAGAAAACACAGTCATACTCAGAACAGCATATAATTCTGAAGACTTTCCTGGTCACTTTTAAGCTACTTATTACATTTGTAATAAGAGATTAAATATACTCCGTGTCTTAAAGCAGAGATCCCCAAACACCAGGACACTGTGGACAAGTATCGGTCATGAGTTATTTGGTACCGAAAAATATTTTGTAGTTTATTCGAATCTGAAAGAGCTTTTTTAAAAAAAATATATCTTGGTTACATAATAGGTGAAAAAAAATTAGCCCACAAACTAGCAAAAATACGTAAAAACAAAAGCAACTATATCAGTACGTGGAAAATATCACTTTACATCAAACTGTGGTGCAAAAATGTTTGGGAAAAGCTGTCTTAAAATATCTGGACACTCATCTACACTACCTAAATCTCCACTGAAACACAATGGGATGCACTGGAACTGCTGGACAGCATCAGGAGAGGTATATAAGGCAGCATCATTCATACCAGTCCTCACTAATGCTCTTATGGCTGAAAGCAATCATATTCTCACAGCTATGTTTCAACAACTAGTTTTCCCAGAGGAGTAGAGAATGTTACTTTAACAAAAAACTTATTACATTTCAGAAGGACTTATGTATTTGAGAAAACTCAAAAATGTGACAGAAAGTACTTAAATGCAAGATTTTCTCACCAGCACAGAACATGCTCTTAGACCTGATTTGAACTCTTCCTGTGACCCCTTGCAAGAAGTCAGGCCAGGCAAAAACATTCCCTCTCTGAAGGTCATTTGGACAACTACTGGCCAGAGATCTGATCTGATAACAGAAGGAAACAATCAGACATTAAACCTGAAAGCACAAAGCACACTGCACTATAGACAACACAGGAGAACGTGCAGAGAACACTGAACCAACACAACACACATGCTGTGTAGCACTGGTTTCATAATTATAGCAGACATTCACATTTGACCTGCACAATGCATCTTATTTATACTATCCAAAATGTGAATTGTTTTAGATCAGGTGGTGTCAAAACTGCCAATAGAAACTGCTTTAAAACAACAACCGACAGGATAGTGGGAATATATAAAATATTTAAAGGAGCTTTAAAGGAGAAACACTGCATTGATTTCGTTAATTACTCACATGACATCACACTTTCCTGTTTGCCAAGGAACAAATGGTGAGGGACATGTTTTTAAATAGTTTTGTACAAGCACTTGTGCCATGAGGTGTTAGGAAGCTTCCTTCATGATGAAATGAAAAAAAGTTCCATTTTTGCAAATCCACATTTGCAGGAAATACCTTGCCATTACACATATATAGTATATATCACAGTATTTTGCAGTGTATTATAAAGTGTGGGCCAAATAAATGTCACATTACAGGCATGAAATAAACTGGTTGGTAGTTTCGTGCAGATGTACCTGCTGTGGTGAGAGAACATAATCCCATATGTTGAGCTGACTGAGGGAGCCAACAAAAGACTCTACAGGGTTGAAGCCTTCACCTCTCTGGTCCTGATCTTGCCCAAGCACCAAAGCACCACCTCCTACACAAGTCATCGAAACAAAAGCTGTTATTCATAATGTCATTCAAATGACAAATGTCACAATACCACTTATTTTGGGGATTTTTTGACATATAATATGAACATTTAATACAAAATACATTATATATTATAAAAGATTTGCCATTCAAATGTCATAATTTAGCTAGACGCATGTTATTTTCAAGCTAAAGTTGGGTAGCATGCAGTTATTGTTGTTATCACAGGACCTATTTTATGTTATAGTGTACTGCAAGCAATTACTACCTAAAATTAGTTGAGAAACACTAAGAGAGATTTTGAGTGTGACTATTTTACCTGGTATTTTGGTGCCAATGGAGAGGCCCTTTCCTCCATCTGAAGGTTTTCCATCAATATAAACCCTCCAATCCCCATCTTCACTCCTCCATGAGACCCCAATATGGTGCCACCGGCCGTCATTCACTGCTGGACAATCTGTGATCCGCTCTCTCCCATTCACATACAGCACCCAGCTGAAGGAAGCCAAAAGGATGGGTTGACTTACATATGTATGGTATATTTACATTTATAAAACGCTATAATATAAACTAATTTGAAGTTTTTAGCTTAAATTTTGCACTGGAGCTGCAAACATAAGTATGGAAGCTTAATGTCACAAAATGGAAGCTTGTAGTTCACCAATTAGCATTATACAAACTGCATATTTAAACTTAAATCACACCCTTATGCATGCTGATACCCTACATACTGACAAATGTATGTTAAAAAAAGGAAGGTTTATTAAATGTATTAATTATTTTAAGTCTGTGATCAATTCCATGCATAATATTGCTGTACTAGCAACACAAAAAAGGCCTTTGGGAAACCCAACCCTATAAAGTAGTGATGCAGTAAGTCTCAGGATGTAAACAGTAGTTCTCACCCATTATAGTCAATGAGCAGAAAGGCATTGTCACTGCCACCCTCAACAGCATACGAGATGGGAGTCCCATAGTTAAATGTGTCTGATGATTTCATCCAGAAGGTGCACGTGATCTGTCCCAGCGTTGGCATGAATCCATCCATCATAACGTAGCTATGGATACCAGACACTTCAAATTCCAAGTCAAAGGAGGAGGACATTTCTGAAATTATGATAGAAAGAAAAAAGACCAAACCCCCACCAAAAACAAAAACTTTAGAAACACAGCAGGGATATGACCTTGTAAGAAATGACAAATGAGAGTGATCAGATTTCATGTTTTACTAATGTTCAATTAACCTATTTCTGAGAAAAAAAATTAGACATCACTGTTTGATCCTTGAAAAAGTAACTACCTGAAAATAAATCACATTTTTACTTGCTCATCATCCTGAAATGGATATCATAGTCTCTATCCCAATGCATAGGCATTCTGTATCTGCCTGGGTACATTATTGTTTTAGTGCACTGAAGGATTGTGTTGTGTCCAAAAGCAAACAGTAAACACTGGAGGGGCCATGAAAGAAGAAAATTGAAAGTTGAGATGTTTTGCTGAACAATAAGCAGAAACATTACAAGCACTTTCATATATAACTTTCAGAGTACAAACTAATTCAATTGTTTTTTAAATGCCAGGAGGCAGTTGGTTCTTGGGTCTGGTAATGCCCATGCCAGACACAAAACTGATTGTTAAAGTGAGTTCACTTCATCTGCAGACGTTTGCAAATATCTGAGTATACATAAATTAATTTTTTTCCTTTTACTTTATGAAATACTCATAAATTATTGGGAATAACTTCTGTTAGTGTATTCTTCTTTATCTCTTTCTCTGTTGCCATGGTGTCTGTACCTGTCTCACACCTGGTTCCATTGAACCCAGGAGGGCAGCGGCAGGTGTAGTTTCCCGCGCCGTCCTCACATGTTGCACCATTAACACATGGATTCGGCTCACATTCGTCCTCATCCATCTGGCACAGCTTTCCCTGGTACCCTTTTACACATTCACACCTGAGGATTACAGGTGGGGTAATGTGTTTGTGGCTGCCTTAAACATACTAGATGGAATATAATTAATATAAGTAACCACTCAGGGCTTGTATTTGGGCTAACAAATCTACATAAATTGCATGTGTTCATTTCATACTAGTATTTTTATTGTTCTAAATTTTAAGTACTCTGTAGTACATACTGAATAATACACCTTAGCATAGCTTAATATTTATGCACTTTAAGAGGCTAAAGTTCAACACTAGGGGGTGCTGACGTACTGAAAATGATTCATAGGTGTGTTCATATAATGAATTTAATGAATAGTTCATAAATAATTTCTACTTGACACTAAATAATTTCTACTTATCTCGCTGACCCTAAAAATATTTAATATAGAGCTGCCTGAGTTGATACCAATTTAATTTTTAAGAAACAAGAATGGATTACAAAAATCGTATATAGGTTAAGATTAAATAAAAAATAAAAACACAAAATTGATTGACAAGCATTCAGTGTTTAATTTTTAAAGTTTATGACATTTATTATGAATTATATATATATATCTGGGTCTTGACATCATAGCTTGTTGTGCTACTACTACATTTTCTTATGGCCATAAAAATTTCAGTTTAGTTTTTTAAACCATTACATTTCAGAAAGTCCAAAATTGCCTTGCTGGACTAACAGAGCATAGGTAAACAAACCGTAGAGGTTTCCTGGTTCTCCTTTCAACTCTTTCAGCCCAGGCAATGTTGTATGATTTTTTAAAAATGTTACATTCAACTACTTTGTTGTCCACTTCCAGACAATCTGCTGATCCATTTTTCAGAGACAATGTCCAGATAGTGATAACTCACACTGATAAAGCAGGAGTGGGTGATAAAGCTATCGATGGTCTTAAGCGTTAAAACCCCATTATAATCATACCTCTAACGTCATTTACCTGAAGTCATTAATGTCATCCACACATGTTCCGCCATTCAGACAGGTTGCACTGTCACACTCATCAATGTTGATTTCGCAGCTGTCTCCTGTGAAGCCCTTACTACAAGAGCAGGAGTACCCAGCCTCCATGTCCTTACACACACCACCATTCTGGCAGGGACCTGACTCACACTCATCTATCTCTAGCTCACATCGGGGGCCTGGAATGAGACAGCATAAGAAAGCTAGTCATGATTCAGAGGAGCAGAAATATATCAATGAAAACAAACTAAGTGTTAACTGGATTTGATGATTCAAATAATTTTAAAAACAATGTTTTTTTTCTGCAGAAACAATGTTCCCTCAGCAACGCTGTTGTATTAAACACTCATATTACACACACACACACATGGAGACGCAGACACACATATCCTTTCTTTCTACAAGAGCTATTAGCTGATTCTACCTGGCTAGTTCAATACACATGTCAATACTATTAATGATTAAAGACGTGCAAAACGTTTTGTCAATAAAAACACATGCCAATACTGAAGAAAACTTGTGCTTGCATATTATTTATCCACCTCTGCAATATCCTGCCTGTTGTCAAAAAAAATTTTTCTTAAAGTGACATAGCCAGCTTTGTGACACAGCATGCAATTTGTGGTCAAATTTTTTTATTATTATAATAATTACAATGAAATTAATGTGTAAGCTATGTAAAAATTCTAGACCCTGAATACCTTCTGAATACCTGTTAACTGAAATGTTTAGTGAGTGTGTTTGAGAAGGTGGAAGTACCAAACCGTGCTCCAGGAAAATTTTAGGATGCTTAAAACTGATTTCTGTAATGACTGAACCATCAAACCATATAAAATATTATAAAAACTGTTCAGGACACTTGAGAAGTAAACTTCGACGATTAAAGAAGCGCAAAACAATTTGTCTTTACATTACTCAAGATTGCATTAAAATGTCAGTCTGTCAGGCAAAAGTGAGCTTTTCACCTGTGAATCCATCTGTGCAGCTGCAGGTGAACCGATTCACCTCATCCACACACACGCCATCATTCAGACAGGGAGAGGAGCTGCATTCATTTACCTCAGCCTCACAAAGCGATCCTTTTCCAGACAACACACACACAAACACACAGACATGAACAAAAAAAAACCTAAAAAGCAGGGCAGCCTTGTGCTTTATCATGGTCAGGTCTCAGGAAGGAGGACAGTGGTGGAATGGAAAAGAGCTGTAAGACAAAGCATGTGTCCCACAGACCACATCAATTCAACATTTACCTCCACAGTGCTGCGCCAGACCCTGTTCTAAAGACCAGTCACTTTCACTTTTACACTTTAATATAGCTGCGCCACATCAGAGTTTTAAGCAAACTCTGGTAAATGTGCTGTAAATCTGTGTTGGCAGGGTGCTCCATACCCGCAAAGCCTGACTGGCACTGGCACTGAAAGCTGCCCATGCCGTCTCTACACAGGGCACCATTCTGACATGGAGCGGAGTCACACTCATCAATATCACTCTCACATTTGGCTCCTGAGAAGAGATAGACAAGAAATAAAGGAGAAAAACAGACACATAGAGACACAGAAAAATAAAGATTTATTTTGACAAAAAAAACCAGTTTATTTGATTAACACACATAACATTTCCATGTAAAACACAACATGGTGCAGAAACTTACATCTTATATTCTAAGTCTGAGATGGAACTGAAGTGTGGTACTACATATGGACACAATTTAAAGGCCTGAATGTTTGACGCTTGGGATCAAAACTGAAGTGTACTGGAGAGCGGATGCAGAGAGCATTTAAATCTATGTAGGATTAACACTGTTGAAAAAAATCCCTGATTATTCATTTGTTTGACATTTTGGCTGTGCTTATAAACATAACAAAGCAGATTTTCCAGATGGTTACCTGTGAAGCCTGGTCGACAGGTGCACACATATCCAACTCCCACCTCTTCACACGTGCCCTGATTCTGACACGGGTTGAGGAAGCACTCGTGGAACATCTAACAAGAAAAAGACAGCAGGTGATGGTGTAAAATGTCTATTCATATGCAAGTGACATTGTTATAAAAGTTGGTACTATGATCAAAACAATGAATAGAGTTTGTAGTCGTGTATCTGCTAAAAAACAACTTTGAATGCAACAATTTGCATTATGTGACAATTTCCAGAAACGAAGTGCAGAGTTAATGTACCCTGAGTCTGTATCTAGTGCATGCTTCAGGCCTTTTATTTCACTATATAATCACTGTGGGCCTGGGATTTTCTGTGCATAATGAAGTTGTCTACCTCTATCTCTTCTGTTACTCTTATGAAACAAATGTTGAAACATTGAATGGTGGAGGTCAACCATTGACCTCTGTTATCTTTGGACAATTTTATGCCCTCCTGAAATTTTTAAAAAATTATTCTCACTACACTAAGCACAACACCTAAATATTTACATAGATGATCTCAATGGAATGCCATGATTCATGGTCTGGTATGACACATGTTTTCACGTCAGCTGTAAAAAAGCAGTTCTAGGAATTAAACTAAAAAAGTATGAGTATCGCCCCATATCTAACCTTCCCTTTTGGCAAAAATACTCAGCCATTAAATCCTACATGACAGCATAGAAAAACTCTCGGGGCTATCAGGTACAGTATTAACTTGGTTTAAATCACATCTATCTGACTGATTCAATTTGCAATCACGAGTTCATCCAGATTACAGTCTGGCCCATTTGAAAGGGATATTCCATTAAGCTCAACTTTATGGAGGAATGGTTATTCTGTGTCTGTGCCAGCATACTTCCATGTAACAGGAAGATGTGCACTAGAGGACAGTATACTAACATCTTTTGCCAAAAAATCCAAACACTTGTTTGTTTACTAGTTCTGGTTCAGATAAAGGATCATATGGATCTCCTCAAGCACTGCTGATTAGTATTTATGCAAAGTATATTTCCAGATTTTTGTCATTATTTTGCCATTTTTATGGTATTTTTATCTTCATTACTGTAAGCAAATGTAAGAAAAAAAGCTAACTGAACTTATACTCACCTGACTGCTAGTCTGATACTCCTTCCTCACTATAACCTCTGGTGCTGTAGTTACACTTTCCTCTTTAGGCAAGAAGCTAGATCCAAAGCCTGACAAGAGAAGGAGAGAGTGAGAGAAGAGAACAAAAGAAAAAAATAAAAGGAGCAAATGAGACACAGGCCACAAATAAGAGTGAGACATAAAAATGCATGAAGAGGAGAAATTTCTGCTTTTGGAACTGGAAAAGATTATCTGAACGCATTCATCATCCTCATCATCTTTTCCGGCTTGCAGCACATTTTCCCTGTATGTAAAGAGAGTCTTCCCCTGTTACGTGTTCATGAGTAGAATCAAGCAGGGCCTACAGCGTCCTATTCGACAGTGGTGGTACATTTTTGGAAAAGGTCAATTTATCAGGCCTTTCTAAGGTTTGGCACAGACAATTTCTGAGTAACGTTACTGGACTCTCCAGCTGCAAGCCATTCAAGACTGAATGATTGATAAATCTCTGATCCCCAGAAGGAAAGAATGAGGCATTCACCTTCAGATTATCCACTATATGTCCAACAAACCGGTGCCCTCTTCTATTCAGTTAGACATCATTATGGGTTACTTTGTCATCTAGCTACTTTTACATTGTGAAAATCTACAGTACATCTCAGAAGTTTAGACACCTGATAGAATTAATATATGAAATTTCCTAAAGTCAAAACTGAAATGCCTGAAATTTTAAGACAGATATAATCAGTAAAGTTGATGCATTTGTATGAATGTCTCTATAAAACAAAACATGTACTTCTTTATGCCTGTTGGAAAAGCATCTCAGCGCAGCTCACACGGCTTTAAACAAAGTTGCTTGAGTGAATTCCAAGAGTGCATAAACCTGGAAGCAGGTTAATGTTCAGTCAGTTCTGATATGATTAATCTATATTTTTCTGACATCATGTGAATGCTCATGGCAACATTCTGCTAAGAAACTTTGGGTCCAGGCTTTGATGTAAATCTTATTTTACATAGAGCATATAAATTAACATTGCTGTGGACCACATACACCCCTCCATAACAAGAGTATTCCCTAGTGGCATTGGCCTCTTTCACCAAGATTTACTGAAATTGTTTGAGGTACCATGTCAAAGTGTTAAAGTGTTCACCAGGCTTCCAAATTCCCCAGATTTCAATTTGAATGAGCATAAAGTGGGATGTGCTGGACTAACAAGTTTGATCCATGCAGACCACCTCACAACTTACATGGCTTAAAGAATCTGCTGCTAATGTCTTGGTGCCAGATACCACAGCAAACCTTCAGAGGTCCAGTGGAATTAATGAGTCATTAGGAGGACCTACAATATTTGGCAGTTGGTTTTGATCATTGCTCATCATCACTGTCATTACACAAACTTTTCTCTCTGTTTGTTTTTATTTTATAGTTTGAAAATACATGTTGCTCTTTATGTCGTGTTAAAATTTCATAATGAATAGACCAACGCAAGAAATGCTAGTAATGAATGAATGCTTCATTCAGTACTAGGACAGTTTAGTTTCTCCTATAGAGTTTCATTTGGAGAGGTATACTTGTAGTCCACAACAAAGCTGAAATAGCATACTTGAACACTGCTGGATGCTCTTGGCTCCTGTGAGAGTGGTGGTGCCATAGAAGGGACAGGAGAGGCAGTAGGAGCGACCTTCTTCAGGCTGGTAGTAGTCTCTGGGGCAGGGGTAACATGGCACCAGTCCAGCACGAGAGAAATGACCTGCAGAGCAGGGAACTGGAGAGGTGACAGGAGGGGAGTTAAAAAGAAAGAACACACGATGCATTTCCATGGAGGGAGATCTGTTCCAGTGTGCACTGCATCACTACACTGTTCTAACAGTAGAGTCAGAGTTACACTTATGTTTCCTTTGACAGAATTCTTACATTTCCTCCATAGTTCTCGTGAGTTTCATGCCTTTCAAGGCTTTTTGCTTTCTAGCACAGTGGTTCCCTGATCTAAGAAGAGCTTAGGGCAAAAACATTGCCCTAAAACACCTGAGCCACTCTGAAGACCAACTGTGTTTCATATTAATCCTCAAAAAGCAACCATAGAGTGAATGTGTGGTCTGTGCTCACAGTCTGAAAGTGAATATGAGGTGTGAAGCTCACCGCCACACTCAGTAGAGTCCACAGCTCCTCGATTGACAGTGGAGGAGTTGGGAGGGCAGGGCAGGCAGGAACGTGAGCCAAAACTAGGTTGATATTGCCCTAGCGGACATGATTCGCACGTCTCCAAACCACTCAAAGATGAGCTGCCAGGCTTACACTGTGCTGGAAACATACAAATGCATGCAGGAATGCAAACACTCATACATACATGCAAAAAAATGCACATGCACACATTCAATGTTCAGATACAGTATCTTTTAGCAATTGTGCTGTTATTCTTTATGATTTCAGGGCAATGAAGAACTAAATCTGAACCTGTAGAGGGGATATTCTAACATAACTTGAAAATTTATATTTGGATGGATACGTCTCTAACTGAGTGGAGTTGAATGGTGGGCCAAGAGATTCAAAGGTTTATTTATTAATTAACAGAACAAAATATTTCTTGTAATGATGCATTGCCAAGATGAATGTTGACATGCTGAAACACTAACCTTTACACTCAGCCACACTGCGGGAGTGGAGGTATGGTGTGGAGAATCCATTCGGACATGCCTTACACTCTGTCTGACCCTCCTCGTCCTGATAAGAGCCCCTCTGGCAGCTCTCACACTCAGCATACTCCATTGAGAAGTATGTCCCCACTGGACACTGCACTATAAGGCAGACAGGATAATGTTTAAATTTCCATGTACAGCATTTAGCACACTTATGTAGAGTGACCTACAGATGTAATATATTGTTTCCTCATAAAGTGTATTTCTTTCCTTTGGAAGATAGGTTAATCTAAATACCTCCCCAGCTACAGCTCTGCTAAAAAACAAGGTTAACTGCACCTGGAACTAATTCATACATTAAAGTTTGGAATCAATGATCATATTAAATATATTACTTTTATTTCATTGATTACAATTGTTTGGCATTATAAATCATAATTCTGATACTATTCAGTTTTCTCAGTCATCTGCAGACATCTAAAATGTTTTCATTTCAAAAGCTTCCTGTAAATATGATGTAAATATGATATGATTTCTATTCAGTTTTTGGCTTTGTAGGCAAATATCACAGTTTTTAAATCTCACTTGCCTTCAGTTAAACCTCTCAAACCTGAATTTGTTTAGTTTTGATACCAAATAGCTGATTTCACAGTGAACAAATCTATTCAACAAGGTCAGCTTTCAGTTACAGAAATGATATTTAAGAGTATCAAACAAGTTTGGTATTTATATTTTATTTCATTTGTAGCAGTGCTATTTAATTTTGGATGTTATTTTGTCTGTCATCGTTATATGTATTACCATAGATGTAACAGTGTATTCGAAAGAGTAGTAAAGAAAAAGCAATGTCAATAACTGTATATATTGAAAACTATTTTTGGTGTTGAAGAATACATTCTATACTTATTATAATACACATGACACTCTTCAGATGTGAACTCACCACACATGCGGCCCTTGAGCACAGAGCCTGGTTTGCAGTAGAGTGAGGCCTTTTTACTCTCCAGTGATTTGGGGTCTGCCACAATCATCTCTGACGATACATGAAAGGTACTCAAATGCTGCTGCTTGCTTAGCGTTCGCTTTAGCCGATTGGTCAGTTGCTCCAGGGTTCGTAGGAGCCTCCTCTGATTGGCTACCTCCACTGAGTCATTCCTCGAGAGAGGCAGTGGGATGCTTGCTGGGAGAAAGGAAAAGTGTTGGAATAGACTGGCTGCAGAAGCTGGGTGAGTTTTTTTTGGTCAAAATTTTCATTTTCTAAAGACTTCACCAATCTACAGAAAACTTGTAGTCTCACATGGATGATACAGAATAATGGATTTGTGTCCCTAGTTGGCCACCCCCCACTCCATTCAAGCACCACTAAAGTGGGGTAAGGACAAAGAATTTTGGTGCAATACCCCAATTACTGTTTCACCAAAAATGACAAATTTTGTAAGTTGGCAAGTTGGAATCTACAAGGTCTTCAGCAACTGTTTGAACAAAACAAAACAGCTGCTAATACGAATCCAAATGCAGCCGCCTATATATGCCTGGGTGAATGTGTGGGCTCAGTGATAATTTTGGGCTCATTCATAATGATATATAGATGCTTTTTTGCCAACTTTTCACAAACAAATTATTTACCCAAACACATTAGACAAACTATGTCACTACACCAAGCTACAGCATGTTTTTCTCATCTTCAAAATTCAGGTTATCCTATTTTATCTGTTGAAACAGTCACATCAATCAGTCTCTCATTGTCTGGCCTAGTTTGTGCTTTTTGCCTAGGCCTCACTGACGCTAGTTTCACTATAGTTTTTACAGGAAATCTATTAAAATGAATAATAGGAAGAATAATAATTGGGCAAATAAAAGTGAATAATGACACATAAAAAAACATCAATTACCAATACAATAATAGCACAAATGTGCTTTTCCTCAGCCCTAATTTGGTTCCTCTGAGAACAAGGTATATATTAAAAGTGGGAAGAAAAAAAAAGAAAACTCACAGACTCCAGCATGACAATACTTAAAAAGTAAGAATACTTCAATTAAGCTATTATATCAACCTTTTCAACCTTTTTGAATTTTAAAGTAGTTTATTGTGTCAAGGTTAGTATCTCCATTTCTGCATTTGCCAATTGTACGTGTAAAGTATTGACATAAACCAACTACATTTTTTAGATCAGAACATGCTAAAATGTTTAAATAAGAATTTAGGCAGGAGATATTCTATCCTTGATATTCTGTTTTGGTCCAGCAGTTACTCACACAACTGGCCATCCTGTAATATTACTTAGGTGTCATATTATGGTCCAAGAGTTCTGGAGCCTCCTGACCGATGGCTTCGCTCCAAAGTACTAAGAGTCATTGTAATTAATGTTGAGTTGAACCAGGTGTGTTTAACCAGGAAAACCACCAAACTATGATGAACACCAGCTCTCCAAACCTAGAATTTATGTGTCTGCTGTCATGCATACTAAATGTAGACAAAAAGTCTATTCTACCTGTGATGTTAAAGAATATTTGGATCTTCTGGTCATTAGCAGGACGAGGGATTTTGCGATGGCGTTTTGTTCTTGTGAGCTGAAACACACCATCCTGTTGTAAAGGCGTGTGCTGGTGGTCTGGAGAAAATCCACTGTCAAAGTAAGCATAATCCTGACCATTTTGAGAGGCCCAATTACTACCCCATCCTCCAGGACCTGGGAACAATGTGAAAAGATAACAACAGAAAACATTAAGATCCTTTTTCATTACATTTTTGCACATTTCAGAAAGAGTCTCTTGATGGCAAGGCAAGCTCACCAATGGCAAATCCATTTGGATAATCATAGTTGTACTCCAGACACTGCCCCTGTGACATTACTTCCAGCTTACAGTTGATATCATCTCCACTGCAGATATTGGGAACCTTTAGGATTGTGGGCATTACAGGAAAAACAAGGATGATGAGGGTCCTCAGCAAGCCATGTCTGTCTGACTGTGTTATTATGTTAAGTGTGTGTATGGTCTCACTATGCCTCCAAGGGCCGAGGTAAAATCTCCAGTGAACGACTTCAGCAGGTCTGGGTCATCACAGCGGGATGCCTTAAATAACATTTCAAATGGCTTGAAGCCATTGTTGGCTATTCTATTCACTGCAGATAGAAAAAAAATCATTTTGCCAGTCTGGAATAACATTATCAGTAAAAGGTTCAATAAAGCAAATATTTTATGTTGTGGAGACAAACCATGAAAGACATGAGTGTTAATTAGCACAGGGGGTAGAGAGTGCAAAGGTAAAAATGAAAGTATCACAGGAATAAAACTGACAAGAGCAATCTGGTCTGTCTGACGAGCGTGGTGGTTCCCATCGGCCATTATTAGGGCAAAAGTAGCTGTGTACTGCATTCTGGCTTAGGCTGTAGCCCTGTCTACAGACCAGGGTGCAGTTTACCCCCTTCTCCTCCTTCACGCAAGAGAAATCTGCGTTCACTGGAACATATGGCTGCTCACACGTAGAGCCTGAGGAACAAAGGAGCTGCACTTGATCAATCAAAGAAAGAAAATTCATTGAATATATTTTGTGCCCTTTATAGTACACACTGACCATTTTGAGAAATCCCATTTAAGAGCAAAATTGGTGAGCTAAGGAGGTTGACAGCAGGCCAAAAAATCGAAGCAATAACAAACATATTGGTGCCCTACTGCATTTGTCCCCAAATCATTAGACAAGCAACTTATAAATAAATGGAAATAGATTCTTCACTGTGATCTGCCTGGTGCATTTACCTTGCACGGTAATTATGATCTCACAGGTGCGATTGTTGCCGGAGAGGTCTGTGGCTGTGTAGTACACAGATGTCTCTCCAACTGGAAAGACATCACCAGAAGAATGTGTGCTGGAAATATTCAATTGGTCTCCTGGAACGACAAGAACCCAAGTATGACAGTTGTGTAAATGTAAATTATTTGATTTGAAAAAAAAAGAAAAAAAGAAAAAAATAATAACCCAACTCTACAACTCTATAAAAGCTAAGTTGTAGCAGCTTTTGAAAAGTAGAGCAGTTTATTTCTCAAAAATCAAAGTAGTCTTACAACAGACAAAAAGCAGCAGCCTACAAAAAAATCTGGCCCTGCCAACACTGGTGCGGACTAGAGCCTGACATTTTTTTGGGACTCCCGCGGGTCACGGGAAGCAAAATCACTATTAATAACGTGATTGGGACGGGACTGGGAAAAATGTAACCGGGAGTGGGCGGGACCGGGAATCGTAGTAACACTATACAGAAATATACCTTCTACATAAATAAACTTATTTTGAACTCAATACTAGTTGTCCTGTCTTTTTATGCTCTCCTCCTGTTTGCTTCGGTTAAGTGAATGATGTGCTCCACACACCCGTAACAGTTGGTGGCGATAGTCCCAACCTCCAGTAATGTAAGAGAAGAAGAAGACTTC
>JBBMFX010000011.1:475466-503187 GCA_037832545.1 Rhabdalestes septentrionalis
GAGAGAGAGAGAGAGACAGAGACAGAGACAGTAGAAGGAGACAAGATATAACTTGTTAAATATAGGGAGGCTCTCCATGGGTAAACTAATAAAATAATGAAGGCAGAGACTATGAGGCTATAAACTAAAAAAGGAACATTTAGTGTGATGAAAGCCCGTAAAGCACTTAAAGAGAGAGGGAGAAAGTGTATAAACAAGCAAGAAACAAAAGAGAGGGAAAGTGTGTGTGTGTATTTGTGTTGCTACTGTGTTCTTTTGCCCTTGTCCACCGTGACCCCTGGAGCATCCCCAGGAAACAAATCAGAGCATGTTTAACGAGAGTTGCTTCACACAGCACAAAATACAGTAAATCTTCTTTTTACAAGCCACAGACACGAGAGTCTGCTGTGAAACCAGTAAAGGAGCGACATGGAGACAGAGAGACTATGTGCATGTACAGTAACCCCCCCCCTCAGTCACATGCTGATTTTTCCAGAGGATCTAACTGGTTTACTTGTAAATCTCCACAATAATGCAGAAACGGCAAGTATTCTCTGAACGGATTTTTTTTGCTTTTTTTGTTGCAATGTTTTTTATGCATTTAATTATAAATTATTAAGAAAAATGTACTACTTTTGTAACATAAATATGAACATAAATTCAGCTATATTTACATATAAAATATAACTGTATAAATGTTTTTGTACTGTTGTGAGAATACAAAGAAGTTTTTTCACCCCCTGGGAGAGCTCTGTCAGCCGAGAGAGACAGGCCAACAGCCCCCGTGTATCAGACAGCCGTTCTTACCGGAACACACAGAATTTTTTTTACAAAAACTTACACTCATTTCTAATTGATTACTGTATTTACCTGTTTATACCAAAGAAAATGTCAGCACATACCAAAGAAAACACTCGTGCACGAATTACTTTATATTTTCATCACGGGTTTCAATGAAATTAAACTGTTTATGGCATATGTAGGGTTTACACTACAAAAATAGGCATTTTTAGGCATTTTTTAAACCAAAACTCGACATGGTTTTTCAATATACATGAGGCTCTCAGAACATAACCCCCGCGAAAAGTGGAGGATAACTGTAAAAATTATGTTATTAATTTAAAGGGAAAAGGTTGCACTTGTATGTATCAGTGATTATGCATTAATGGCATAATACATCTGATGTTCTGACAATGTACAGTTTAACCGTAACTGCAAGTTCTTATTTCTTGCATAAATTCTGAATAATGGTTTGCAATCTTTAACACAAAAACACACACAAACACACATAAAGACGGCAGATTAACAGTTGTAGTAGTACATGAGCACACACTCTGCTATTTAATGTGTCAGTTTACAGTCATGCACGCACCTCTTGTAAGTGTTGCTAAGGCTATTGTTGCTTTACAAGACTACACAGTTTCAAAGCCATGCTCTGTCTTTTGTAGCCATTAATTAACACACTTTATGACTCTGTCGCAAGGCTCAGAGAAGAACGAGTAAAGGTAGATATCCAAAGGATGTCCTGAATACAATTTCATTTTTAACCGGCTTCCGTGAACTACATTCATTATGGTGTAGTTCAAAAATTGTCTTTAGCTGGAAGAAAATACATCTTTAATAATAGAATATCGGAAATCTCCATTGGAAACCTCCATCTGGCTCTGCTCCTGTGTAAACAACAGCCGAAAGGCACTAATCTTCAGCTTAATCTGCTCCATATAAAAAATGAGGAGAAATCTCTTGACCCTAGGACTGTGGAAGCCCCTGGAGAACCAGAGGCATCCACTCTGCAAAACAATGCCGAAGCTGAACAACCAGCCATTGAGCAACAGGCCGCCGTTGATTGGAAAACAAACTCTGTCTAAATGGGCTGTCTGCCACTGAATCTTAGCTGAGGCTACTTGTCCTACAATTGCTCAGGACAAAATTATAAACAAGTACTTCTCATTCTTATTGAAGGGTTTTTGAAGCAAATCTTTCAATCTTTTTAAAGTTTAACTCTCTCTAAATGACATTAAGAGCAGTCTATAGTAGAGTCATAATAAAACCTTTTTTGGACCTTACCAGGAGTAAAGGGGCAAGCAGGTACACTCTAGAGATCAAAGTTACAAGTTAGAAGACCTGGGATCAAAGAGAAAAGATCAAAATAATGTTGAAAGTCAATGAGAAACTTTTTCACCATATACAGTACAATGAATTTGTCCAGGAGATAATCTTTTTGTTGAAAAGCTGATGTAGATGGATATGGCATGAAGATGGATGTGTATAAAGGGTCCTTAAATGTAGAGGGAATCTCTTGGAAAATCATTCTCAACTGTGTGGAAAAACGTTCAAAATTATGTCATAAATAAGCCTGTGATGTGATGGAAGGATTAAAAGCCGATAAATATGTGAGATTCTTGACTTTAGAATGACTTATGGCTCATTATGTTGAAGCTGTGCATTTTATGCTTCATTGAACATGCACTATTTTGGAGGCTAAAGCTATTCTGGACAGTTCTCTGGATCACCAGACCGAGGCTGGATTCTCTCAGCGTTATAATCATGAGCTAAATACACTGTACACTGTCCCCACTGGAGTCTAGATGAGCTCAATGCTGCCACTAAACTGCAGATCCAGCTACTGAGTAAACACTGGAATGAGAGAAGAAAGGGATGGTTTGGAAATAGGGATCAATTCTTTTGTTTATTTTCACAGTATGCCATACAGTGTCTAAAAGCATACCTGAGAATTTCTAGTGATTAAAAAAATGGTTTTGGAAACCAAAAGAAAAATTTTGTTTTTTGGTTTACCGCTGGAGCTACAAGGCCAATGCTGCAACACGAAGAAGTCACCATAAATCTTTTCCATTAATAATTCCTCAAAACCTGCTCAAACAACATCCAGCTCTTCACTATAATGGTGAAGAGTAGAACACGTGTGTGGCTGAGCCAAATAAAGAAAAATATTTCACTACAACAGAGCCATTTTAGACAACAGGGCTGGAGAGGACTGATCTTAGATCAGATTCCTCCATATTTATTACAGTCGGTGTCAAACACTTGTACTCCTTGAAAGGTTTGTAAAAAATATGCTGTTGTTTGAACAGGCCACGTGCAGTGTTTGTCTGAATGCTAAAAGTTTTGACTTTTGTAGCTCATTGTAAATCATACTGTGTCCACATTAACAAGTCTGTACCCTGGGAAAGCAGAGCTGGGAGTGGTTTGAGCAGGTTGAGAAATCAGTGTTAATTCAGGTTTCTGCCATACCATTCTTTTTAGAAAGCCCTTTGCTGTTGTTGAGGATGCATCGAAGCATGTTTGCATTCACACTACAAATATTGTGTGCTCATTAGGAGTGTGCAAAGCGGTCGCTATTCGTATCTGTATTTGGATTTTTTTTTTATGCAAAAATTATTGTGCCTTTCCAAATACCGTATTCGGGTTCGGCTCCAACCCTACTGCTCATATATGTCTCTAACCACCTCCAAAAGTGAGTACTTAGATCACAGTCAGATCTCTAAGATGCACTGGACCATTTATGGTGGCATCACTCATGTGATAATGCCAGATGTCAATGGGGCCTGAAACTGCTTTACAGTTCAACAGATGGTTTGAGGTGAGAGCGTGAATATTTAGGCATGCAGTTTGAGCAACGATAGTTGGTGTGTACAAACTCCCTTTATTTTTTAGGTACATTTGTCTCGTAGCTAAAGGTGAAAGCTACAGAGGCCAAAACTTGGATAAGGTGGAAAATATGTACATTCGATATTTACTGCATTTTTTTCCAAAGGGCATTGGGAAGATGATTTAAAAACAGACATGGAGAGGGGAAGAAAGATGAGGGCTAGGAGACCCTTAAAACTATCGTAGGCTCATAGTATGCATTTTTCATTTGACTAACAGAGAATCCCCATATATTTGAACAGAAGGCCCTACACACACACTTTAAGACATTATGTAATGCATTGGAGACAGAATCCACACTTGTAAGTATACTGACTAACTTGCTGCTGTTATATCCATTACTGGCACAGGTGTGGCTCTGTTCACCGTGCAGCACAAAGTCCAGCTGAACCTCTCTGTCATATCAAAGATCAAACCACTTCCTTTGGAGGGTCATCTAATACACCCTGATCATTCTCAAGGGGAATGCCTGCAAAAAAAGGCAAGGAAGACAGAAGATCAAGGGCTCTGTGAGTATGTATATTTTTGACCTATGAGTCTGGGGTTAGGCCAGTATGTAAGTAAACATCAACAGTTCCAGCCTTTTCCACTTCCTAGTAAGGTGGATGCTTGCTGCTCTCTGCATCTCAACTGTTGTCTGGAAGAGGAAAGTGAGGTGGGGTGCAAAACAAATGCTTTTCAAAAAATGTAGGATGTCCCACCCTGCTATATTGGTTCCGGCACCCATGTATATACACTAGAACATGGTCTGTGTGTGTGTCTGGTGGGTGTGTAAACAAATGCCACAGAGATACAGTGATAAACAAATATCATTATCACTTAATCAGAATTGAGGCAAGAGTGAGTTTGCCGTAAACTTCAAGTGGGCATGGGCGAAACTACAAAGGAATCATTTTGGAGACTCATTAGGTAGATTTTTTACATGATCAGGACAGAGACTGGGCTAGTGGAGAAAAAACTAGAGTGTATGTTTTGGAGTTTTCTGTGTTGTAACATGGCTTGAAAAAGAGAACACATCGCAAGTTGTTTCATCCAAAGAAAATCTTTCAGAATAAAAAAACATGCCACCAGGTTGCAGTGGTTTAGCAAGCTTTGACCTTTCATTCTGGGTAATGCATCTGTATTCAGGTTCATCCCCGGAAATAGATGTGAAAGTGGAGGAGGAATTGAGAAAGCAGAAAGTGAGGAGAGCTGGGAGGTCATCAGGACGACAGGAGGTTCAACCTGAAAGAAAACACAACTGCAACATTTCCGTCTCTGCTCAGAGTCTGGCCAACATTCCCCAAATTCCCACTTCTGCTGTCCTCCTCTCCTCCTCTCTGTCCTCTCTCTCCTCTGGCTGGCTTTACAGGAGCCTGGAGCTTTTCTCACAGAATCAGGGCCACTCGGGTGTAAGTAAATATTTACAGTCCATGCTTCGAGGAAATGAAGCGTTGGCCTCTTAGTAACCTCTGACCCTGGAGATGGTGAACACCCAATTACGGGACAGCTGCCACGCGTCACAGTGACTGTATCCATGGAAATGTGACAAAAACTGGCTGGCAGATGAGGAGGCAGTATTATTTTGGTTAAAAGGTCTTGTCTGCCTGATTAATGTGATGATGACCCCATGGAACCCGCTGGCAAACATGTAACTCAAAGCCTCATATTTCATACTTTTCACCTCATTTCGTACTGTAACTTTTAACCCTGTATTCCCTTTCTATCTGCACCTCTCTATCTCTATTTCACAAATTATAAAATGGATTAAGAAATGGTAGAATCAATTACCTTAATATTCAGTTTCAGTCACTGCTGGCAAAAAAATCACGTTATTTTCTAAGAAAATTAACAATAAAATATTTGATGTGTTGTTTTTATTGTGTTTCTTCCACTGCTATATTGACCATATATTTAGCATTCGAAGTTGCATTAGAAATATGATTTGAATTTAATTGCAGTGAAATACGAAGTTGCATAACAATGCATAACATTATTAAATGCATTAAATGTTTAATTGCCTGATCAGGTATGTAAACCTCTACAAAGATCTAGTGTCTCTTGTTTTCATGTGTTCTCGTTTTATTCTCACAGCCAGACACCAGTGGTCTCGTGTCATGTTTGCTTTGACTGTCATGACACCAAACAAAACAGATAATGAGCTTGTGCACTGAAAGGCGACCCCCACAACCCCCGGCCCACCCATTCATCTCCACTCTCACGCAACCACAGCGACCTGACAGCACAGAGTCATCCAATTTTTCAGCACAGGGCACTCAACTTTACTGCATTTTCCAGAAACAGTGGCAACGATCAGTTCATAAGAATTGACTTTTGTTATTTCTTTCCAAACATAGGCACATCCAGTCCCCTGGTGCCCAATAGCTGCCAAACAATCCTCAGAGAGGATGAGGCTTAAAACCAGAAACATTCCCCAAGCAAGCTTCCTAAGTAACCGCTTCAAGCTCTTCATGCATAAACTACATTCAGCAAAGAAGAGTCATTAGCCAATCTGTCATCTAGTAGTAGTTTGTGTATGCTCTGTTCTTCCTCTGGGAGAGATTCAGTAGCCACAGAACCCACCTTTTATTATTCTGTATTCATTTATTCAATATTAATGCTTTGTACACACTTCCTGTCTTGTGGACATGTTTATTGCTGTTGTGGCGATTGGAATGATCCGGATGTAGACTCTCTGATTTCTACTAATTGCTCCTTTGAGAACTGAGGTTTATAACCACCACAGAAATGTCAGAACCCACTTAAATTTGGGACAACAGGACTATGTTTATGCAGTGCATTGATTTGCACTGATGTTATAGTGTTGGGTATGCTTATGGCCTAACACATCTTCTCAAGAATAAAGGCCAAACACCTCTAAGACTTCTCCACAGCACAGTTTAACATGCCTAGATTGTATATTCCTATTTTTTCTCGATATATGACATAAGCAAATGATAAAAAAGCCTCAGACTGGGGCTCAGAACTCAGGATTCCGATTTACAACCCAAGAGATTTAGCTTAACCCTGAACATAATTTTCATGGTAATGCTTTATTTAAAGGCTGCTTAAATAGTGACCTCCACACATGAGCACACACACATACACACACACACACACACACACACACACTCATACATATACATGCATACACACATTTTATAATATATTTGAAAACAATGCTTGAGCATTTAAGGACAGCTTGTCAACACAATCCATTTTATTTAATGTAAAAATCACATTGAAAGCTAGCATAGGCCATTAATACATAAGTATTGCTTTTAAACTGTGTTTTAGTGCTTATGCATGTGTTGTGAAGTGTATGAATGTAGCCTTCAAGTATGACAATTGGACACTTTACACTTATACATATTGGTTAGCTATTGACAGAGAAAGGCATAATCTCTTGTCAGCCAGCTTTTAAATTCTAGTCAGGTTTACTGATCCAGAATGCAAATATTTCAGTCTTTACTCATACTTTGATTATTGTGTTTGCATCCTCCTGACCAACCACAGCAAGTTCCAAACCTAAATGTTTATGTTAAAAACTTTAAACTGGGCATTTACTAGGAGTTTTGTCTGTTGATTTAATCCTTAAAAGTGTAAGTGAAAATAAACAGTCACAAAGGAAACTCTGTTTCAACATTAAATTAACACTGGTACTGACATTACATCACCAGCTGTTTAACCACAAGTAAGTGCTGCTAAATCAACTTTTGATGAGTGTTCCAGTGCTAAATCAATGGCCAGTACACTGATTTAATGCTTTTGTTCAACTTCAAATCTATATTTTTTCGGCCACTGTTTGCTTTGTGGGTTAGATTAAAAAAAGCAAATAAAAGCTATTTACTAAAATGTAATAAAACCCCAAGGAATGCTAGGAAGATGCACTACCTTCACTGCAATATTTAGACACAGGATAAACTCCTATGTGATCAACAAATAACAGCTAGTTCTTTTTTAAAAAGCTGGGCCCATTCCTCCCAGAAAGTACTTTTTTATACATCATTTAAAACAATGCATAATTTACTGCAGTGTTTCCACGGTAAATCCACATTCATTCTACACAGGAAACTGTGACACACACCACAGGAAGCCCTTGACCTCATTGTGCCTTTCCGGAAGCTTTCATATTCACAGCCCCTCTGAGGGTCTGTCTGCATTCTATCATGCATTAAAACATGCCTTTAATTAAAGAATTAGACAGCAATTAATTATGGGAAGCGCTCTTGTCCTGACAACATCTGATCACAATTTCGGTGGTTCATGGCAATGTTGAGAGAGAGAGAGAGAGAAAGAGAGAGAGAGAGAGTGAGAGAGAGACAGAAAGGATGGGGGTATTAAATTACAACCAATTAAACCTCTTAAAATCAATAATTATCATTAATTAGTTTTGAATGAATTGTTCAGTATTTACAACTATTACAGGTAAATCCCTTCTTCACACTCCAATATCTCGAAGAAACCATTCATTAGAAATGACTTTAGCATCACTCCAAAGAACACTTTTTGGTGTCTCTGTTTTGAAGTGTGTTCTGTGAAGTGAATGAATCGAGAGCAATAGAATGAAGTGTCGGAGGTTCCTTGGAATTTCAAGGGTTAAATTGATACAGCTGAAGAGTATTATCGGTCGAACATCTGTCCTTGGGTGTTTTCTCTGTTGGCTGCTAATCTTAACTGCCTAGAAGCCACAGGACCCCAGTGCTTTCACTGTCTGCTGCCTTTACATACCTGGCAAGCTCTTTCTCCGGGGCCTCCACCAGGCCTCTCCAAACTCAGACATACGATCATATTTCTCGTTTGTTTGGGTGAGGTTGTAGTGTAAAGGATCATGAGATGGTCTATAGTTATTACCCAAGTTAGCTTGCTGTGGTTAGGCAAGGCCATTAGACTCAAGCTTTAAGGGCAGAGAGGGGCACTGTGTTTAGTTTGGACTAAAATGTATTACTGTGGAAAAAAGAAAGAAAGAAGTCACCATAAATGAAAGGGGGTGACTTTGGCTTTGATAAATCTCTGCAATTACTGTAAAAACACTTTTAGTGGAAGACGTATGTGAGTAAAAATAGCCGTTTATCAACCAATTTAGCATTATCTTTTGATTCATTACGTGCGAGACTGGGCGTTTTATAGATAGTATCTGTTTAATATAAAGAGCAACAGAGTGAGTCACAACAGACTGTTAACACATTAGTGCCTCGAGTTCAAAAGACTGAGGGAGTGAAAGAGAGAGAGAGAATAATAAGTGGGTGTGGATGGAAAAAGAGCAGCAAAGAAAGAAAGAAATTAAGGAGAGAACAAGAGAGAGATAGAGAAAAAGAGAGAGAGAGAGAGAGAGAGAGAGATAGAGATAAAGAGTGCGCAGTGTAGTAGGAAAAGTCTCAGTTTAGTTTTTTTGCCTTGTATTTGGTCTCTGAGTTATCCAGGTGAAAAATAACTCCTGTAACATCTTCATATTTAAAATGCATATCTATAAGCATTCGTTACTTTCAGTGGAAAATAGAAACCAAATTGCAGATGTGTATGGTAAATTAACACCTGAGAAAATGGGGCCTGTCAAATTCAAGCAGACTTGAAAGGAATTGAAGAATCCACCTAGACCTGTTGCTTGGGATGGCCATGTGTTTCATAAGTAGAGGGAAAATAAATTCATGGGGTGGGCAAAAAGTCAAGGCTTGACTTGATTTGACTAGACTAGTCATCACAATTTGGTTCTTGTCAAACTCTTAGATCTTAATGCTTGTCCATGTTTTCTACTTCCAGCGCACAAATTTCAAGAACTGCCTGTTAAGTTGCTGCCTAATATATCCCTCCCCATTGATAATATATCCCTCCCAATGGATAATATATCCCTCCCAATTAATAATATATCCCTCCCAATTGGTGCGATTGTACATGCAAGTGGTTTTAATGTTGCAGCTGCCTGGTGTAGCTGGCTATGGAGAAAAATCCACAGAAACCCTGCAAATCTTTCTTGATTTCTACAATTTTAACTTAAATGACTCAGTGTTTTTCCAATGAAAGGAGATAATAAGTGTATTTTTCGATGGTAAGTGTCGGGAATGTGTACTCACCTGTGCACTCGTGCTGCAGGCCCTTGCCGTAATGTCCTTTTTCACACACACAGTCATACTGACCTGTGTGTGTGCCGCACTTACAACTGGCCATCAGATCACAACAGTCTCTTCCCTCCACACACAGAGACGAGCAATGAGACATGTCCTCCTGAATATAACTGCCAGTAGGCAAGTCTATAAGAGAGACAAATCATTTTGGCCATTTGTATACACGTATTTGTTATGATAAGACAACCATATACCTCTAAAAACCCAACTTTGTACAGGATAGAAATACAGGTATTCTAAACTTGTCAGTATGATAATGTGATGAAACACTTTTGGCACATCCATCTCTATTACTTGCAGATAATTTGTATTTTATATGTTTTGTCCTATATTTTTACAGAAATGTATGCCAACACCTGTTTGAGAAGAAATATTAGAAAAACAAACATTGAATTTGAGAGCAAATAAGTAAAGAGAACAAAAACTACTCTGGATGTGTAAGAATGTGAATGTGGGTGTGTGCATGTGTATGTGTGTGTGTGTGTGTGTGTGTGTGTGTGCGCATGAAACAACTAAATAAGCACAATAAAATGCAAAGTGTTGGCAGGAGCATCTTTGTCTCCTTAAAAAGCAAAGCAAACAAAAGGCGGATTGGAGTCCAGATGTTAGTGTACACTCGAGCCAAGCTGCTGGCAGATCCTGCACAGTCTTGGAGACAGAATATCACAGCGGGAGGATAACTCTTAATGCCATGGAGTGGCCTTGTGAAAAACACTGGATCCTTAGTGGCTCTTTGTTTCATCTCCTTCACGGTTGGTTGTAGTTGGATGATGCATTTGTTGCGTGTTTGATTGATTGTGTTCACTTGGCTGATGTGCCTACTAGACCGAGACTAAACTGGGAGACAAATACTACCCTACAAATCGAGGCCAGCACATGTAGGAAACAACAACACTATTCATCTTAGCAGCTTTTCTGTTATGCAGGGATTACTATTCGAAAAAATAGGAACAAATTTTTCCAAAAACATTTTAAAAAATTTTCAAGACAGAGAACAGTGAAGCAGACCAGAAAATGAATCACTGTGGGTTAAAAATAGACGATAACCATCTGTTTGTTGCCCCCTGACCGCAACATTTTAGGGATTCTCTACTCTAACACACACACACACACACACTTCAACACGAGCTTGTTAATTAGCTGGTTAGATGGATCAGGTGTGTTGGAACAGTAAAAAAACAAAATACAGAGAAAAGGTGTTCTCCAGGGCTGCATTATAGGGCCAATAATGTTTCAAACAAAGCAAAATGTGTGTTCCTAATCACATTGTTTCTTTTAAACTGTTGTTTTCAGTTTCAAGTTTTGGTCGCTTACCTTCATGAAGGGCTCGCCGAGCCAGGGCCTCAAACTCGGTGAAGTTGTGTACAAGGTAACAGTGCTGGTCTTTAGGGGCTGATGCCATGTCATGCAATTCGCGGATGTTTCCCTGCCAGATTCCCAGTGTGAATATCTCAACTCCATTGTTTCTCAGTGCTGCCGCCACCGGCCGTGGGTCACCACCGTTAGAGTAACCATCCGTGATCAGGAAAATCACCTTTGTGGAGTTTTGACGTGAGTTCCGTAGAATTTGCTGCAAAATAGATAGCATATAAACAATTTGCTTATTTGCCCATTAACAGACAAAGATATAAACAGAATTACAGCGGTATATTACTAAATGTTTATCCACATAATCTTACAAGTAAAGTAAGAAATGCATTCTACTTTCTAGGATAATAACTTACTGACAGGTCAGTCAGGTCAGTGCGCCTTATTCAATTACTAATGTCTGGGGACTGCACTTTCCACTGTTATCTTGGTGCAGACTAATGAATTTGAATTTATCCATATCCTGCTGCCAAATCTTCTGTCCGAGAATAAGACACCAGACAGACGCCTCATAAAGTTCTAAATCTTTAGAGAACACAAATGCTCTCAGAGTAATTACATATTTCTCTCAAAGCACGTTCAGTTGACAAGAAAAAACCACCAGCACACCAGAACATAACCTCATACACATATACACACACACGCTTGCTCTAGCTCCAACCTATGTTTAGAGGACTTTTTACAAGAGAGCATCTATAATTAAAACCGCGGTTAACGAAAGATGAGAAAATGTCTTTATTTTTATTGATGCCAAGCTTTCTTTCTCAATGGAGCACAAAATTCCTTGTTGGATTGCTTTAGTTGGGGTCAGATTGCTCAATTACAAATGTGAAGAATATAGTGTTTAATAATAAAGCAAATTAATAAAATAAAGAAACGAAAAGCTAGTGAGACGATGGAGAGAGAAATAAAAAATTGTTTATGCTTAAGGGATGGAAAATACATATTTTTTAAAAAGGTCAAGCAAGGGTTCTGTGAACAATGCCATAGAACTACCATTTTAGCTCATTTAAGAACCATATTAGTAAATGAGATACATTTGGTACATTTTGTAAATGACACTTAAAAAATAACCTTCCCATTATGAAAAATTTTATTTATCAATCTAAAGATTCTCCTAAAGGCAGATTTTAAAATTAGAAAGATTTTAAAATACGTTTCTTCAGGCTCACACATCTCCTTAGATAAATAAACTATTCTTTAATGGCATCAGGCAAACAACCCTTTTAAAAATCTAGGTGATTACACATGCCACATTTCTCTTCCCATTATTTGCATATACATTAAATAGACGAAAGACTACAGGATGAAGAACATTGGACAAACACCCATGGACTGTTCTGAACCTTTCATTGCTTTGTAATTGCATACATGATGTATATATTTTGGAGTAAATACTTGCTGTTCTCAGTGAAATGTAAACTTAGTTCCAGTTCTGAAACCTGATTCTGTAAAGCTTCATTATGCCCACTCACCATCAATCAAAACCATCAATCAAAGTGATGCAAAGTTAATAATAATAATAATTCATTTTATTTATAAAGCGCCTTTCAGGTCACCCAAGGACACCGTACATCATGTTAGACATAGGAATACAATGACAAACATAAAGGCTTAAAGAACACGTTCTGACCAAGCATGGGTAAAAGAGGCAAAACAAAACAAAACAAAGCAAGAAGCAAAAACATAACAAAAAAGGACACCCTTTCCACTGATTTGAGACTCCCTAATGTGTGTGGAAAGCTAATGAAAAGAGATGTGTTTTGAGTTGGGCTTTGAAAGTTGAGAGCTCAAGGCATAGACGTAGAGCAGAAGGGAGAGAGTTCCAGAGTGTAGGGCCTACCACACTAAAAGCCCTGTCTCCCATAGTGCATAGATGGGTAGGAGGGACGAAGAGAAGATGCGCATCAGTGGAGCGCAGTGTACGTGTGGGTTTGTGTGGGGTTAGGGTATCTGTGAGATAGGCTGGTGCAAGATTGTGTTGAGGTTTGAAAACCAACAGAATGATTTTGGGGGACGGGATGTATTTGGTGCTGTTAATATGTGTTGCGTGGAGGAATAACTGTTGAATAAAATGATTATTTAAAATAAAAAATTAATTTACTATTGGTAATAAAATTAACCTTTTATTGAACATTTCTTGTGTTTTATCATAGTGTTTTTAAAAGAAATAAGCCACTCAAGACCAATGCATTACCATGACGGTACTATGATTGAGGGCATTTTTAACTCCGCTTTGTGTAACAGTAAGCCATAACTGTGGTAAAATCACTGGAACGCGCGATCCTGAGTGGTGTATTTCAGTATGTCTGAGACCTACCAAATGAAGCCAAAAGGCAACCCCCCAAAGTGTTCCACCCATACCAAGCCACTGACCACACACATACTAACACACACCCACGCAAACACACACACACACACACACACACGCACACACACACACACACAAACACACCTGTTTTCACCACAGTGATGTCAGAGTGGCTGGGCCCCATGGGAGTGGGCCCGCAGGCTAAAAGAGGGTGTGATTGTGGTCGTTTATGGGCCAGTAGTTCAAACACACAGACAGCACCAATAGCAGAGGTCTCTGCTCCTGAGGTTTACAGTGTGGATGTGAGTCAGTGGCTGACTATGAGAAAGAACACGACTGAGGTGATGAGACAGAGAGTATTACTGAAGGAAAAGACCGCTACAAATCACAAAAATGCAATAAAAAAACAAATATAAAGGCACAAGAAGTGACCCATAAAAACAAACATGTTAAACTTGGGATCTGATTAAGGATGTGTTTTGAAGTATTTAAGAACCCAAAGGAGTCCTCTGGTTATTGTAGGACATATGAATGAGCAGCCTAGATGGTACCTGACCACGGTAGCTTCATCGTGTCCAGTCACGACATACAAAAAGTGTAAAACAACTTTGGGTGAACAATAAGAGAAAATACCTCATGTCTTTTATCAGGGCGAAAGGTAAACAATAAAAGCACAGCTGTCTGACAAAAATATAATGCTGCTCTAATGTTATGTTAATGTTCCTCAAAACAGCTGGATTGTTTTTTGCACCATGGAAGCTTATGGAATTTGCGACATGTCTTTCCAAACATTTTCTCCAAAGCATTTTCCAAAAAGGTTTTCATTCTCTGCTTCTCTCTCTGTCTCTCATACACAACAAATCAGCCCTCCCTCCCATCAAATCTCTCACAAACATCTACTCTCAAAACCAAACAGGTCATCCAAGACACACACAAACACATACACACTCAGGGCATCTGTAATTATGGGTTGGCGCAGCTGCACCATGTGGAACTGGCTGAATCCTACTTTTGGCTGCATAGATCTGGACCCACAGGGTTTCTCAGCCCCCCAACACACACTTACCATTGGAAGGTTGTAACTGAAGAGATGTGACTCTTGAGAAAACATGAACATGAACATTATGGAATCAATCTTAACAATTCACAGGGCAGGCAAATGTGGTCTGCATTAGAACCCATAGCCTGTATCATGATTTCAGTTACATGCACAGGAAAGATTAGACACAGATTTTGAGTTTTATCTAATTTAACACAGCAGTTTCAACTGTTCAATTTATAAGCATTTTCTTATAGTATGAAAATGTATGCTAAAACTGGCAGCCCTAGGACTGTGTGTGTCATGCAGTGGCACTCTGTGACTGTGTATTGAATCTTTCAAATAGTACAGATATAATTCTCCATAAAATAATTGTGCTGCCTCTTGAAGATCAATGCCGAACTGGGAAATAAGAACATACTGGTTTGGTCATCATTCAAGGAAAGGCTGTTGTTCTGCGAAACTGACAGAATGACTGCCTTTGAATCATGGCCACACAATCACTGGTGAAGAGAGGGGGCAGATGGAGGCTAAACAACAAAGTCTTGAGAGACTCTGCTTTGGAGGTAATTGACTAGAAAGTGAACCCCCAGAGTCTGATGTTCTCTGTGTTGATTTATCAGGAATTCCAGTACATCTCCACTATGCTTGGTCCATGCAATGAATTTTACTTTGGTGTTATTTTCTGCAGACAGGACAAAATTCTTCAATTGGCCTGTTAGGTGATGAGGATTTCTTCAAAGATCTTCAATTGGCCTGTTAGGTGATGAGGATACTTAACAACTTTAAAGCACAGTGGGATACACCAGAAAAGCCAGGCTTGGAATGACTGGTTTTTAGTTTCCTACAAAGACACTCTCACATGGGTTGCAGTTTTTGTGCTTGTAATTTTTGTGCCTCAAGCACTGAGTAAGAGTCCATTCATAACACAATTTATGGCGTACTGTTTGACATCATGTACAAATGGAAGAGGAATCCTCCTTATCTGAATAGTGGAAAGTTCAGCTTTGCCAATATCCTGCCACTATCGTGCCAGCACCTCTGGGCCAGTAAACACTGGCAATCTGCTGCATGCCTGGCGCTCGCCCTGACTGTTTCACTGCTTAGCCCAGAGGCGCCGTTCAGAGTTATGTTTGAGCTTGAGTCTTCACACCTGCTGACATGAAGATAATCCTTAATCCAGTTGTCTGCTTTCTGCATGGGGCTGCTGAGCATTCTCAATGAAGCATAATTCCACAAGATTTTCTTGTCTCATGATAATGATCAGCATTTGAGTAGGGTTAAATCTGTGCTCTGGTCGGTGGCTTAACAGATCTCATCATTGACCTAATAGGAAAAAGCAACTCAAACTGCCCTCAGACAAACCAACAGGGGTGAGAACTTCCAAATCACTGATGCGCGCTGGTAGGTTTACTTCAACACACCTGAGTTAAGGATTACTAAAGTCAGTGGAGGAGATCCAACATGAGAGAGAAGGATGAACAAATGAGAGGACCAGGGTAATCTGGGTAATTTTGGTAGATTGTCTTGGATATCTCTTTTAGAAGCATTCCAGCACGAATAAAGAGTGCAACCCGGATGCATCCGTATGGATAGGGCTCCATGCTTGGTTGGAAGCTGACGCAGTTTGTTTTGACATGATATCGTTTCTTGGCTCTGGTGGCAAAGAATAACAACAACACCATGAACCCACAGGAAAAAACAAATCTAGTTCCCTGGACCAAAGTGTCTCCAGCTTCACTCAGTCTCACTCCAAGTGGTCTTTAAATGGGTCACAAAGAAAATATTTCAGGTGTTGCTGTTTTATTGAGTTATATTAATAGAATTATGACAAAGCAGAACAAATGTTTCCTATATAAAAACTTTGCGCATTAAAATTTAAACCAAATGCTTTATAAAAAAACTTTTAAATGAACTTACATCATGGCATATTTCTGGGCCTTATTAAGCTGAACTTGTAAATGTCAAAGCCTAAACCATAAATGTTTTAATGGAAGATATTCCTCTTCTTCCAGAATATTCTTGGCCTCAGATGAATTATTGGCCATCAAAGTGACAGGCAAAAACCTTTATTTAGATTGATCTAACTCACTGAGTATGTGTAAGGTGGTGGAACGGCACTGGTGTCAAAACTCTAAAACATCGGTTTTCTTTTGAAAATGCTTTCCCATAAACAGCGCATTAAGCCGGATAAATGGCAGCCAAACACTCAGTGCACCATAAATTTGGAGCATCTATCACAACTTGTTCAATGTTTTTTTATTGAATGACTGACACAAAAAACATCCTACTATGTGTGTGTGCGTGTGTGTGTTTCTCTTGACCGAGTACAGTTAGTTTAATCCTTCGTACTTGTCAGACACGCTCTATAACCCATGTTTCATAGATACCCAGAGTCACATGGAGAGGCGAGTGAGGGGAAGCCTGTCTCATTCCCTATTACTGCTCTGCTGGTGTGTGAAAATGGTGTAAGAATCTGTCAGTGCGGGTGCATGTACACTATTTGAGTAATTGGCAAGAATACCACACCAGGCCAAATGGTTTCAAAGGACGGTTAGCTGCTTCCTGTCAAAACAACATCCATCAAACCACTGGGTGTAGAGAAGAAGTATGTAGGCCCTAATAAATATAGAGGGAGTGAGGAAGGGAGGGAGGGAGCAAGAGAGAGTGTAAGTAGGACTGTATTTAATTTATTGTGGGATATACACATGATGGAGAAAAATCCAATCAAGATTATATTGGCAACATGGTCTGATATATCAGGTCAAGTATATATCAAAAATATATTTAAAGGGAAAGATAAAAAAATTCTTGGAATGCTCTGACAAATGGCAACATTGCCTGTAATTGAAAGGAGGCATGATTGATAGGAAGGAGATGGAATTGAAACCAAGAGAACCTCATCAGTGCGACCAAATCTTGGACAGCAAAACAAAGAGAGGCAAATCCGGGGAGACAAAAACCCGCAAGCCACGAAAAAGAGACAGAATGTATTTTAGAAAACAGTGTTCAGCACTGCAGAGAGAATGCAGGGAGAATTATAGGGCTTCTAAAAGCCAAAGGATCAGGAAACTGCTCAGCTGTACTTGGTGTGGCTGTGGGCAGCAAAAACACTTGATTGTAACCATTGATGGTTTTGTTTATTCCAGTTAGTATATTATCAAACCGCAACAAATTCTCAAGATTAGAAATATAATCACGTTATAATACAAAACTGTATAATGAATAATGATAAAATGCCCTTTGAGTCCAGTTTGAGTTTGTGCACATTGTAGAATCTGAATTTTCCCTGTTGGGCTAAGACAATTCACACTTTAAATGATGCCAATTGTGGCACACAACAAGCTACTCGAGTTCTTCTTCATTTCTAGATGCTTAGATCTCACATGAAATTAAACATCACATGATATTCAAGCCTCTGAATTCCAGTTTTGCCACTTCTCCACTTCCCCTGGGATGTGTCTTCACCAGACCTGTCTTCATACAGATGTGTTTCGAGACTATACATTTATGTGCTCCAGTGTTAGCTAGCTGAGCCCAATGGTTATTACTGCATTGCTTCCTCCAGACTTTCTGTCCACTTGGCCTACTTCTTCAGTCTCAAGCTCTTTGCTTCGAGGTTAAGTAGAAGATCCCTCCACAGGCTTAGCTCTGATCTCTTTAACCCATTATAGAGATCCTGTCTCACCTCTGTAATTCCCTTCTGTTTGAGTTGGATGAAAGTAAAGGAAATACAAGGCCTGCAGGCCTGCAAGTGCCAGGTCAGCTAGCTCCATCACATCTGGATGTGACTGAGATCCCTTGGCAAAAGGGTCATGCTATCATCTTGATTTTGACAGAGATGAAGGAGGGAGAGAGAGAGAGAGAGAAGCCGAGAGAAAGACAGAGAGAGAGAGAAAGAAAGTGAATCTGATGTTTTATTTTTTTTTTCAGTGCAAGATTAGTCCATTAAAACAAATAGTAACAAGAGCATTTACAAAGTATATTTAATTATGCATAACATCTATGCTATGTAATATTTATTTATCTATTTACATGAAGTTATAATTTCTCCCTTTCTGATGTTGCAACAAGCGAAACAACTTTTTGGCTGGGTGTTCACCACTTGGCTCTATCTGCCAGACTGGATTCTTAATTTGGACTTTGAATTTTTATAAAGCTGAGCCTGGCTTCATTTGAATGATGGATCCCAAAATACTGGAAAGTGATCACATATTAACATGGCTCATATTTCTTTGCCAGAACAGTTTTTTGGGGGGCAAACACACAAATCATGTCTTAAAATGTTCATAAAAACATGGCTGCTTAGTAACAGCAGTAGTTTTTGTTTTCATATTGTGAAACCAATCCGTCTAACTGTCTAGCCCATCTGTTTTTTCTACATAAGGAATGTGTTTCCGAAAACGTTGGTACCATTTATTCACTCAAGGATGATCTCCAGCAACGATTTTATATTTGGAAAACATTCTGGTTTAATTCCGTTCTAATTTATAATCATAGGCCAAAATCTGCCATAAAGAACTAATAGTGCTAGTGAGTGATGCCATGCACAAACCCAGAGAACAAAAACAAGCTAAATGAAGAGCCATGGACACAGAGAAACAAGCATGTTCCACAATAACAAATCCAGTGGATACCTATATATATATATATATAATAAAATGAAGCCAGGCACCTGAAATTCTTTGAATCATATTCAGACCACATGAACTGACATCAAATAACCACAATACAGAAACCTGTTAATATCAGATATCCTAATGTTGGAACAACAACTACATAATTGACATATTAGTTTCACAGTAGTCAGTACATGTTAATGTTATTGAAAAAATAAACCTTATGATTAATCGCTGAATAATTACTGCATGATCTTCATTGTTGTGCAATGAAACCCTCTTGTCACATTTAGTTTGATTATTTCTCAATCATGTTTCACTGAAACAAGTTGTGAAATTCTACCAAAAGAGCAGATGTTGTGCAAACAGTTCATTTTGAGGAAAGTAGAACCATACTTTATGTCAAATGCCCCAACCTGTCAATACAGAATGCAAAACCAATGGAGGCTAAATTGACCACAGCAGAAGATGGAAGATTAAATAAGAATTTAATGTGCCATTTAGTGTTCTGAGGTTAATTTAATGTGTGTTATTTTGAGTGATGATGTTTGTGGTAATAATAGATGGTGAGGTTTGGGGTATACTTTATTTTAATTGAATTTTGTAAATGTTATATAAGGATTTGAAGGCAAAATGTATTTTGCAGTTATGTCAAAGAAACAGAAGAAAATATTTTGTTGCTTATTTTGATTATTGAGCAAACAATTTCTATAATACATTATAAACTGACATTTCATTAAGATTGACCATTCACTCGGGCATGTATTTGTAGTTTTGTGGAACCAAAAGGAATTGTAGGAGATGTGAGCAAACACAGCCATGTCTAAATATATTTTAACTATGGCAAGATCTCAAAGAATATGGTTGTAATGAAGCGTGTCAAAGTTTCCATTATATGCAAAAGGATAAGCTTCTAAACGGTTAAGAAAGTAAATGTTCACAGAGCAGTATTATAAGGGTCAGTTATGTGAACTGCAGAATAGAGTAAAACAAAACAATTCAGGGCCTTTTTGTTTGTATGCTGGCTGTTCTTATCCAGCCCCCACCCCCACAAACAAAAAAACAAAATGTTGATGAAAAGGTGTCATCAGTAGCACCTACTGTATCTCTCAAAACTGTCTACCCAACTGTTTTTTCTACATAAGGAATGTGTTTCCAAAAAAGTTGGAGCCATTTATTCACTCAAGGATGATCTCCAGCAACGTTCCAAATTTTATATTTGGAAAACATTCTGGTTTGATTCCCTTCAAATTTATAATCATAGGCAAAAATCTGCCATAAAGAACTAATAGTGCTAGTGAGTGATGCCTTGCACAAACCCAGAGAAAAAACAAGCTAAATGAAGAGCCATGGACACAGAGAAACAAGCATGTTCCACAACAACACACACATGTTGATGAAAAGGTGATGTCAGTAGCACCTACTGTATCTCTCAAAACTCACACTGAACTAAATGGCGAGCGCAGGAGGTCAGGGCTGCATGTTATTCCAGTTGGAATGCCTAGCAAAACTCACGTCTCATTTTTAAAAAATTGCGAAGGGGTCACTATGCTTCCCATCTTGTAGAATTCATGATGTTTCTAGAATTGGTTTCCAATTTCATCATGCAAAGCAAAACAAGACCCAGAGGAAATATTAGAGGTACAGATAACCAAACCACTTCACACTTAAAAAATAAAGGAGCAAAGAAACAGGTCTTCAGACTGATGCCACTGATGAATCACTGTTGTTCTCCATTTCAGTTGCAGTCTTTAAAGAAATATCCATGAAAAGTTCCTCAGAATGAAAACGAAAAATGGTTCTTCTACGCAGGGGCGTAACAACAAATTCTGGGCCCTATGCACAAGCAGTGGCCGTGGGCCCCCGTAAGCTTGAGGTTCACAACTACCTATAACCTCAGGGGCCCTCCCCACACTTGGGGCCCCTGGTATTTTAGTCCAACTTTTCACCCAACTACAGCATGATTCCAAAGTATGCCTGTAGGATCGCCGCATTATAGCCAAAGTTACAGTGTAGGTAGTCATTTATTTGTCTAGGGAATTTTCCATCAGATCTTCAAAAGGTGCCTCAAAGGGTGAGTGATGCTTTAGAAAAAATATTTAGTTCCAAAAAGAACCATTTTTTTTATAGGAGATGTCTGAGTAAACCACATAATGTGAAAGTGCTTTCATTTTCCATTAACTTTTTTGGAAGTTATTTGAACTCATCTAATTTACACAAAAATATTTTAAGAACTTTTAAATTGGTTGCTTTTTGACACCACCCAAAGAACCGGTTCTGGCACCATATTTTTCTCAATCCTTCCACCATTTGCACCAGCAAATGTTTTCCATCTTCATATCCTGGACTCATGTGAAGCAGATGAACTCAGGATATGAAGCAGGTCGTTTTCCGAGAGGAAAATGCAGAAAGTATAAAAAAGGCTGAAATAAAATAAAAGGCAAATATTGCTTGGAAAAGGTGGTATGTACTGACTTTCATGCAGTAATGGTGTGATTCATCTCATGCGCACGCACACTCACACACACACACACATCTCAGTCTGTAAGTGATAAGTTGTGTCTGTAGTAGCGCAGAAGAACTGAGTCTGAAATCACAGACTGGAACCTTGACATGAAAGTGTGTAAACAACCACTCTGTGCTTCCGAAACAAAGCCAATAACAACAGCAGATACCACCCAATCACCAGGACTCTAAAGAGAGACACTTAACCACATGTCCTCATGCAGTAACGCACCCAGCTTTGTATTCCTACCTTTGTGGGGCATTTCTCCTGGCTTACAGTAGGTGAGAATTTCTTAGAAAATATTACAACATTATTATCATTTTGCTTCTTTCAGTTTTCAAATTAAACTGCATTTTTTGTGAGTAATGAAAACAAATCCTCATGCGGACCAAACTGAAATCATTTTTTTACCATATCATCTTCTGAATATTTTATCCTCACCAAGTTCTTAGTACTGTGCCAGATTCTCACACAGATAAATACACGCAGAGACACACAGTGCTTTCACTGTGGAGAAGTGATGGACAGTTGGACAAACTGGATTTTTGTGTTGCATCAGCAGTGGTTATGAGTCTGGAGGAAAAGACTGCCAGAGTCCAGTCAATCGCTGGCTCTCAGTGGAGAGCTTGCTAACTCTCCACTGCCTAAACCACGGGTGATCCAAAATAATAAATATCAGGAAGTAATAGATCATCATTGCCTCAAACAGAACAAAGTTCTTTCTCACCACTGGTCTCCAACCCTCCCCCAACTGTTCTTTTCTCTGCTGTTCTCTCTGGCTGTGTGGTTCCACAGCTTTACCCATCCCACTGTCTTGCAGCTTTTAACACTGTACTTTCCTCTATGATGTAAACAAATTCAAGGATATATTATCTTGAGAATTGTTGGAGTTGGATTACTTTTAACTGAAGATCAATAATTTTGTGGATGAAATATGTGATTTTTATCGTCCCTGTAAACAAGTATAGAGTCTTTACACTGGAGGCATTTTAATCGGTTCTAAATAATTAAACAATTGCTTTTAATGAACCCAAAATGCGGTATTTGAAGGAGTTTTTAAAAACATAATTTGAAAGAGCTGCCCTTAACCTTATGGAAACATTTGATTATGCCCCTCATGTTGCCATTACTGTTTTGGAAGATTTACATGCATTAGCAATATTAGTCGCATTCACTTCTACTTTGCAGTAATAAACACAAAACCTGCTAATATAAAACGCTGTGTGCCATAATGTATTTTGTCACTGAGTGAGGAGAACGTTGTGCTACTCTTATTTGACTGTCTATGAAAAAACCTTTCATTGTGGCTGTTCAATATAATGCCTGCTACTAAAAAGTCAGGCAAAATACATCTCCGAACTCTGAGGTTTAGGTAACCCTGCTATGATTCGTTTAAAGTACATTTATTTTATTTTTAGAACTACAATATTTCAGTTTAAAGCTTTTAGAAGTCTCATTAGTTCACTGTTCTTAACTGTTCAAAAGTAGTTTCATTTCTATGGCATCTCTCCAGGAAACCTGTTTAGGCTCTTTGAATTTTACGAGTATCCTGTAAAAATCGGTCAATGTGCCAAGGTATCCATACAAATTACATTCCCAAACCTTCTCTAGCAAGGCGAATCTAGCTTAAAAAGTCACATTCTAGTTTTGTTGCCTCTCCCTTGTTGCCGTTCGGCACCAGCTCTAGGAACAGCTCTCTTTCAGCAGCTTCAGCACCACTCTCTCCACTCCCTGCTAATCACTGTGCTGAAACATTTTTGCCCCGTTGGATTTTCCATCATTGCTCAGAGTGCGCTGAGAGGGGGCGGACTGGGAGACGTGGAGCCGAACGTTTAAAATGCTGATGACAGTTGTGGTTAATAGAAAGAAAATGTAGCTTTCTGTGCACAGAACAAACGTCTGCTACGTCTCACAGCAGTCTAAGGACAGCCCAGGTCCACGTTAACTTCTCCCACAGAAGAGAAAGAAAACATACTCTTTCCATCTTCATCTCATTCGCCTTTGAACCTGTTATTTAAATCTGCCAGTCTCTGAGGACCGTAACTGCTGAGAGAAAACAAAGGCAGTGAGGGGGTGTGAGGACAGGAAATAGCCACTGTAGGGTCAAATAATCTGACCCAATCTTTCAGTGAGTGCTGTTTGAGCTATTTGGGCAGTGAGTGTACTTTGCAGGCACTATACCAGTAGTATAACAGCATACTTTTAAAATAAAGGTGCCCATGAATGTCCTGTGCAATATAAAGGTTTAAGAATGATTCCTTAAACAAAAAATCTTCACAATGAAGGCACTTTAATAGGTTCTAGATAATGAAAAAATGAATTTAAATTAAATAGAAGTGGTAATTCAATGGTAGTTGAAGGAGATTTTTACACATTTGATGATGCGTCGCCCTGTAGAAATGGTCCAAAATGATTTGGAACAAAACCTTTCTGCATTAACAAACATAAAAAGGTGTTGTGTTATGACAACAGTAAACTACTGAATGATTTACTTTAATAGCCCATCCTTATCATTATAATGTCCCTCTTGTTGGTATTACTGTAACTGTGAAACAAGAACACCACAGGTTTGGAAGGATTACATTCACTTGTTCATCATTTTGTTTAGGTTTACCTTGTCCTATTTTGTTTCAGCCAAAATTGATTTCAACAAACAAGTCAAACATAGATGGTAATCAGGGGACTCTGAGATGGATTACAAACAATGCGGACTACTGCAGGCCATTTGTTATCCCCAAACCACCAATTCCATTCAGCTCCATAGACATGCTAGACAACTCATTCATCGTCTGTCCACAGAGTGTGGTAGTTTGCTGGAGTGGATAGGCACCAAGGGGTTTTATCTCTTCGTCTGCAGGCGTATCTGTGGCTTTCAGAGGGCTTTAAAGGCATTCCTGGTTGCCTTATCAGGCTCTGGGGAGAGAGGCCTGTCTCTCGTATTGATCTTGCTCATCAATCCCAATTAGCAGCACAAAGACGGCTGCAGGAAGAGGCAGGGCTTTTGTCTTTATTAGTGCAGCAGAGACCAAATCAGCATGGTATACTGTTTCTCATTTTCTCCTGAAGTGGTAGTTTGGTGTAAAATATGCACAGTTTCTCCATTACTTCTAATCTAGCCCATCAGCCACAACATGTTTGCTGTCTGAGGTTTGCTGCTTTGGCGGTATGAGCTAACAAGTGATGGAAGCCTGTGCGATGGCACTTAGCGTTCTGCAATTTGTACATCTTAGTCATCACACACTTGACCTAAACTGCATCTAACTGTTAAATAATTTCAAAGACTGACTGTTAGACAAGCTGTCTAAACATGGACAAATGTAAATCACATAATGAAAATAATATTGACTAATGTCTTACAGCTTTGTCTATAGTTTTGTCATTTTTTAACAGTTTGTCATGTCTCAGAAATAGTATCTTTATATTAAAATAAATCCATTTGGCATTAATCAACAATGTAGTCTGCACAAGAGCTAAGACGCAGGCCTTAGTTTAATTATTGAAACGTATTCATGTTGCTTAAAGGCTATAGTTACATTAATCTTGTTGCCTCAGTACAAAATAAGACAACAAATTTGTCATGAGTGATTAAGTACTTTTGCAGTAGCTGTGTAAGTTAAAATCTTCAGCATACTTTTATCTGTCTCGTTTAAACTTCTATCATTTAATCTTTCTTTCCTCAGTTCATTTGATTTCTTTCTTTCCTCTGAAATTAACAATGATGCTTTTGGCCGGTACCTGCTCACCCATGCTGTGTTTTAATGATGTGATAAAACATTTCTCTTTTATCTTCTGAACACCTGCACTGAATTCACTGCCTTCTCTGTTCATTTGGACCAACATTTGAAGATCTCACCAGAAGTTCTTAGGCACATTTGGATTATATAAATGTGTGTTTGTGTGTGTGTGTGAGTGTGTGCTTTCACCTCCATATAAAAAATCTTTGATCTCAGTACCTTTTATTACTGGTTTGTGCTTTAACGCTTCTTTGTTTTGGATTACATTGGCTCAGTTAGAGTGTTGTGCGTGCGTGTTGGGGGATATGTGTTGCTGACAGATGGTTTTGCACAGACTGTTTGCGAAATGTGCAGAGGCTGATGTGTCTAGGCCTGATGACAGCCTTCCCCCCACTGTCCTGGGGTTCAGAAACCATGTCGGAGGGGTCAACGGCCCTCAAAACACCTCTCTCTGGAATTTGTGCTGGAGCAGGAGGCAGCATTAGAGCATATGTTATTGTGCAAAAGCGTGCCCCCTCCCCACCTCTTTCGAATGAAAAATCGACATGGTTGTCCATGCTCTGATTCAGTCTGAGACGACCCAGCTGGTCTTGGTGTGTATGCGCGTGTGTGAAGTAACTGTGCACTTTACTGGAAATATTACATACAAATTCCAAAAATGTGATCAAACATTACTGCAGTTGCTATCCATACAACAGGCCTTCCAACTCCACCATCTGGGAGAAAGACGTCATTTGTAACTGCAATTTTAAAATCCAGTCGGTCAAAGACTTCGACATATAATGCGTTTCTCCTGGCCTTAATCAGTAAAACGGCCAGGTGAAGTATTTGGAGAGCATAGGAAAGAATTCAGAAAGAGAAAGGGAAAGGGACAGAGTATGGAGGGTCTACAGAGTGTTGTTTTGGCTGCAGTTTTGTCAGCAGAGAACGAGTGAAGGCTCTGGCAACCCATTGTAGCCCATGGAAGAGCTGAAGGCAAATCCTCAGTACAGAGAGAGCTAATCTCCATAGAGGGAAGAACCTGGCTGTGTTAAAGAAGGAAAGCAGGGGGAGGTCCAGAACTGCACAAGAAGAGCAGTAGAAGCTATGTGCTTCTGGAGTTTCACTCTGATACCAATAAGAAGATGGTGCACAGTTCTTCCAGATTTGAGTGGTGTGAGACTGTAAACACTACAGTAGCCAATCTAACTTTCATCCCTTCATCAAATCCAGGGTATTGTGCTATTACAGACCACAATGTCTGCAAAACAGAGCTAATAATTCTGTAGCCATATTTTTTTTGATAAGCTGAAAAAATTCATGATCAAGATTTTATTATTTGTCACAGGTAGTGCTGGGCAATAAAACGAACGATAAAATTATCGATAAAAATGAGGATGCTCGCGATGATATGCGCAGGCTATAACACTCGATCAAACGGGTTTGCTCAATTTTAGTGCATGCGCTGATACAGACAACACAAGGGCCAATCGAGCAGCATGTTAGGTTTGCATAACAGCCAATCACTGACGACGTTACAATTTTTCCCCTCCTCTCCTATAGAGGCTATGTTGTAAACAATAGCAACGTGGACTTGTTTTGGAAAAAAGACGTCGGGCAACACTGCCGCACCAGTTAGTGAAGCGGAGAATTTTCAAATTCAAATTCAAATTTTATTCGTCACATACACAGTCATACACAGTACGATATGCAGTGAAATGCTTGTACGACCGCTGGTGACCTTAAAAAAAAAAGAAAACTATATATAGGAATAAATAAAAAGAAATGAAATACAAGAAGGAGAATGTATTAAATGCACAGGTGGAGATAATACCGAAAACAGTCCTCAGAGGTATAGAAGTGGTTCGGTTATCTTCAAATGGACAAAAATGAAATGAAAAGATAAAACCAGTTTATAAAATTAGTCGCTCGACTGGTCCCAACAAAATCTGGTAAAACAGCAAATCTGTTTCACCACCTTCAAAAATACTGTTCTATCGAGCATGCTGATTGCCAAAAAAGTCTCAGGTGTGCGTGTGTGTCTGTGTGTGCGTGCGCGTGTGTGCGTGAGTCTGTGTGTGTGTGTGTGTGTGTGTGTGTGTGTGTGTAGGTCTGGGGTTCAGTATAGCAGGAGGAGTTGGTAATAAGTACGTTCCGGGCGATAACAGCATCTATGTGACTAAATAATCAAAAAGGCTTTAGGACATTGCAAGTGCAGTGATTTACTTCTCGGCAAACGAAATGTTGCCAGTTAGTCTCGTTAAAACCGCTTAAAGTAGTCGACCCAAAATTCACACCAACAGTCGACTGAAACTGAACTCGAAAATGATCTTCAAAAGCCTTGTGTGGGCAGTGAAACCAGTCCTCTGGAATGGTGGAAAGCCCACAGAACTGCCTTTCCTAAAGTGAGCCCCCT
>JBBMFX010000011.1:515727-541735 GCA_037832545.1 Rhabdalestes septentrionalis
TTACTCCTTAAGAAAAGTGTTCTAGTGGTTCCGTTGACACGGCTGAAGAGTGACACCCGAGAGAGAGTGACTGAGGCTCCGGACCTGAGAATGACGGACGGACCAAGACAAAGAGGCGGCGTGTCCTCCTCCAGCAACGGGGATGGAGCTGCAGCAGCCGACAAACCGGCCGGAGACTCGGTGGCATTGAAGAAAGAGATCGGCCTGGTCAGTGCCTGTGGTATTATAGTGGGTAAGTGTCGAGATTTTTGCTTTTTTATTCGTAAATAAGGCCTGAAGTTGCACGATGTGCTGCAGAGTGATGCACAGACATATTGGCAAGTGAGCTGTCAGCAATCCAATCACCCTGCCTGATATCACACCACATAGACGTGCACACATAATACCTAGCACTCAGTAATCATAGTCATAGTACTTAGTACTCAGTAATCATAGTAAAAAAACACACACAATAGTCATAGTACTCAATACTCAGTAATTATACTACAAACACACACATACACACGCGAGTCATTGTACTCAGCTGACTAGGGTACCCTTCAACGCCAGAGGGGTTAAAGTTGGGAGGGGTCGTATAAATCTACTGTCATCAATTTGGTCATTGTTCTGCAGTTTCCCCTCACACACACAAAATTTGATGTGCAAATTGGAAGTGGTAAACCTGAAGGCTGTCTCCCTCTCTCTGCACACACAGCAGTCACGCTGCTCAGCTGACTGATGAAAATATGTTTGTAAGCCAGAGGGGTTAAAGGTGGGGCTTGTTCCATTTTGTCCTTATGCAGCATTTTTCCTCATGGTCTGTTCTTCCACAACAGATAAGTACTCAGGAGCAGCCTTTTTTGTAACTATATTCTTGGGCCCCATGCACTCTTCTCCTGGGTTTGGGTTGATTAAGCTGGATGATGAGTCACAACATTGCAGGCAGGTCTACAGTTACCAGCTCCAGTCTCAGAAACATTAAACCTTAAGCTGTTTTTGTCCAATACTAACAAGGCTCTGATGCAAGACTCATTAGGAAAGAGTCTTGACCGGTTTTGCTGCTGTTGGTAAAATAGCTTATGTTTGTAATCAGCCTTGGAAAGACAGATGCAAATCAGTGTCTGGGGTGCACTTTTTCTCGCGGTATTTAGAAAGCCAGGTGAGAGTGACCTTGAGAAGAAGAATGGCTGGGAGGTTTCTATGGAAACTGAATGGTCTGAACACATTCAAGGGATCTCAGGGGGGAGACCATTCACAATACACAGAGATTTGCAAAAGTTGGCCTGTAAACATTCTGATCTGTGGCCAGACTGGTGCTTTCAATGTTCCTGATGATGTGGTAGCCTTTAGTAGAAAAACCGTCTAGACAAGCATGCGAGAGGAAACCACTACAAAGGGAGCTCTGAAAACAAAACACAGGAAATAAACTAAACTTAACTGATCCTGAGTACAGAAGTTGCACCTCGGTTGGGGCTTTAACATTGACATTAGCTGGAGAGTTGTTTGATTTAATGATAAGCATCATTCAGAGTTAACCTGGCAGCACAACAGCAGTTCCAAAATAATATTTAAACCTCTAAACCTTATGGCATTCTACCGGTCACTTATCCACACATTTGTCACGTGAAAATCATTATCAGCCGACTGTCAAATTGTGTCTCGCAGATGCCCAGCGGCCTGCCTTTGTTCTGTGCTCGGTCACTGATTTCTCAGAAAGCATTAGAGCCACTTCCAGGTATTGCTCCAACCTCACCACTATTTGCATAGAATCCTTGGCTTCTTGACAGGGACCCCTCAACCAGATAATTCCTCCATATTCATATTGCATAGGATAATGCCTACATAATAATAATACAGCTCATTATAATACAGCTTTATATCTAACTGGGTCTTGTTGCGATTTAGGGTCATAGGTTGCAACTGCACACTATCATTTGTTGAATTTTATCAGTGCTTTGGGTTCCGGCATACTGATCTTCCAGACGGCTACAATCTGCAAATGAGTCTATAATCAATTATGTTTTTTTTCTATGCTGTACGCATTAAGACCAGGGTTGTCAAAAGTGTCAGGCAAGTAAGAATTTGGATCTATTACACCACCCCTTTATCCAATGAGAGAACGAGCATATTTTATGACATATATTTTGTTCTCTAAAAATGAATTGCAATACCTGCCCCTCTGCCCACCACAAACTTTGCCCCACCACCTCAAAATATTTTAGCATCCAGAATCTAGACCAGTCAGTGTTTCTGTTGGGGTGGTCATGTATTGATATATTCAGTAGTTATCTACTAAGTAAAAAGTGAACTCCCTCTGTAAAAAACACACAGTCTAATCTTTAAGTAGCTAATCACATCATTATTGATTTATCAAGGTGTTTTTTTTCCCAATATATTATTAGGCATTGTGCTGCTGTGGTAAAGAACTGCATCATATGTATTTGTCTGTATACAACATTACACATTTAAGGAACCAAATAGTTGGCTTTTAGTCCATTTTGTGCAGCCTTCCTGTGGCTACAAATCTATGAAGGTTATGGGCCCAAGTCGTAGCAGCTCAGTGGTTGTGATGGGATGTCAGATTGCAAATGCAGAAAGTCTTGTATTGGGAAGTTGAGAAGTTGCTTCTTAAGATGATGGAATCCAGAAGTATAAATGGTGGTGGCAAGGGTGGTTTAAGCTCATGCATTCTTCACCTTTGCTATACTTGAAGCAGATTAGACTCAAACCAAGGTAAGGGGTGCTTGATAAGCTGCTGGGCTACTTGGACTGTACCCAAATGTCAGGTCCATGCACAGTAGCTGTTCACTGGCTATGAAGGTTTGGGTGTGGAGGTTACTGTAGGCCAGGTTTCAGACCCCAGATCAGTTCCATTCATCAGGTTTACATCTCATTTCAATAGGAGATCAGTCAGAGCTCACATCAAAGTGCACAAAGAACTGAGCACAAGTCTGAATTCCGTTGATTCAAGCCACTAAAAAAAGATGAAAGTGCTGCCTGAGTACCTATTATTGATCCACAGCACTAAGCAGCGGTTCATGCTTGTGATGTTTATACTTGCAACACAGGTTTCATACGTTCCACAAGGCTTCATAAGCAGAAATGAAAGCTGCTACTTCAAAAGAAACTGAAAAAGCACATTCACTCCACGGAAGAGGCTTTTTGGGAACATATTGTGCATTGTAAGATGCCGACTCAATGGCTATTGTTAGCGTAAAATATTAATAGTGCTCAATGCTGTTACTGTATACAGGATACATTCTGTTTGTGTGTAAAGTCTCTTCTATAGAAAGCACAAAGAGCTGTAAGTTAATTCAAGTTGCAAGTTCAAGTTCCTATGCTACAAATATAGAAGAAATAATAGGACCTATGCACTGCTGTCTGGCAGTCCAGTGTGACCTTCAACTTCCTGTCATATAAAAACAAACACAGCTTGTCTTCATGTCTTCAACACAATTCATGATATATCACAGAGTAAAAACGTGTATAAGTACTACTGATTCAGTATGGTTTGCACAGGAAAGCCCATGGCTGGTGATCAAATAGGCTGACAAATAAACCGCCCCAGTTCAGGAGATTACAGAGCAACAAGGAGAATCAGTAGGGGGTTGGAGCGGATTAGCAGTAGACAGCCTGTTGGGGGGATTTATTAGGGTGGGATAACATAAATGAAGTGGCTGAGTCTGAAATTTTACAGCCTCTCAACATACGGTGTGCTTCATATATCCTGCTGACAATTCACATGAGATATGATGACACAGTGACATCATAGAGTGACATTTTGTTCAGTTTGAGCTGTACAACATGTACTATGACTGCAGCTTTAATGGAATACATGTGTTCATAGTGGCTGTTTTAAGATAAGCTTAACAGAATTTTGTCCAAAAAATTGCATCAAAAATGAGCCTGTCATCACAGCATTACATTTTCTGTTAAAAATTCTATGTGACCTTTTCATTCACAAACAGAGCTGCACAAAATTATAGTATTGCTACGTATTGTGATTGTGATGCATTTCAAGAAATTGAAGAGTGTATATCATCACTTTTCTGGACTTAAAATGCTTAAAGTTTGTAAGTATTACTTCCAAAGTCCCCCATTCATAACTTCCATACATGGAATACAAGCTACAAAAACCGCCTGTTTTCAATGTACCTTTTTTTGTGATGTCACAAAACCACATTTAATTACATTTCTTATTCTGGTTACAGCAGTTTAGTCCACGTATTCACCAAACTTTAATTGTAAAAAATAATTAGTTTTTGGCTTTCATGAAGACCTTGATTCATCCAATAACTCACCTGGAACTATGATGGGTGGTCAATGTGTCAGAAACACTGTGTTTGTTTAGAGGCTCATTTGTGTACTGCTGCTTTGTGCAATATCATTATTGCAAAGAACGATTTTTGGTGAAAACTAACAACAGACTATATATTGTAAAGCCCTGCACTAAAATGTCATTTGAAATGAGCATTTCTAGGACTGCTACAGATTTAAATGTCTCAACCAAAACTGGGATGTGTGCTACTTTTAATCATTATTATGATTTTTTTGTTTGTCAATTTGCCATAAAGTTTAGCCAGCTTAGTGACAGTTGCTATATCACCAAATTTTGCCAAGCATGGAGAAACCAGCTAGATAAGTTATTTAAGATGTCTTGGTATGACAATTCATATTAGCACCAATAGTAAACAGTCCTGTGCCACTAGTAAACATTTGTGTGCAAACACTTTGGCAGTACCTGTTGTGGTAAAGCCACTGAAGTTTATCTGACATGCAGTGTATGAACAAATCACACATACACACACAGAAAAAGGGAAGTGAGGGGAAACTGTGTGAACAGGAAGTCCTTGTGCTCAGCGTTCCACTAGACTCAGCAGTGCACCGACTCACTTGAGGTGGAGAGGTGCGCAAGCTTTATATTGGTGTCTGAAAGGAACTCTGGGCAAAACTGGCCCTAACCAGTATTGCAGTATGCTTTGTCTGAAGTCAATTAGTACCAGGCTGCTGTGATTCTGGGAATTAAAACCAGAGTGAACAAGCTACAACTTGATTACTCAATCCCCTGACTGTAGCAGGCCACTCTTATAAGCCATGGTTCAGACCTGTTTTTTGATTTTGCATAAGAAGGTAACTCAATATAGATCAGTTTTCAGTCGTCTGACTACTTGCAATTCAGTCATGATTCACTGTTGTTCCATTTGAATCAGTTTGCACACTTGTAAACCTTTTCAGAGCCTTAGGGGCCAACACACATTATCATGTTTGAGAAGGATATATAGGAAAGAAACGTAATGTTGCATTGAATGAATAGGTCGTAATTGGCATCGTTCTTATCTGTTACACTGAACTGTGGAGCCATTAAAGAAATATGACCCAGCCATGCCTCATCCTCACAGGCTTGTGCAGTTCTGTTGTTTTTTTAATTTAATGCTAGAGATTAGGATCTTTGTCTGAGAAGCTGACCTTAAGATCAAGATCAGAAGACAACCGCTGTTCATATGCAGCATCCAACAGATGTGACAGAGAAGGCATCCTAGGATAAAGGTCACACCACTCTTTTCATGTGCACCAGTTATTTTCCTTTACCCTTTTGTCCCCAGAGCCTCTTCTCAGTAAGCATGAACATCTGATGGGTATGGAGGGTGTCAAGAGTATTGTTCAGGTTAAAACACACATATGTGCATGAGTGCATGTGGAAACACACAAGATATTCTTTCGCAGGCCAGTTGTGTGTTATGTAAAGCTCATTCTTTCCCTCCCCTGCTCTCTTTCTCACTCTCTCTAACTCTCTCTCGCGCTCTCTCTCTCTCTCTCTCTCTCTCTCTCTCACACACACACACACACACAAACACACATACACACACACGCACGCAAACTTGGCCATTCTGCACTCATTCACCCCATCATGTCTCCCCATCCTGATTTCTGACTCAGCAAATTACTCTTTCTGTCTGCTGGCCTTGTGCTTTTCTCTGTCTCTCTCAATCTCTAACTCCCTCTCTCACCTCCCTCCCCATACCACTCTCTTTCATTTTGACATGCTCATTTCCTTTTGATTTACACAACCAGGTCCCACCTCATTCTGCCTCACTGGTCTTTTTATACCACCCCATTTTTCTCTGCCACACCAAGGCGAAGGCTTCTAATGGAAATGGGTGTTCTGTCTCTGTGCAGTCGATTGATCTCCTTTCTATTCCAACTCTGCCAAAATACAGGATGTCTTTATTATCTGTAGTAACAACATAGTTCCCAAATTCAGTTACTGTATGAGAGTCTGCATTTGAAGATTTTTTTTTGTAGTTTATAGTGCTCAGGTCTTTCATAAGAAACAAAGGTTGTATTCTTAGTAATCAGTTAAAGTAAAAAAATTAACTTTATTGTTTGATTGATTGGTTAGTGAAATAATCAGTAAATTACTTGATTGCTGTTATTAACAGTAGTTACAACCATAGTAGCCTCTCCCACTCTGATCATCAGGATGGACCTTGATGGATTCACTGAGGATGTGTATTTACTTTGCCCTTTGACTGCTACGTGTGTTTTACACTTATCTATATCTGAAATGATCCTCAGTGGCCCATTCTGAAAGTTTTGCGCAATTTCTCTGCCAGGTTTAATGGTGCTTATGAAATACCAGTAACATATTTTGTGTGTATTCATTTAGTACAGCTATAGCATACTATAGTACATCATCAGCTGATTTTCACACAAATGTCAAGCATGTACACTCAATAAGGACGTTTACTCTAATAAACTAGGTATGCTCTTTGCTGTTTTGTTCATTCTTGCGTGGTCTTTTTGTCCCAGGTAACATCATTGGCTCAGGCATCTTTGTTAGTCCTAAAGGCGTGCTGGAGAACGCCAGCTCTGTGGGCCTGGCGCTGATCGTCTGGATTGTCACTGGTGTCATCACAGCCATCGGAGCACTCTGCTACGCTGAACTGGGCGTCACCATCCCCAAGTCCGGAGGGGACTATTCTTATGTCAAGGACATCTTTGGAGGACTGGCAGGGTGAGCGTTTTTGAGATTTGAAAAATCTCATACAAAGCACATTAATTAAACAAGATTTAATGATTTCTCAGCCTACATATCTCATTAAATGGATTTTATGTTAGTGAATTCTTATTCGTTTACATTGTGCATGATTCAAGCTACTATTATTTTGTCAGTTACAAATGTTGGTGAGAGCTCGAAATACTATCAAATTAAAATATATGTGAATAACCATGTTATCAAAGCAGAATTAGTATAGACACAGTGAGCAGAGCAAATGGAAAGTGGCTTTTTTGTTTTCTCTGCAGTTCCCAATCTCCCATACATCTACAACCCACCTGATCTCTTCTAACCTTTGCTCCAAAAGTAAACTCCTTCACACTTGACTATGAGCACCAGCAGGCTCTAAACTTGCAACGCTGTTAGTGCAAGTGTTATCAGTTGTATGTAATGTATTATCACTGCAAGGGTGGTCTGAGAGGGCATTCACTAATACTAATACAGAGCTTGATGAGATTATGCATTACTTACATACCATTGAGCTTTTGTCTTCTTTATGTCCTGATTTTAATGCACTATGTCATTGATTTTAAGAAAGATGCTGTCTGTGGCACTGAATATCTTCTATATTATTATTAGAGTTGAGAAACAACATTCAGTTGAATAATTATTCTTGATAATCCAAAAGAGGGGACTACATATTAAAGGAGATGTATACAGACTTAGAAGAAAAAGAACAGTTTTACTAGTGTAAAAAAACATTTTAATCCTTATGTAAATGCCATTAAGTTGTCAGCCTGCACTCCTGTTTTGTTTTTTTTCAGAACCAGTGTGCTGGGCTGCAGAGCTAAAAAATCATAATCAAAGTGCCACTTTTCTGTTACTTACACGCTGCACTGTATATAATATTGTGGTAATCCTGTTTGTGTGTGTATATGTTCTTGTTTGTTGCAGGTTCCTGAGGTTATGGATTGCTGTTCTGGTGATCTACCCCACTAACCAGGCAGTGATTGCTCTCACCTTTTCCAATTATGTCCTGCAGCCCATTTTCCCCACCTGCTTCCCACCAGAAAATGGCCTGCGCCTGCTTGCAGCCATCTGCCTCTGTAAGTGTGACTGCACTGTAGTACCCTTCAGAAAGAAAATGAAAATGAAAATCTTGAAATGCACACTTTAAGGTCAACATTAGGGCAGGGGAATTCTTAAGCTCAGATATTTTAGTAGTATATTTGGTAGTTAAATTTGGTTCATAGTTATTCTTTACATGTTTGCTGAACTGAGGTTCTTATACGAACATATATATACAAAGTCCAAATCAAACATAAATGTGAATTTTGTGTAGTTATATTTGTAAATACATTTTTTCAATAATGCAGCAAAATGGAAGTAATAACCCTTAATGTCTAAGGGCTAAGAATTAACAACATTTCAGAATGTGTTTCATGTCTTTAAGAGCTGTTCCTATTTATTGCTTCCCCTCCACCTTCTCCCAAAAAGAGAAACAACGGCTTACATGTACAAGTTTTATATTCTCATCTGTTTGAGATTTTCTTGTTGTTATATGCATGTTGTTTATATGGGGACATATTATGTCATGGCGCATGCACAGCTTTCTCTCCTGAAGGGCCTGTGTTGCTATAACAACTCACCATGTTAAGATGGTGGTATCTGAGGTCGTACTAACAAAGCTGACCCAGAAACATATTTACTTTTTATTACTCCTGTAAAATAAGGACCTGCAAGGGGAAGCCGTGTCTAAGATAGTATCTCTACTCTGCTTCTGTGTGGCCTGGATAAATACTGGGCACAGTTTTCTTTATTCTAATCAGCAAGTGTCTGAGTGTTGATCTAATATCCACTGTATTCTCCATTTAATCATCCTTATTATCAAATAAAAATCTAAAACCGGTTCTAAATCAGAAGTCTTAGTATGAGTATGATTCTTATTTGCTGTACATACTGTTTTTCTGTAATTAGGTGCCAACAGAGAGCAATATGGAAAAAAATATACTGACAGAGATAGATTAATGTGTGAAGGATGATGGATGGTTGGACTGCCCTGTGGGTCATCAGCCTACTGAGAGCATAGCCTTTAGACAAACTCACACTAATGTTACAAATACTACATGGTGTGTGTAGACAGATCTGACAGAGACAGAGAAAAGAAGAGAGAGGGAGAGAGGGTAAAGGACAGGGAGAGGGCAAAAGAGGGAGAGAGAGAATCATTCATAACGGCAAACCTCATGTCTAGATGGTCTCCAAAAGTAATTACAGACCACTTTGTTTGTTTATCAAATATTCATTATAATAAGTACAAAATCAAAATGATGACAAGAGGTTTTGACAGCATTGTTTACTGTTAGTTTTGAGGAATTGACTTAAATGAGTTTGTTAGCTTTGGGCTTATTCAGGAAAAAAGTCATTTGATAAGACAAAAATGTGTTTTTGAAGGAATCTTTGAACTTATGTGCCTTAAGCAGTCTGTGTGTGTGTGTGTGTGTGTGTGTGTGTGTGTGTGTGTGTGTGTGTGTGTGTGTGTGTGTGTGTGTGTGTGTTTGTGACCTTGTCTTACCTGTTCAGCTCTTGAGGTGTTTGTGGGGCTGAAGGAGGTCTGTCCCAGAATCTGTTTCTGCTTGACTTTTGCTGTCTCTTATCATTGCAAAATCACAAAAGTGAGAACTCTGCATTCTCATTGGCTGTGGGATTCCAGAATCTCTGTGTTTTGGCTCTCTCTATTGGCTATGTGTTTTCAGACAGCCAGGTAACAACCCAGAGGACCTTTCTTCAGGCTCTTGTTTCTGTGTTTGGCCTACTCAGGAGAAAGACGGGAAGTAAAGGAAAAGTAACAAAGGACAGGCTGTTTGAGGAGATGCTGTTGGATTGTACTCCTTTCCTTTATGTCTCCTTGTATCACTTTTCCATGACACAGCAGTGCTTAAAAAAGAATCAAGTATTTGTGTGGATGTGTGTTTTGTGACGGGGCAATGATGGGAAATCCTGTCATTTATGCACCGTTTTCTGTCTTGTTTGAAGAAAATCACAGAAAAAAGAGGACTGATAGAGTTAGGTGTGTATGAATCTGCCTGGACTGCCAGGTGTATGTTTTTCTCTGTTTGGATCTCTGCCGGTCCATACTTGTTTGTGCCAGCTTGGTTTATGGTGTGGTTTTATATGCATGGATCTGTTTTCCTGTGTGTGATACAGGCAGATGATGTGTGTGCATGTGTGTGTGGGGAGATGGGGTGGTTGTTAGTAAATACCAGTGTCCCTTACATGTGTATTTTTGTCTTCCCAGAGTAACGTGTGTGCTGGAGGCTTAGGCTCTCTCTCTCTTTCTCTCTCTCTCTCTCTCTCTCTCTGCCTCTCTCTCTCCATCTCTCTCTCACTTGCTATCTCTCTGTCCTGCTATCTCTGTTTTTCCGTTTGTACCGAGTAGTTTCAACAACATGTCAAGGCTCCTCCCTCCAAGACAGTTCCTTACCTAGAATTCATTGCTTTTTGTCTGAAAGCAGGACTCCAATAGATATCTGTCTATTCTGTACTTTTAGCTAGAGTCATTCTCACATGAAGATAAGTTTCATAATCATGTTTAAGACATAATTTTGACATCATACTTTTGACATATTCCCATTGATTACATTCACAAGTCCTATACTACAGCTTCATTGTCCTCAAGGGATATCAGAGGGGAAAAAAGAATGGAGCTGATCCTGGAATTGCACACACGGTGTGATGTCATGTTGTAAGGTGTCTATTTCTTCTTATGTGTTAATAGAGTCTTTGAGTAGTTTGAGCATGATGACCTATTTTTTGATGCTCTTCGTAAGTGAAGTTCTGCAGATAAAGCTTAGTTTCCAAAAAAGAGAAATACCAGATCAATATTTCAGTATCAGGACTGACATAAAAACATGTACCACACATCTCCAGTTTGTACTATATGATATATTTATTGTCTGTTTTATTTGTCACCTTTACTGCTGTGTTGTTTGTACTATATTAGCCAATAGAAGTATAAAGTGTCCTGCTTCTTTCTGCAGGAAGAAAAACACACTCCTCTCTTTTGACCCATTTCCTGACATGACATGTCAACTACTCTAGATTAGTAGGACATAAAATGTAGATAAAAAACGGCCTGGTCCTCAGGGCAATGGAAGTAGTGTTAATGAGCAGGTCTCTGTGTATGTGTATGTGTGTTTGTGTGCTGGCACTGTTCATTTCTGGGCTGATTGTGAAAATTATATCGTTGAAAACAGGTTCTCTCTCTCTCTCTCTCTCTCTCTCTCTCTCTCTCTCTCTCTCTCTCTCTCTCTCTGAATCCGGTGTTTGGTATGCATATTCAGAAAGCCCTTGTCTCAGTCGGAAGTCCAGGGATTGAAGTTCACAAAAAATTGGACCTTTTATTTTATGATCCTTAACTGCACTTTTGTTGCACACATTCCCAGAAGTAAAGTGATAGGAATGCCTGTGTGATTTGATGGTCTAATGCCCTTTTTCTGTCTCTGATGAACTTCATGACAGAATGGGTTCAAGTGCTGAATATCTAAGGCAAGAATTATTACACAGAATGTATTTATTTAATACTGTATGTCAGATATATGCCCATACTTATCATGTCAGAGCAGTAGTGTAATGACTGCGGGGATAGGGACCCCTTGTATAGAAACTGACATAATTGTACCTCTATGACTCACAGAAAGATCCAGTTTCTGTATGACATGTATCAGCAGTTAGTTTCCATTAGCACTACACACAGCCCTGATGTCTGTTTATAAGGAGTTTTGTATCTGTTACAAGGTGATTAAATGTACTGCTGTATTTCAGAGGGAGGGCTTCTAGAATTACACGGGCTTGGACCCAGAAACTGTATATATTGACATTTTCAGTGATTCTGCATTACTAAGGTACACATTTTACAGATACTCCTGATAAAAAAGGGAAAAACACAAAGCCAGTTTCTGGACATGCCTCAAGTGTTTTCACAGACCAATTTCATTTTTAATGTAGAGTGGGAAACAGGCCCATGGTTTAAGATGATAAGGGTTTTTATTTTGTTTAGGGTTTTCGAAGTAAGACTTTAGTACTGAATCTTATCGTGAATTTGTATGGAACAGTTTGTGCTAATGTGTCCCTCCTGATCTTTCTCTGTTTCAGTGCTGTTGACGTGGGTGAACTGTGCCAGTGTGCGTTGGGCCACGCGAGTGCAAGATGTCTTCACGGCAGGGAAACTGCTGGCCCTCATCCTCATCATCATCATGGGCATTGTGCAGATCTGCAAGGGTACGAGCCATCTGTGTGTGTTTGTGTATGTGCATGTGTGTGTGTGCGTGAGAGAGAGAGAGAGAGAGAGAGAGAGAATGAGCATGACAGGCTGTCCATCTGTGAAAGTGCCAGTGTCTTACTGCTCAAATTTATCTCTACATTATATCCTGTGTTTTACTATTAAATTCTAAAAGCACATCAGATTTTTTGCTCCAATAGTCTTGATACATATATTTACATACAAATGCAAGCCCATTTATGCCCTATTTGACTGAATAGAGATGTGTGGCAGAGTTGAACTGAGTTCGTACCAGTTATTGTAACCCATCCCCCAGCCCGATGCCTGAAGAGAAGCCCTCGGGTTCAAAACTTCTAAGAAAGAAAAACTTTGTAATACCGTTTTTACAGCACGAGCGTCACAGGAGATTAGATAAGATCATGGTACAGAGGAGCTGTTATTCCAAAGACTCATCCGATATGGCCTCGGCGACAGCTATTATTAAAGGCTGAATGCAGAAAAAAAACAGGACCAATGTGTGCTTGTATTAGGTCGGTCTTAACGCCGCAGCCTGTGTGTGAACGGCTGGTTAATCAGTCATGTGCAAGCATAGACCAAAACCGAGAGGGACAGTCTGAGCCGGTAGGTCAAAGAGGGCACAGAGACATGACCTTCAGACCTTTCAAATCTCTAATAATAGTGTAATAACATCCATTAACTTCCCCAAAATATTTTTCTTTACATTTATTAACTAAATACCTTGTCAAGCTAGTTTCATATACTACGTGTAAAAGTTGCAGTGCTGTTTGTTTTTTTTTTTTTTACTTGGTTACTGAGTTAAGTATGTTCAAAAACCTTCTGGCAGTAATCATTACTATAAAACAGATCTGAATATATACCATGTATTGTATTGCTATTGTGATGAATGTCTAGTCATCATTACTAAAACTCGTTCTGGTGCAAGTAGAAACTAGCTTAGAAATACTAAATGTTTAATTCAGTAAATCATTATTTGTCTGTATGTAGAAAGAAAACAGGATTTTCATTAATTCAGTATTTTTTTACATTTTGTATCAATTTACACATTGACTTGTTAAAAACTGCTTTGCTGTTATATATTTTAATGTTCTTTACTCTTCTTTCTATCTCCCTCTCCTCTTTTTTCTCTTCAGGTGAATATTACTGGTTGGAACCAGCCAATGCCTTTGAGCCTTTTCAAGACTATGATGTCGGTCTAATAGCTCTGGCATTTCTGCAAGGTTCTTTTGCTTATGGAGGCTGGAACTTCCTTAACTATGTAACAGAAGAGCTGGTAGATCCCTATGTGTAAGCCTGCACACTCTGTTCAGTCTGGTTCTCACAGCATAAAGCATGCCATACTATAATCTCAGTCATAGCTGATAGCTTTGCTTAATCTTACCAAATCCAATATGTTCTGTGGAGCATATAACATTTTTGAGTAAGGGATCAAAGAGTTAACCTACTAACCCAGTTTCCTAGAGGAGCTGTAGTGTGCTTTTTTGAAGCAGCCAGTTATAGCATGGAATAACCATTCATTAGCAATAATGTTGCTTGGAAAATCTGAAAAAATCTACTACACATTTTGTCCTGTCTTAACAGTTCCATTTTAGCAAGTAGCAAATAAGCATGGCAAATAAGGTGGCATGAAGAATAAACCATAACAAACTTTTAGCAGAGCAGTGATAACCAGTTTTCTCTTTCTTTTCGTAACCTTTCACTTTTTCCTGTCTGTCTCTGTGCAGAAACCTGCCTCGTGCGATCTTCATCTCCATTCCCTTGGTGACTTTTGTTTATGTTTTTGCTAACATTGCCTACGTCACTGCCATGAGCCCTCAGGAACTGCTGGCCTCCAATGCTGTTGCTGTGGTGAGTATCCTCTCTCCAGAACTGCCAGGATAAAGCTAACTACCATTTACAGATGACCTCACAGTGAAACTAAGTCTCAGACAGAAACATTTTAAAGCTTTATCTTTGCATTGAATCACATTTTGCCTTATTTCTGAAAGTTGTGTTCTGTTTTGTGAAAAATTGAGACATATCTAAGTGTCAATTGTTCATTTTCACACAATTGATACTTGTATTGACTCCCGTACAGTATGCCACACCTACAGAAAAGAGACCAACAAATGTCCATAGGATAATTAAAAACAACACATAATCAGTAGGCCCTCTCACTTCCTTCTCCTCCACTCTCTCTCTTTTATCTTGGGTTCTCTCGTTCACCACTCTTTTGCTCTCTCCCAGACATTTGGTGAGAAGCTGTTGGGAGTGATGTCATGGATCATGCCCATCTCGGTGGCCCTGTCCACCTTTGGGGGTGTCAACGGCTCCCTCTTCACCTCCTCCCGGTCAGTCTCCCCATCTACACATTCAACCATTAATCCATGCACTTCATCTCCAATGCCTTTACATTGATTCCATTGTCTTTTCAGTATTTCACCCATGTAATCCCACTATTTCCCATACGTTTTCAGTCAGTTCATTGTCAGTGTCTGAATATCCCAAGCACTGACTTGTCAGTTCAGATATGTTTTGTGGCATATCTGAATGTGTGGCATATGTATCTTAATGAGGAGTGTCACTACTACTTCTCTCGGTCTCTTTGTTTGTCTCTCTTCATGGTTTTCCCTATTAACCCAGTCCTCTTGATGTGAACATAAACATCTTGTAATTGCCTAATTTGTCTCTTTCTCTCCCTCTGTCTGTCTATCAGGCTGTTCTTTGCTGGTGCCAGAGAGGGCCATCTGCCCAGTCTGCTGGCTATGATCCACGTGAAGCGCTGCACACCTATCCCAGCCCTGCTCTTCACTGTGAGTATCTCCAACATTTGACACACACCAAACTGTGTTTACATTACAAGCATTCTTATGTGTATTACGTATTTGTACTGGAGCTTACACTCTTTTGTGAAATGTCTAGATTTTATAGAAAGCATATAACAAAGTAGGTCAGCCCTGTTTTCTCTTTTTTTCCAATGAAGTTGACAGTTGTAGGAAGATATTTCTGTTTTGAAAATGTATTAAACAAGTACACATACACACCTACATGCAGTATCTCTCTCCCTCTGTAAACCTTGCTGATTAGCAATAGCATTCATCAGCAGGTCAGAACTTCTCCCACTTCTTCAAAAACATAATTTTTCCCATTTCTCTTTTTCTGTGGTTTTGCAGTGCATTTCAACACTTCTGATGCTGTGCACAAGTGACATGTACACACTTATCAACTACGTGGGATTCATCAACTACCTCTTCTATGGTGTCACTGTTGCTGGGCAGATTGTTTTGCGTATAAAACAGCCCGACATTCACCGACCAATCAAGGTAAGTACAAAGAGAAAATAATTGTCCTCATTAGCATATTGGCAACAATATATAACATACATATTAGTTTCATATCAGTAACTGTATACAGTAATTCATATTGTTCTTAAGTGCTAAGATTAATAACCAAATAATAAAATTATTATTAACGTATTATAACCCAGTGCAACAGGTTAAGCTTTAGTTTAGATGTCTGATGAATTTCCTAAGACATGTACCTGCTTCCTGATCTCAGATCAGCCTGGTGTGGCCGGTGATATATCTCCTGTTCTGGGCCTTCTTGCTGGTCTTCTCACTGTACTCGGAGCCTGTGGTGTGTGGCATTGGCCTGGCCATCATGCTCACTGGTGTGCCTGTCTATTTCTTGGGTGTCTACTGGGACAACAAACCCCAGTGCTTCAACACATTTGTTGGTAAGTACAACAAATCTTATGATTTTCTGCTGCTCAAGTATAATGTGAGAAGGATAGTAAAGCAGACTGCTTCTGTTAAGACTAATTTATCACTGCTCTCCTGTCATTTGCTCCTTTTTATCAAGCACGCCCCCTAATGGTGGAAATGCTGAATCCTACACCTTAAGGGAAAGCTTTTAACATGCTTAGTTTTGCACTCTAGAGCAAACTCAGGTCCTAGAGGGCCGTGATCCAGCAAGTTACTGTGATTTCCCTGCACAGAAACAACTGGTTCACCTTGCCAGTTAACTGTCAGGTTTAGTGAATGTGTGTGAGTAAGAGAACCATCAAACGGTGCGAGACACCAGCCCTGCAGGGCCGAAGCTGCACACCGCTGCTCTAGAGATGAATTTGCAAGAAGTATTACACTGCTTAATTTAACTCATTGCAAAAGGAAGAATGGGTAGTGCAGTCTGATCCACTGCACAACACTGTACATGTGCAGGCACATGTGCTGAATGGAGTTATTGTTATTAACACCTTCTTTCAGACATCAAATGTATTTGTTTGAATACACTAACATGAAGCATCTTGTAACAAAAAAGTACTATGTAATAACCACAATGCCACTTACTAGGCATTTACACTACTAAACAAGAAAAAAGAAATTAGCTTGTAGCATCATTAACCTGCTACTTAATATGAAGAAGAAGTTAAAAATCAGACGTAATGCTTAAAGTACTGGGAAAGCGTGTAAAGAGGGTTGTTTAATGACACCATGTCCGCTAATCTTAGAAAAAATATGCTGAATTTCTTTTTTACCTTCCGTGTCCCCTGCAGATAAGATGACATACCTGGGGCAGAAATTCTGTGTGGTTGTGTATCCAGCAGAGGATAAGAAAAAAGAGGAATGTGATGGAGAGGAAATGGAAATGAAGACCGAGACGGCTCCTCTGTCGGGGGCAGATGACGGGGAGACATCGAAATCAGCCGATTGCTGAACATAAAAACACACACGCACACACACATACACACATTTATAGAAACACAATGCAGGGTGCCAGTTTAACGCAGATACGCTACTGGAAAACATGGGTGTAAACTCACACGCTAGTATATCTTTAAGAGTGTGTATACTTTTGCACGTCTGCTGGTGTTTATGAATGGGGTGTTGTTGTAGGGAAGAGACAGAGGTCAGGAGAGAGTGAATAAAAAACCTTGAAGCTAAACATGGAAAAATGTCAAGCATTGAATGCACTTGATTCTAATGTGTACAGTCTCTTCCATGTGAACAGCATGTGGGACATCAGCACAATCTTGCCATTGGTTTTAGATACATTTGGCTATAATTGTTGATGTACACATTTATATTATATGATGTATATTTTATCCTTGTGGAAAGGATGTACACATCTTGAACCATGTGTTTTCAATGCACCACTTGTAACATGTAAAGGTATTCTGCTTCATTCCTTGGTCTCCTCTTCCAAAGGGGTTACAACTATAGACTTTCTGAAATGATAAACACTCATGACTCCTTAATGTATATAAATGCTGCAATTTTCTTAAGATCTGATTTCTGATGCAGAAATAGATCAGTGTTATTCATTGCAGTATCAATTATGATGTCAAAAACATATATAACTCTGATCTCCTAACTCCAGCCCAAACAACTTCTCCACACTATACAATAGCTCTACATCCACACACTCCATATGTGAACACTGCCACCTTCAAATACACACACACGCACGCACTGCATAGTGCAGTATTAGTCACTTCCTATGAAATCATTTTTGGTTTTTTAGTGTGAATATGCCAAAGTATTTTGATTCAGAAACTCATTTGATATTAAGATCATCCTGCTGCATCAATACACTAAAAACCATTTCTAATTTTGATTCCTTTTTTGTATTCTTTTGCCTTAATTTTCATAGCCTGGTTGTTTATTTTTTATCATGTTCTGTCATTGTTGTTATTTTGTGCATTTTCAGTCACTGTTTGTTGTTTTTAGCCGGCTGATAACTCTGGGATTGTACGGTTTAGATAGTATATATAAGGTATATATTTAAAAAAACACATTTTGTGGTTTAGTGTAGTTTTCTACCAGAATCTCACTCTGGTTTGAGTAAAAGAATTCTAGCTCTTTAAATTGCCTTAATTATAATATAATACATAGATAGGAGCCTGTGCTTAGGTATTCTAATTGCCATTGTTATCATCACCATTGAACTATTAATTTGTTTTTGTTTGGTTTTTTTTCTTGATATTTTTGAAGATAAATGAAGTTCATGGAAAACCAAAAAGGCTATGAAATGACTTTGTTCTACATGGACAGCACAGGCTGTAATAGGTTGATGCTGTAACTGAAGGCAGTAGAGAAACGTACACTTCTATTGCTGATTTCTTTAATACTAACAAACCCTGAAATCACACACATACAGCCTTAATACTCACTCATTCATTTAGCTGTAGATAAAATCAACTAAATTAACCAAATTCTGGATTGTTCATCATCCTTCTCGTATACACAAATATATATTTTGGGGGGAAAATAAATTGAGTAATTATGTGCTATTTTGGTCTACAGATGTAATTGTTGAAAAGATGCAACAGTGGAATTGTAAATGTGTGTGTATCTACTAAGATGTGTTTAGAGTGAGGTATATAATTTAATATTGATATTCAAATAATAATACATATTTTAAAAGTAGGTGTACTATAGTTGATGCGAGGGGTATGCCTGAGTTTTAACTGACTCTCCAATCTGGGCATTGTCTTTAACTTGTTGGCATTCGTACTGTAATCACACACTTTATTGATTATCACATTGAAATTAAGAAACAGATTAGATATGCTGTACGTGTAAATGTGAGTGCAATAACTGATTTTGCCTGACTGGCTGCCTCTTAAACCTTCGACATACAGTATCGCACACGTGCTGCATCAGAATAGTCACCTGTGGTTCTCTAAATAACAGCTGGATGGTTGGTTCTTTAAAAAGGTTTTTGTGTGAATTAGATGTGTTTAAAGGACTTTTAGAACCTAATGTGAATGTTCCACAGGTTCTTCATAGAACCATACCAATTTAGGACAAATTTTATCTTGTGAACAATTTAAAGAATGAGAGCATCATAGCTAATTCCACAAAAATAAATCCATGTTTATCACTGAAGAAAACCAACATTAAAGGATAAACAGAAAAAATGTGATGTACTGACACATAAAATGTCAAAAGTAAGCAAAGACCAAATTATGTTCATGTATTATTTTATTAATGTGAAAACAATGTACATGTCTTAGATGAGGAAAGGAAGCACCATGAAAATTGTGCAGATTACCTATTTGAAATAGCTGTATGTTGATCTTCCATGTCCAATATATAATTTGTTTTTTTTTCTTGTAGGATTTCAGTCACTGCACAAAACTATACAGCATAAAACTCACTTCATGTATCATTAATGTCAAGCGGTTAACATGAGTTGCACTCCAGACACCAAGATCAATATCAATTGAAAGAGTCAGAGGTTTCAGTCTATATAATAATAAGAGAGGGATATCTGTTATATTTGTGTTTGCTGACACATATTTGTCTATGTGCCTATGTTTTGATGTCAAATGATCACTGGGTACCAATCAGTACTCATTTGTCTTCTCACAATGTATAAATATAGTGAATGTGTTCATAGGTGCTGTAAAAGGCGGTAGAATGTTGGGATGAAATTAGCTTGCATACGTTTTGGACTAAAAAAGCAGAGAAAGAGCATTAGCCAGGGTTCAGGCTTAATCTGTGTTAAAATCAACATTCTGCAAGCCTTAACACCTACCAGTTCTTCAAAATGATATGGACAAACGGGGGCAAACACTTGAATCTTTAATTTCTCTCATTCACACCAGCAGCAATCATTTCACAATCTATTATATAAACTAAATGTAATTTTAGTCAAGTGGTGTAAAGGACTGTAAATGTAGGTTAAGTTTGTTGTGGTCTCCAATGGAGAGGCATTGTATGATATTACACAATTGAATTCAATCAACTATTTTTTTTTGTTTACTAAAATTATTCATTTTTAAAAACAATCACTTCAGGGTACCTTTAACGGTTCCTGGCTAACAATATCACCTTAAAATAGGAGAAAACCTGCTCAGACTCGTTGTACAGAATATAGTGGCCCTACACTGATGCTGCAAACTCATTCTTTTCAAACTGCCCAAGTAGGAGTATTCTGTCAATTCACACACCTTTGAGAGAGGTCCCTGAAAGCCTCTTCCTGGCATTACCCACAAGACAACAACGTTTTCAGTGCATATAACTGTACCCACCATCAGCAACATGAGTGATGTTTGTAATATTTTGAATGTCTTTGTCATATGATGTATGGGTTCATGTTTTATGAGCTTTGTATTTGGCTACAATGCTCCTCATTTAAACATCCCACAAAATGCACATCGGGGTGAAAAGTTTGTACTGAAGTTGTTATGTGCTTTCTTATGGGTTTTGTACACATCCCAACTGTATATAAAAATATATATATAATAAAGATAATAAAACTATATACTGAAACAAGAAAAAGTAGTGTGGTCTGTATTTGGGCAGTTTGTTTTGATGTGGCACCCCCTACAGACAAAAACAAAAGATCAGGTGACTATGAGAAATTTCTAAATCACTGGGCACCAACCCCATGTCCTGAAGAATCACCATGCAGTGGAGCCTAGTTTTAGCCATGATCTGGCACCTGACCCTGCTAGTTAACGGTTTCAGAAGCTGCTGATTTCCTGGATCAGATGCATTCATGTTAGATATAGGAACTAAAGTCTGCAGGAATGTCTGTATTGAGAGGTTTGGCAATTGCTATAAAGGTAAATTGGCCCCACATATTCATGTGCGAACACACCCAAGCACAATTCTTTCTATGCATTTAACACATTCACCAAGTGAAGCAGTGTGCTGCACTGGCGGAGCAGTGTGTGGGGATGGTACCTTGCTCAAGAGTACTAGTTGTGCAAATGGCCATCCTGGGATTTGAACCCACAACCTTCTGATCACAGGAGAAACTCCTTAACCACCAGGCCACCAGTTACTCCAAACTGTAAGTAACTCACAGAGTAGACGATGGCGATTGAACCCAGGACCTAACACAACACTGAGCTACCCCTTCAAGACATGAAACGTCACCCTCAGCTGATGCCCAGGAGCCACCCAGGGACCTTTAGATATAAAGTTTAACGCTCTCGCAGCGAAACTATTTTGGCACAGAAGAGACATGCTGTGAGGACAATTATCAATACAGAACTGAAGTAAGGAACATTTTTATGATCACGGATTACTGATCTAGTTTAATCTTATAGGACAACATTAATGGAAAAAATTGAAACATTTTCATTTTGTTAATTCAAATGTTGATGCAGTTTATAAAGTTTCAAAAGATACCATTTACTTCCCAGTCTAGTGTTCATACATGGAAAGTTAGCACTCAAAAACAGTCCAATGTTTTCGACATGGAACGAAAATATCTTTACACTTAGCCAATAGCACATTAGGTCCTCCATGTTGAAGATGTAATTGTTTGCCTGGGCTTATTTTTAATGAGGTACAATACAGAGAAGCCCGTTAAAGCAGGATATTTATATATATTTTTGCCTTACAGGCACAGTAATAAATAAAGAGAGGTCAGAAAAAAAGTAACAGAAAAATTGTGACTCAAATTGTGACTCAAATTGTGACCCTTAAGCATGCCTGGTGAAAAATGAGAGAAAAAAATTAGGATATTGATGCTTTGACTCCATTGTAAATTTTAAGACTTATTACTGATTACTAAATTTAGGCTTAATCCAGACCTAATCTTGCTAATTTGAACCATGATTATAGTTACGATAACTTTCAAATAAATGTTCCCTTACAGTTCATTACAGCTGTATGATTTTTTGTATACTGTTAAGTGACAAAATGCTCAAAAATCAGAAAGAGTAAAAAAAAAAGAAGTGCCAATATGATGTTTTATTGACAAACAAATCTACTGCATCAGTTTCATATGAACAATTATTTACTCAGCATTACTGTCAGTAAACTTAAACTGAGCATGACAGCGCTCTACAAAGGATAAATAAAGGGGAAGAGGGGTGCTGAGCCGAAGATACTATTGTTCACTACAAACCAAAAGGGCTTCATAATACAGCGGTCAACAGTGACACAGAGTTGACACTGCAGAGTTTGAGTGAGATCACTGGGGGAACTGTGTGCTGAGACTGACGGGACGTCTATGGTGGCGACGTGTGGTGATTATAAGGCCTGCAGGTGGATGCTGGGACGCTGGTGCATGAGACCCCCTCTGAGTGCAAGAACCAGATGCAATACAGAGCCACCCTGGATTTTATAATCTGCTGCTGTTTTCTCATCATTCCTAAAGAACAAACAGAATTCTCTTAAAGAAAACTGAAAGTTTTTCAAAAGCAAGATAAAAAAGCTAAATTCACTTGGATATTTAAACAGTTAGAAGACAGTCTGACAGAGATAGATCATCTTACATTTGTTTCCCACTGTAGATGAGTCTCTGTTGCTGGGGTGGAATACCCTCTTTTTCCTCCACTCTTTCTTTTATTCTCTCCACCTGAAAGCAACAAACACACGCAAACATCTCAAACTGACTTTGTTATACCAAATAAATTGTGATATATCACAAAAACAACTGAAAGTTTTTTCTAAAACAACAGCAAGGCAGAGAGGCACAGTCCAGTTATCTGAAATTAAGCTACAGTGGTTCTTAAAAGTCTGCAAATCTTTTTGTCTATTTTTCTTCATATGAGCATCATATTTATTTATAGAAAGGTCAGTAGATACAGAGAACCCAGTATAACAAATGATGTAAAATATTACACTGGGTCATCTATTGAGGAAAGGGAATCAATATTAAGTATCTGCGAATGCCAAAAGTATGCAAAGTATTAGAAGTTAATTTAAATGTGAAATTAGAGTCAGTTTTGCAGCCAATGGAATGACATTTAGGTCCTAGTGATCGCCATGGTTTCAAACAATCCAAACGTAACCGTGTACAAATGGAGGAAATTCCAGACCACTGTTACCCACTCCAAGAACAAGGTGTTTAATAGTCCATTCAACGATTTCCTTTGTTTTTATTATTGGCTAAATTGTAGATTAACATTAAAACATCACCTTTTGCTCTCATAAAAGCTTTGCACACTCTTGGCATTTTTTCAAATCAGATTCATCAGCCATTGACATGGGATGGTATATAATTAACAGGTGTTCTTTATCAAGAGTTCATTAGTGGAATTTCTTGCCTTCTTAATGTGTTTGGGATCATCAGTTGTGATGATTGAGTTGGTGCACAGTTAGTATTCCAATATAGTTGTACTTCGAATTATGGTAAGAACCACTTAAGTAAAAAAACAACAGTCACTCATTACCTTATTACAAAACATATTATGGTTTGTTTAGTTCTTTTCTGTTTACTGCATAATCCCATGTGTCCCTTCATCATTTTGTTTGTTTTAATACTGTACAATGTAGAAAAAAACAAAAACAAAGAAAAAACATTGAATGAGAAGGTGTGTCCAAACCTTTGACTGGTAGTGTACCTACGAAAGAACTAAATTCCTCTGACAATGCAGCACATAGTTTACCTTTTTATCTACATGTAGGACTAAAAGTCAGATGATATTTTAGGTCATATTTCTGCAGGGATATAGAACATCTTAAAGGGTTCACATATTTTCAAGCACCACTGTATTTTCAGTAACATTGTACATGTGCTATAATTTCTCATTTTAGGCCTCAAGAAAACTGAAGAAACGTACCTTGTCTGTTGGCTCAATGTCAATTTCAATTTCTTTGCCAGTCAGGGTCTAGTAACATTAAAAAAAATACAAATAAAGAACACGTTATGACTTTTTGGGTATCTCTTACCAACAGATTAACTGTACAAATGTCACTTCAAAGAAGCTGGTCACTATAAACAGATAACCAGGGTTATGGCTATGCATTCACACATTTTCATTCTTTTCTACAATGTTAAGGTATGATGCACATTATACTGATTTCCCAAATATGAGTTAAACATACAATTTGTCTTAGACTTGCAGTGACAATGGTGATTAACAATGGTGATGGTAATGGTGATTTAGCCTGTGCTCATTATTAAACCTGATCAGTATTGCTGACACAATGCCCAGTGGTTTGTAGAAACCTATGTTTCTTCTGCGATCACTGACAATAATTACTGCAATAACAGCCTCTGTATACTGCCTTTCCAGAGGAGCAAAGTGCTGGAACATTGCCCTGACAATTCACTGAATTCATTCTCAATGGCATTAATTAAATCAGCTGAATCTCAAACACCACTCCAACATCACAACAAAAATACAGGATGGAACTCCATCTTTCCAGAGAGATGCTTTACACTCCCAATGCTGGGGGGATTATTAGATTATGGCTGACCTTTAGCACTGGGCATGGTGAAATTCAGCTCATGTGCAGGTACTCCAGAGCTTCCCATTTACTACCAATACTTTTCCATGGAAATTATACAAGCTTTGTGAGCAGGACTGAACACCTGCACCAGCTATAATGGCACCCCATTGACAAACCAACCAATTTACTAATAAGGTGTGTAAGAGTACACACAGAGATTAAAGGGTTTCTCCATATGAAAACAAGAATCCAACCAAACTACATATGCATCTACGTCATTTCAATTTTATGAATACTATTACTTCTTAAAGCTAAGTAAATCAAGCTGCTGTTCCATGAACAAAATTATTGCTTGACATTATTATTGTTCTACTTTATAAAAACATTAAATGCAATCTGCCTTATACACACAATTTCAGTAAATTTCTAGCGCAAGTTCTTGACCGTGCAGCTAAGATTAACATGGAAATCAAGAATTGAATGACACACAGGATAATAATAATAATAATAATAATAACAATCACAACTACTTTTATTTTTTCTCAAACTCACTGTCATGAAACAGATGAAGAAACTGCACTTAACCGACAGATAAAAACATTAAACAGTCCAAATTACAACACAGAGTAGTAAGAATGAAAAAGACATCAGGATCAAGAGGACACAGAGCACTAAGAGGAAATGTACGATATTAGTTGGATTTACTTGGGCATGTAGACTTGACTTATCTCAGCGTCTACAGGCTAACGAAAAAATTCATCATCTACTTTTAGTTACTCCTTATTGGGGGCCGCCACAATCTCTATTTCCTGTCCGTTGCATCTTCCTCTCTCACACCAACTGCATGTCTTCCCTCACCACATCCCTTAAACTCATATTAGGCCTTCCTCTTCTCCCATTCCCTGCAGCTCCATCCTCAGCATCCTTCTCCAAATATACTTTGAGTCCCTCCTCCGCACAGGTCAAAACCAACACAATCTCACCCTCTGACTTTTCCTCCAAAAGGTCCAATTCCAGCTGTCCCTCTAATAAACTAATTCCGGATCTGGTCCCTCTTCTTCACTCCTGATGGAAATCTTAACATTTTCAACCCGCCCACCTCCAGCTCTGCTTGTCATTTCAAAATATGGACAAAAGTTGTGTTTGTATATGAAAGAGCAACTCAAGCCCAGCCCTGTTCAGATTTGTTGCTGTTCTCCAGCTAATCTGGAAGAGGCTAACTGGCCTAGCTAACCGGCACCGAGCATGAAACAGCACTAAAAATCCCACTCCCTTACCTTAACTTTGATCAGCATTGTGGCTTATGTTTTGTATCAACGCGAGCTGTGAAAAAACAGACAAAAGTAAACCAGAGAAAACTACAGAATTTCCCTCTTTCAACAATTCCCTCGATTTTTTTTTACTTTCGCAGCGTTTCAATTGATGTTCCTTGAGCAACTCAATAACACACCCTGTCGCCCCGTAGTATTGGTTAAAAGTTCCGGCAGGCAAAATAATGCGAAGCCAAAAAAACCCCACAAAAACAAATACACATAAAATGTATGTGTTCAATACAACAGAAGTTTAATCCATAAAAGATGTAAATAATTCATTTTTAACGGGTAAATGATTCAG
>JBBMFX010000011.1:571612-585389 GCA_037832545.1 Rhabdalestes septentrionalis
CGGAGATTCTCAGGGTGGTGTCCATGAACAAAGACTATCACTTTGAGTGCTATCACTGTGAGGTAAGCAGTCTAATATATTAGGTTTTTGATTTTCCTCATAGAATTTTGACAGGGTGTAGAGTGAAATTATTCATTTTAATGAATCAAGATAAATTAGCTTTAAACTAAGCTCTCCCAGAACAGTTGCAGCAGGGGTTATTCTTTTACTAACAGTTCAGTTTAATCACACAGTCTGATTGGTTGAAAATAACTCCAGCTGTGTCACACCCCCCACTCCATCTTACCTGCATCATTCTGCGGACCATTGATCGCACCATCCCACATCCCTTGGAACAAACATCACGATTGCATATACATTTAACGGCAGTTACTTGAAATATCAGTTGTTCAAATTAATTGCAAAGATGTTCTGTAATCACAAAATGTAACAAATATATTGTAATACTGAGTAGATGTGGTGCAGTTTAATCAGTTGTGTAGAGGAAAATAATACCTGCTATCAACTTGGTGATATAACCGGATTCTGTCTGTGAACATTTGCCATCATTGTTATCAGAACATGTTATTGGCTACTAATAATTGACAGTTACGATTAGCCACTAATTATCCTGCGATTTTAAAATTGTAAAAAAAAATGACCTCAAACCATTAATAGCAATTATGTTTAGAATCAGCTAAAATGTCGTTGAAGTGATGCATCTATGTGCTGGGATTTTTTGTGGTGGAGAATATTTCCGTTGTTAAAAACATACGAATCATTTGTTCTGGACCACTTAACTTCATTTTCCTTATTTTGCATGTCTGTTGTATAAAAGCAGATGACCTGCAGTACATGCCAATGACCAAACCACTGGAGGGGGGCTCTCAAAAATACATGCCCACCCATGTTTTGTTCCGTAAAATTGCCAGTTAAGTGTTGCAGTCACTATGATTAATATGCTATTAATAACTACTGCGGTGGTTGTGTTCTGTTTTGTGTAGGAGTGTGGAAAGCAGCTGTCCGATAAGCCTGGATCTCAGTGCTTCCCTCTGGAATCCCACCTCCTCTGCCACTCCTGCCACATGAGCAGAGTGTGTGGCACCCACAGCCTCCCCCCACACACCACACACTGAGCGGCGAGGGAGCTTTTCTGCTGGACCAACATACACTGCTTTTATTGACATATGCATATTTTTTGCGGCCAAGGTTATTTGTTGCTATCTTTTAAAGCCTTTCCGATATCTTCGTCATCTTATGTTTTGATCTTTCTTTCTTTCCCACACCCGCACACGCAAGTCCTAAAAAAAGGATGCAGACTCTGACACTGAAAAAAAACCCCGACTGATTTGTATCCAATCTTGAGGTCATACATTTCAAGTGCATAGCCTGCAGCTACAGGGATCTGCCTCCCCCTGGTGGTCAGAGAGTGCACCAACACAAGCCTGCTGACAAAACCTTTGTGTTAACTCTATTCTCTGAATGATTACTGTCAACATTACTAAGTTATTAGGGAGTATGAAACATCATGCTGAGCTACTGTTTATATTCTCACATCTGCTGTAGAAAATACAAGGGATTTTTTTGCTTTTCTTTAAAAAAAAATATTTAATATCACTAGCAAAGATTTTGCACTTAAATGAACGTTTACCTTTTAAGAGATTTTTTTAAAGAGTGTTCCTGCAAGAGTTAAAAACATTCCTGTATCTTGTCTTTATTAATAAACTTTTCTGTCTATAATTTGTCTGGTTTAATGGAGTAGACTGTAATTAACTTTTTCAGCTCCTTTTCCTGTATCTACATCGGTGATCATGATTCAAGGCGCAACGCTGCATTTAATTATAGGTGATTTCAAAAGGGAAGCCTTGTTATCATATCAAGAGTGTACTGGGTCAGTGGGTTTACAGTGATGGTCTGTTCATTAAAGTGATAACTTCAACTTGATTGAGGCATGTCTATTGAAGGATAGATGTAAATCATAGAAACCTGCTGTTTCTACAACTGTCCCACTTTGCTTCAGTCATTTAGAAAGTACTTAATTCTTTCCAAAGAACGTCTTTATTTAAATGACTGTGTTTGAATTAAAATTAGAGCTACCCAAATCCTGATTTACAGTTTAGGAACATTAAAAATAAAAACTCAAGTGGGTTCAACTCATGACTTCAGCCAGTAAATAAAATGGCTCTGCACAATATACATTGTTTTCATCTCCTTTCCTAAACTCAACCACTGAATCACAGACATTTTGGATAATTCCTTTTGTGTCTAAACTGTTCATATTTAATTACTGACTTTTACTAACACTTAGATGGATGCTCATTCATGCAATAGAGAAAAGTTTAACTGTCAGACCAGCCCTAACTGAAATATCAATTTCAAAATAACATTCAACAACAACGTTCTTTCCTTTAGTTACTTTTTTATTCTTTATACATTCTGCATACTCAGAAGAAAAATAAACAATCAAAAAGCAAATAGGAATCTCTTTTTCAAACTAAAACAAAACTTTAAAACATTATTAAAACTTGTATTGTTCCTCTTCTCTATAAAGGTAAGATTTCTCCCTTATCTGATTCACAGAGGCCAACACTTAAGAACTGAGAAGACTAGAAACTTCAACAGGTGAACAGAGGCAGAGGGAAACACAGGGATGGATGGAGGCAATGAAGGAGGAGGGACACATTAACCAAAGACCTGTTTTCCTTCATAATAGCACCCTTCTATAGCTAGACTATGAACAGAAAATGTGATAGTAGTCAGTCATTCAGTGCTTGATTCTGAAAGGTTTTCACGGAGGCAGGGGGCAAAATACTTATCAGAATTAGTTGCAGGCAAGACCTATTAGTAAAGGGGATTTTTAAAAAATAAATTAATTCAAAAGTGTCAAATAATCATTCCAGAAATAATGCCTCCATCTCCCATCATCACTCACACAGAGTTCACCACTTGCCAGCCACAGCTGTCTAGATTTAATTAAGGAGTGGAGCAAACAATGAAGTGTCAGTCACCACTGCTTGTTAGTATAGCAGAACACCAAGAACCCCTAACTAGAAGGAACTTTCCTCCAACACTGAAGGCCCTTGTTACACATACCAGCCTCATTCAGGCTTAAAAGTGGCAAAAATGTGACAGAATTTAATCCCGAAAACATATGAGAATTTTAATATCAATTTAAAAAAAGGAGGGAAAAAAAAAGTTTGGGGGGGCGGGGGGACCCCCTAAAATAAAACGGATTTACAGCAGATGCAACAGCATGTGTGTGGCTCTGCGTGTATGTATAAATGTTTAATACAAAAAAAAAACAAAAAACAAAAAAAACACACAAGGACCCTTTAAACAATGTGTAGACTTTTAGGGTTGAACTTTCTCTTCAGTAGGTAAGAGAGGGCATCCAAAGTTCTTCCAAGTACCGCGCGCGCACGCACACAGTATACAGGCTTGCATTTGATCTCACACACTCAGCGTCGTCGGTCCCTGGAGGGGTTACTGCGACTCCGTGAACGTCTGCTGCCTGCAGGCTTAGAGTCACCCACTCTACCTCTATTGCCATCTCTCTTCTTCTCTCCCTCCTTCTCCCTACCCCTCTCACGCTCCCGCTCTCTTTCTCTCTCTTTGTCCCTCTCTGTTTCTGCTGGCCGACTGGAGCTTCCGCCAGCACTCCCTGTGTTACCGCCCTCTCTCTCTCGAGCACGTGCTCGTTCCTTCCTCTCTTCCTCACGCTTTTTGTCCTCTTCCTCCTGGAGCTCTTTCCTCCTTTTCTCTCGCTCTTTCATCCTCTCTGCTCGCTCCAGAGTTCTTTGATTTGCCTGTAGTATGAGAGAGCAAGTGGGAATGGGAGAAAAAGATTAAACAAAGCTTCAATGATTAATGAACATTTAGAAAAATGTTTATTGCCAAAATAATCATGAATCAACTGTGACAAAAAAAAGCATTTCTCAATTACCAACTGACCTTGCATATAAAATGCCTTTAACTTTTTGCAATAGATTAGATATCTTACATACCATTTTTTTCCACTCGCATAATACCCAGCATTCTATGCAAGACTGAGACCATGTTAGAAACGTGCGAGTAGTTACCAGGTAATGTCTTGTTTGTGAGTTCAGTCATTTCATGTAGATTTTGGAACCTTCTATTATATGCACAAAGAGAATTTTAAGTGTTCAGTAGTAAGTGTATGGTGTATAAGTCTGACCTGTTCTTCAGTGAGTGGCAGCCAGTATATACATGGAGCTGCTTTGGTTTTGCGGAACAGGTCATCCAATAGTTTGGCTGGAGGCTCCTCTGGTTTATCTACAGAAAGGAAGTTCATGGACCAAAAAATAAATCGTTCCTTTAATAAAGGAGACAGACAAGAATTAAATTAACTGTTCAGGCTGAAGACAGTAACATACATCTACCCACCTTTTTTCTCTACCTTCCTCTCTTTGCTCTTCCCTCTCTCCTTACGCCTCCTATCCCTGTCGCGTGATCTTGATCTCCTGCCTGCCTCTCGCTCGTCCCTGCCGAAGTCTCGCACTTTGTCCCTGTCCCACTCACGCTCTGACCGCGTCCTCTCTCTGCGCTCCATCTCACGTTCTCTCTCTGCCCACTGGTCCCTCACTGCTGCTGTGCCTCCATCTCGCTCTTTCTCCCTTTCTTTCTCCTTCTCTCTCTCCCGTTCCCGTGCTGGGGGCATGAGGGGTGGAGGGGCAGGAGGACGGACTCCAGGCCCAGGGACTCGTGGGTCATCTCCAGTCAGCAGACCCCTATGGAAGTCCAGCTGGAGAAAGAGCAAACATTAGAAATGACACAGCACAAGGGAAACAAGACACCCGGTGATGTGTTATACTAAAACAAAAATACAGGAAATTAAAGATTCTCATGAAAGCTTCCTAAAAAACAAGCAAACAAATAAAGCAAAGAGAACCCATAAGTCTCTTTGAGACCACTTCTAGCAGTGTAAGGCTGCAGAAAACTACAGGCAGCACAACACTAACCTGGAAACCATGACCTTCTGACACATTAGTCTTGCAGCTCAAGGAAAATTTAAGGAACCAAACCTGTCTTAGTTCATCATCAAAATTTGGGTTCAAGGAACTGTAAAATTGTATTTTTGACTGAACCAGTGCTTTAAGTAGAGTGGATGCTAGAAATGTGTACCTCCTCCTGTTCACAGAAGTCCACTCTGAGCACTTTGGGATTGCTAGATGGCCACTTCACACCATGCAAGGCCTCACGCGTCGCAACCGCTTCCTCTTTACTGGAGTACTGAGCAAAAAGATATTAAATACAAGATTACACTTGCTTAGAAACATTACATAACACCAAAAAAGACCAAGTTTCCTAAAGCATATTGAACCACAAGATTGAGAGATAAACACTCACAGTGACGTAGCAATGTGATTTAATCTTATCGATCCAGAAGCCTTCCTCCACCACTTTTCCAGTCCGATTCAACAGCTCCTTAAGCTGGCCCAAGGTAAAGGGGCGCACCTACACACAAAGTAATAAAAGGGAAGACATTCAACTAAACATGCCTACACTCCATTAGTTGCACTGTAAGAGTTTCTTACTCCAACACGCAACTTAATATATGTAAATAAGCTACATTTATATCAGCAAAGGTTTAATAGATCTTGACCTTTATAGTTCCTGGTCCCACGTCATATATCCCATACTCATAAAAAAATTAACAGAGAACCACAATCCTTACCAGGTTGCAGACATGGATGATGTGGGAAATTTTGCCACGGGGAGGAGACAGCTGACGGCCTGTACGTACAGGGTCATCAATAGTAACCGAAACTTTCTGCTGACTGATAGACCGCCGCACCACAGAATCATTGGGGGTCACTGGAAAAGGGAGAAAAGGAGAAAATTAACACCTGTCTGACTGGACCAGGTATGAATTGAAGTAGTTAATGTCCACAAATATAGTGCACAATCTATTACGAGTCACCTTTCTTGGTGTCTTCCTCCTGTGTTTCCATGGAAACCTCTGACAAGCTCTCCCTCCTCTGATTCTTCGGAGGTTTCTCCTTTTCTTCTTCTGTATGCTCCTCATCCTCATCCTCTTCTTTTTCTTTCTGCCCATTCTCCTGTCCGTCAGATAGGACAATCTGGGAGAAGGGGGGCACAAAACATAAATAACTGAACAATCAAACATCAAATATAGTGGCATTGAGGCTACTAAAATCTTAAAATTGTTGTGTATATACAGATTCCCAAAGTAGTGCATTCAGTACAGGGTGTACCTGTGTTACAGTGCGTCTAATCTTAAGCCCCTGGTCCTCCTCAAGGTCAGCCTGCTGGCTGGAGTCCTCGTCGCCAGAAAAATGCACTTCGTCTGGGTGCAGTTCCACTACAGCCTCCTGCAGCGGCTTAATATCAGGAATCAATGACTGCAAAAAATTTAAAAGCTGTAAATTCATGCGCACTTTCTACAAATTCTTATTTTCATTTGTGTTACATTGCAAAATGTCTGCCTGTTCTCTCCGCATATGCTTTGTAAAGTATTTGTTGCTTAACTCAATACATCTCTGCAAACAAGTATGAGAAGAAGTGTACAGGTGGGAAGAAATAAAAGCATGCAAATCGCAAGCAATAGTCAATGAGCTAAATAGTACACTTCTACAAGATTCTGCAGTCATGAAGGATAGCTCTGCCAGCCTGTACCTTCAGAGATTCAGTGGTGATACTAATAGAAGGCTTCTTGGCAGTGACAGCTGTGCTAGAGCCCCATCTCCTCTTCCTACTGGCTCCACCCCCAGACTCTGTTTCAGTCAGTGATGCTCCTTCTGGCTTAGTACCTGCAGCAAATGAAAAAGAATTCCAGACCAGTACTAAAATATATATGAACACTTACAAACATGTTCCAAAATAACTGTCAAAAAGGGTAATGCTAATTACAAGGAGTTTTTGAAAAGGACACCATTTGGCATGACGGAGATAACAGGCATTCCATTAACCACATCAGCAACTTGGGTACAACACTCAATTTACATCATTCAATATGGACAACACACAGAAATAATTACTTACTAGTCAGTGAAATCTTGCGTGCAGCAAATGCCTTCGGAGTGGTGCTCTAAAAAGACAGAGGATGACCAAAAGGAAAATAAAAGACCCAAGTGGGTGTAGGGAGGGATGAGATTGAGAGAGAGACAAACACCAGGCCAGGAGGGACAGCAAGAAAGGGGGATGATAGAAAAGAAGAGGAAAAAAGAAGAAACATAATGCTATCAATGAAACCATATTACATACTAATTATCTGACAGACAGAGGCTCTGAACGCTCAACCCATTATTTGCCTTTAGGTCTGTCCCAAAGACGACATTCCATAAACTCTAACAACTTAAACTGAACATTACATTATGAAATGCATGCTTGACCAATATCGTCTATTCCACCGCATGTAAGAATAAAGTTATAAACCTCAACAACCCCAGCTTCTAAACCATCTACAGTCTCTGATCTAATGTGTCTGACAATATTTCTAAAATAAATTATCCCTCCTTTTAAAAAATGAACTTTGATAACTTTATTAAAGATATATGCATCTTGGGAAAAAAGGGTATTTCCTGGTACCATTGACACCTGATTCCTCACTGGCTTGGCTATGGCCCAACCACACGGCAGTGTGCACTGTATCTAGGCAACAAGGGTCCAATCAGAAGAGGCTGAGGAGTGAGGATGGGAATCAGTCACAAATAGAGTGAGCTGATTGGCCGGCTGATGGGTACTGCTTTTTGTGCTGGACCTTTACTTTGTAAAGGAGTAATATTTGACTGGCTTTTGGGGGGGGTTCTGAATCAAACTGCCAAAGTCTTTGATCCTTTTGCAAATTCTGGTGAGCAGAAACAGTCTTTGATGAATGAATGATGAGATGTAGAGATGCATCATAATTTAAGAACACAAGATACAGTCTTTGAAAGCATGGGTTTTTGCACCAAAAATGCTCTGTTCAATTTGACAGAACATGTTGAGGGAAACCAGTCCAAGTGTGTGGTCAAAAGAACTGTACCATTTTGATGTAACAAAAGTCTATAATCCACACTGTAGGCAGTGTTCACAACAGCACATTTTAATCCCCAAGCTGGTGCTCATTAGGATCCTTGGCTATTTTGCTTCATGCAGACATTTATCCAACGAGATGGCATTAGGCCAGTGAGTCTGACTGTGATACTGATCACAGAACTGTCCATGTAGTTCTTTCATGAAAATTTCAGTCTGCTCTTAAAACTGGCAGCAGAAAAAAACAGCTACCAGCTTTTAATAAACAGTTCATGATGTGGTATTCCTCAAAGTCCATTTGTCTTTCTTTGGGCAAAATATGTGGCACAGGCCTAAAAAAAAACCCAAATGGTTCATCCACTGGCAGTCACTGAATTTCTGACGACTTGCAGATCACAGGTAACATTCCAACTGGAAATAAATGGAAAATAAGTCCATGATAAAATCTTTGCCCTTGAGCTTTTTTTCATGTGTTCTGACACAGTAAAACTGCGGAAGTCTGAGCTCCACTTGTTGACGTGCACAGAGAAAATAGCTTCTGAGCTAGCAGGACAAACACACTGGTCATGGCTTGAAACCACTGTGTGTCCGTTATGTTGATGGAGAAGTCCATATTGTGTCAGGTCTGGCTCAGTAGTGTGTTTGCAGGATCTGTAGATGAACCATGAAGACACGTGCAAGTGTGACAGAGGTGGCATCTTCGCAAAACAGCTGCCACATCTCACACTCAGTCAGCTCTTTGGGCTTCTCCCAAGCAGTCCAATCAGGGGCCACATCAGTATGTGTGCTGACCAGCATGGCCAATCATCCGCCAGGACTCCATCAGGTGACGCTAAGTGTGCAGTGTCGACTCTGTCTGGGGGGCCTAGCTCAGCCGCAGCCGAGCCGCAGGGACATAGCTTGGCAGGTGATGGAGGTAGAGGAGGAGAGGTGGAGGTAGTAACGCAGGTACCAGTTTGAGCAATGGAAGAAGGGAGTTCACCTTCACAACAAAGCAATCAGTGGGTTTTTAAAAACACAATAGTCATACCACCAGATCAAGAGAGGAATGTTTTGGGGGGACACAGAGAGAGAGAAAGGAGAGAGAAAGAAAGATCAAGAGACAGAGAAAGAGATGGGAGGGATGACAGAAAGAGCAGGTTATGGAGGAGTGTGTCAGAGAGTGTCACAGAACAGGGAAATGGAGGCGAATGAGCCTGGCTACCTCTCAGGATACACTCTGTCAGCATATGTTACCTTTAATCCATTCTCTCCAACCCATATCTCACAAAACAGCATGTGAATCATAAAAAAACTCAACACAGTTATGGCCTAGTTGATAAGAACAGACATTTCAATTTTATCAGGGGAGAGTTAATCCATCTTCAACATCTAGCAATTCCTTAATGTTTACATTACGGCTTAAACTTGGATTTTAATTTTTGCTTCTGATGAAATATAACGCAATTATTCTAATTATGGTAATTAAAAAACTACACACATTAAGATACAAGTACATAAATGGGACTGGTTTGCCAAGTATTCCCTGTCCAACCCCAGTCAGCATACTCATGTTTCCTGCCATGACTAGAGTAAACACAGATACACAAGCAAATGTGACTACAGTTTGTCCTTACTAATGAAAATTTATCAACTGAAGAGTGAAAACATGTCTCACTTACAAATCTAAATTACCCTGCAGTATGAACAAAGTTAACACCCCAATGATTAACAGTACCGACAAGAAAGTATTTTAGACAACACAATCACTCAACTTAGATTACAAAAGCACCAGCCCGTTTCCCTGTTTCAGGCAAATATGGAGCTATATTGTTTCAGAAAATTACTACCAGTGCACCTTATGCATTGCTTTTGCCAGGGCATTATACTTATTACAACACTGCCAGGAAAATGCTTGCACACTGGCTTAAGAAGCAATCAACAGTTAACATTTGTACTTTGTTATTTTGGACAGCTAAAATGTCACTCCCCTCAGTACAAAATATGTGTCCAGCACTACTGATCTTAATAAGAATACACATATATAATATTGAGATACACTGGCCTTAGCCAAAGTGGCTCCCAACACTGGGGATGGAATTGCCCTGTTCTGCTTTAGTATTTCCCCGGCTCCACTGCTGCAACTAACCAGATAATTTACCAAGCTGAAGTGGGTGTTTGAACAGACTGGTCACCACTGATTTATTCAAACACACATATCACGATGCTGCAGTCTAACAAGTTCTTTTAACATCACGCACGCAAACCTGCCAGCAAATTAAAGACTGTCTAATTTCACACACTGTTAGCCTGCCTCAACCCCTGACACCGTAATAATAACAGAGAGAGAGATAGACACAGAGAGGAGGAGTGAAAGAGGGGGCGGAGAGTTGCACTGAGAGATACTTAAATGTTTGCAACTACAAATCTCAAAGAAAAAGATAAATCAATTACTTTGGGTTCTTTTCATTTCTCCTACAACTTATGGGGCATTCAGACCTGGTTGTCAGATTATAGTTGCCAATTCTTTGCTTAAACATTTCAAAACCTAAAATTGTGAAATGCCCTCCACTGGTATATTATAAAACAGCATACAACATCTTTAACACCTATATATATTTCTTGAGCAATATCCATCTGATAGAAATGCCTCCATTACAGAAGTTATCAGGGTGTGTCACCACTGCATGTACAGATTACTATTTTATTACTTACAAAGTCTAAACAGGAAAATTTCCCTAAAACACTACTTCCATCTCCTGTTCCTTAGGGGCTTTAGTTCCACAGGCCTCTTTAAGCAAGGCCTCATTACCTCATCAGGGCGTGACTCTGCTGCCTCTGGCGCCCCCTGTTGGGCAGGTTGGGCCAGTGCACTCTGTGTCTCAGGGCGTTCCTCAAGCTCCATAGCAACAGGGCCTGTGGGCTCAGCAACTGCAGCTTGCTTCACATCCCTAGTGCAGAGAGAAACACACAGATGGGGGGGGGGGGGGAAACCAATATTGCACTGAGAATTACATCATGAGGGAAAAAGCGAGCAGAGAAAAAGTGGGAGGAGGAAGGAGATGGGGAGACAAAGCAATAGAGTAGGACTGATAAAGAGTCATAGCTGCCAGAGTTAGTACTCTCACTGGAGCACTGCTCAAGCGTAATGAAGAGTCAACCTCAGATACACCTCACACGTGTAGCATATCAAATATGAGAGCGAGAGACTGAGAGAGAGGGAAATAAAACTGGGCAAAATAAATGAGGGAGAGAAGTAAGGTGGCTCAGGCTGGTGATCTGGGTCACTATAACTATAAATAACTCAGCAGCTAAATGACACCCAAAGTCAGGGTCAAAAACATGTGCGTGCACAGTGTAACAAAATTATATTCGAAGCCAGGATCACAAATGAAAAAATCTTATCAGACTTACATCACCTAATCAGAGGTGACCAGAGAATCACAAAGTATATGCAAAACAGGCTTGCCAATAGCAGTGCAGAGTTCAGAAGCTCCTCGACTCCAGCACACTCAATTCAACTTAAATATCCAATTAGGTTACTATAAGATATCAAAATATACAATTAGGAAGATCACCTTGGCCCCATTTGACTGCCCTACTAAACATGTCCAAAATGTTTTATCTAATTACAAATAAAAAGTCTAAACTAATCTAGGCCACAAGCCAAATCTTACCGATGAAGTTACCACCACACGTTAATGACATAAAATAAACTAGACGAATCTGCAAGCATCTGACACCACCAGAAAGCAGATGCTAAAAGGAGATGGATTCCAGAGATGACACAATGGATCAATAGAAATGCAGCCCACACCATTAGGACAAGAACATCATACCATATTAAGTTATTAGGCCACCCTTTCAGCTGGAAGCAGATCTGTTTGCCAAATGCATTTTTAGTATTCTGACCCATGACCACTCGCTATAACTCATAATGTCACACAGATTCATGACTCTATACCAGGACAATATAAATGTAACTCTCACCTCCCGGAACAAAACACCGGTGACTATACTGGAAAAAAGCATAAGGTTTTATCTTGTTTACTCTATTGGGTCAAACAGCATAGGCTAATAGCTGGGAGACAGAAAACAAAAAGGTCTCTGAAAAGCAAGTGTGTTTACACATCTGTGTAAGGCTCATTGTGACCAACTCCAAATCTAACCACCACTCCAAAACAAGGGATCTGGCTGCTACATGTGAGTCTGCCTACATACTAAGGGTCAATTTTTATCCCCATAAAGAAGGACCAGAGTTGCCTTTGGTCTGTCTCATAAGCCAGCACACATTTCTTGGATTTACCACCATGAGCAGCAACTGATCTCCTCTCCCACGGGGGTCTGCCTGCAAAACTCCCCCAACACAGCACACACCAGGTTTCCTTAACAACCAAAGGGGGCTGCATAAGGGAGGAGCTCAATCACACAAAGAAAAACACCCAAACTAAGAACACTGTATTTCATGCATGCATACATTCACACACAAGGACAAAGTGCATGTGTAAGACCACAGAAAACCCCAAAGCAGAACCCACCTTCAGGAACACAAAAGGGTTCTAGACACATTGTTTGCCTGCACAATCACAGCAACAGGTAACGCTAGATGAACCAGGCCTAAGGGCTCTTACCTACTGTGAAAGAGAAAGATCTTGGCGACCTCTTTCACCATACAGTTACAAGGAAACAAGACAGACGGGTGGTGTTTAATTCATGACGAACGTGTCCTCTGTGCAAACCCCTAAAAAACAACACAGTGCTGTTTCTGCCTCATTGTCGTCTCAGATAGCTTCCGCCGGCCTGTTCTTCCCCCTCGTCCCCCTCAACCCAGCCAGGCATCACGCAGGACACGAACACGACACGAAACCTGTACGAATGGAGAGCTTCAGCACTCTGGAAGCCAAACAGAGCCTCGGTTCTCTACGGACGCGGAGCTGCCAGACGATAAATCCGCTCAGGCTAAGGCCTAGGCCGGCGTAAGCACAGCCTGACTTCCCCTGAGCAGACAGAAGCCGTGGGGCATTTTAACAAACCTAATGCCCCTCTCCTCTTCTCTCCTTCTCCGCCTTCCTCCTCACTCACTCTTTCTCCCTTACCCTCCTTTATTGCCATCGGACAGCATGTCTGCGCGGCTGCGGCTCACAGCCTTTCAAACGTGCTGAGAATCTTCTCGGATTTTTCTTTTTTTTTCCTCCCTTGCAATGCGTCGGTGATAATGCAGAGCAGCTCTCACTTAGCGGCCATGTTGAAGAGAGCTACAGGGCACGGGAAGGAGGAGGACCTGCCAGAGCTCTGCTCCACTCTGCTGTTCTGTTCTTCGGCCGCGTCCTAAAAAGCACACTCGCTCACTACACGAGTGCTGCAGCCTTGCAACCTTGGAGATTCGGTTCTAGCACATTTAGTCCAATTCCAGCCTTTTTATAGAGATCCCGTTCTAGAGGGATTGGGCCAATTCCAGCCTTTCTATAGCGGCCCAGTTCTAGAACGTTAAGCTACTTCAACTATTTAAGTAGCGCTCCTGTTCTTTAACAAATTCCACCAGTTAAAATCAAATTCTATTTTCATTGAAGAACTCCTTTTTTATATTACCCTTAGCCAAATTCTGGCCTTCTGTGGAGACCCTGTTCTAGACCGTTAGGCTAATTCGATAGAATTCACTCGATGGTTCTAGAACACGTGCGTTCATTCAGAGCCCGTGCCTTCTCGCTATCGAAGAATAGAAAGTGATGCTTATTGGGACGCGGCCCTGCTGTTCCAGGGCCAAGCCGCTTTTTTAGGCTGTCGTACTGGACGCCTGATTAAAAAACAGCCTACAGCTGCTGCC
>JBBMFX010000011.1:602681-627242 GCA_037832545.1 Rhabdalestes septentrionalis
GACGCTTTTTCTCCAAAGCGACTTCCATTCCTAACTACAGGGGACAGTCTCCCTGGAGCAACTTGGTGTTAAGGGCCCAGTGGTGGTGCTGGAGGTAGGATTCAAACCCAGGGCCTTATGGTCAAGAGGCAAGTGTCCTACCCACTGAGCTACCTCCACCCCAGAGACAGCACTCTAGAGACCAAGAGTTACTTGACCCTCCAGAGCACTGAAGTGTCTTGTGCTGGTCACTAAAGCAATCCAATACTGTCTTGGCAAGGATCCTTGACTGGCCATCTGAGCAACTTTAAAAGGCTTCCATAGCTGGGTGTCAAATAAGTGACACAGTGACCAGTGCTTCCTGCACTCATTACCTGAGCAATACTATTCCACAGCTACAAGGCTTCCTCTACTCATCACCTGAGCAATACTTTTCCACAGCTACGAGGCTTCCCAGGCCAGATGTTGTGGCAGCACTACACTACAGCACTAATGCACCTTGCCATCGGGGTGATCCTACATCAAATCTACAGGGATTCCTCGACCACTATCCTCTCAGACAGAAGGAGGAATTTCACCTGTTCTTGCCAAGACAGAGAACTTTGTGTGTATTTGTGGGCTGTTTTGTTTACTGCCAATCAAGTAAATTGCTACTGTTGCAAATAATTCTTGACTTTGAGGTGCTATTAAATTCTTTTTATTATTATTAACAGCATAATTTTTATCCAAAAAATACCAAAGCGTGGCTTGAAAATGAGCAATATCTGTAAAGCTGAATCAAACTGAATTGTGCTGCCAAGATTTCATGATTCATTAAATCATTCCGTAAAAATCGTTATGATTTAAAATCATTGTTGGGACAAAATCCCCCTCAAATAATAATAACTTTACAATTTAATTATATAACGACGCTTACCTTTGCCCTGAGGTCAGAGGAGCTGAGCAGACGGGCGAGTGTATCGCCAATAAAAACCAGCTTGTGAGCAGTCACAATGAGGCTCTTCCCTTTGGAAACAAAGACCCGTGGTGGCTGATTCTCCTGAACGCTGCTGAAGAGTGCGTCAATGGCGTCGCCCAGGCAGGAGAGATGAGACAGGCTTTGGGATGAATAGAAAGTCAGCAGCTCTGAGTCCTCCAGAGACAAAGAGCCTTGAAGAGGAGGAGAGGGACTCAGCTGGAGAAAGATGAAAAAGGTACAATCATTACTACTCTCTCTTTGGTACACTTTCCATTTGTACAAAAAATGAAGAGGCTAGAACATATTTACATACTGGAGGTTTTTGCGGACACAAAGTGCAACTGTGTGTTTGTGTGTGTGTGTTTTTCTTACTCTGGCATCATTTGCTGAGATGACCTGTGTTGTGCCATTTTCTATCTGTGAGTCAGGAGATGGATCAGGCTTTCCCTGAATTAAGACACAGAGCCAGAGCTTAAACAGAGCACACAGCCCAAACCAGTTTCTTACAGAATGATGGGAGGAGAGGTGTACAACACACTTGGCAATTAAAAATGGCAGATATGACTGAACCAGTTAATTACAGACACAGATATTAGGGAGCGTCTTAGACCACTGTCACTAATTTTGGTTTGATGAGTGGCAAGGTTTGGCGTTATCATGACAAATGACATCACAAGATAGCTCAGTATGCTTTTCGGAGCATTTCACTTATATTGTCAGACAAATGTTCTCTAAATTTTCATAATCCATATTTCATTACAAACGGAGAACAACCTTCTTAAGCAGATTTTTTCCAAATGTGGCTCATTTTTTTCTGTTCCATCTTATCAAATGTCAGAAAGTGTGACACCCTGTTTCCTGAAAGTATTCTAAATTTTTGACAACTTTTCTGTATGTTGTTTTTATTGTCTGTATCCCACTACTAAATAATACTACATGTATATAGTCACTCCAGTGACACTTGTACCAAAGTAATCAAAATACAAACACATTGGGAAAACCGAGATTTCCTGATGCACTGAACCACTTTCTAAAGAATTATAATAACAAAATCATCCACTATGCCCAGAGTCTAACCTGCAGTTTGACATATCCCACGCTGTCTCCTGTGGGGTATGAAGGTGGGGGTGCAGGTGTCAGTCCAATCCCTGCGTACTCGTTCCCTTGTTCTTCATCTTCGGTCATTTGCATGCTGTGGGGCAGAGAGGATGCGGGTGCAGGGGGCAGCGGGAAAGCTGCAGGTGGAGGAGGGGGCAGCGGACGCTCCTGGATCCAGCTGCCCTTTCGAGAACCCATCCCGCCTGCTAGGGGTTTGACCTCAGCCACTGGCAGGGCAGGGAGTGGCCTCCGTGACAAAGATTCCTGCGAGGGGAGACGGGGCCTAGTCTGAGTCTGCAGGAGGGAGGTAGAGTCCTCGAGAGCTCGCCGGACCATAGAGAGCAGGCTATCGGCCGGAGGGGCAGATCCACACACCGAGAGGGCAGGGAGGAGGTCTGCAAGCCTGGACCAGATCTGCTGAAGTGTGGGTGGGACATCACCAACTTGACCTGCTTTCCACACGGACAAAATCTCGGCCAGTGAGGTGGCCAGGTCCCTGGAAGGTGTGTTGGTGGCTGAGGCGCTGCTTAGTGCTGACTGGACGAGAGCCGAGAGAGAACTCTTCCACTGGATGTCACCAGAGCCGGTGCTGGACACGGACAGGCGGCGGATAGGGATGTCCAGCGTGAGAGCGGGCATATCGTAGATGCCACCATCAGCTTGCGAGACATCCTCAGGTGCTAATTCCAGTTTCCCAGGACTAGGGATGGAGTAAAATTCAGACTTTCCCCCTGTCTCCACCACCACGGGTACGGACACCTCACCCACTTCTGAGGGCAAACTTGGAAGACTAGGAACACTGTAAACCTCATCGTCCACTTCGTCGCACACTGCAGGGGACGTCGGGACAGCGCAGGCTGGATTCAGAGTGAGAGTGGGAACATCGGAAATCTAACCCAAGGTGAAAGCTGAGGAGGGAGAGAGAGATTTATTCATGAGAACCAGATAATTGTTTTTTTTAACAACCCCTGCAGCTCTCAGCCACTGTTCAGCTAAACAATAGCCTGGTTCTAAAAGACATTGTGTCTGAACTCAGCTTGCTCTTTCCACAGTGGGGGACGGCGCATAAAGATTTAACTGTGCTCTATTTCTTTACCACTGTGGTCCCTTAACAGAGAGCCTGGATAGTGCTGTTGCCCCTATTCATTTCTGCAACCCTTGTATACTGAAACAGGCTTTTCAGTGACCTTGCAGCTTGCCAAGGGGACCTTGTGGCCTAGCAGCCATCTAAAAAGAGAGCACGGGAAGGAGGCTGTACTTTCCACCATGTTATTAAAGAGAATGAGCAAAAACTCTGTATTAACCATATATTATGTATGTGTTATTAACATTCTGTAACTAGTGATTACATATTTATAGATTTAATTATACTTCTGAGGCTGACAGGGAGGGAGGGGTAACCCCAAAAACATATCTGAGGTAACTGTAATGATTAATAGCAAACAGATGAGATTGTGTGGTTAAGAAATAGAGCGTATGTGTGAGTGTGTGAGTGAGTTAGAGATATACAGAGAGAGAGAGAGAGAGAGAGAGAGAGAGAGAGAGAGAGAGAGAGAGTGTGAGTATGTGTATCAGGCCACCCAGTCCTCCGGAGACAGACGGGTGTGACCAGCTGAAGGAGGGAAGGGCGACAGACAGATGGGATTAGCTCACAGCAGTCAAAAACAGGTGTGGCCCTTCAGTGTAGGAATGAGGGAAAGAGAGAATGAGAGAGAGACAGACAGAGCGAGAGAGCAAGAGCTGGACAAAAATTGTATGGAACTGTAAGCAGATGGTGCGATGAACGCAGAAGAGAAGGAAACACAGCGTGAAGGAGGGATGCGGAAAGCTGATAAGCGGATAAGTTTAGAAGGGGCTGCATGGAGACAGTGTCATGTTCCCGTTCATTTACCTCTGATCCCTGGTCAGTATGTAAGGGGACAGTGCGGGGGGTGTTATAAATGCTTTCATCTTCCTCAACAGAGACTGAAGGAACTTGGTGCTGCCATCTGTTGGTTGGTGGAGTATCATACACCTGGAATTAAAAACAAAATGTATATGACGTTTTTATGAATATGTGATCATTAATATATTATTAATTGTATTATTTTTATGTAATCAGAAAACATGAACAAACCATCTCACTTTAATACAGAAATTAATTCAAATTTGGCTGACATTGGAAACTGGGTGCTTGATCCAAACATTAGTCATGTCCCATTTTATAATCATAATAAAATGCATTAAACTGCCTACACTTTCAGAGGCAATTCCACATATAAACACTGATTTCACGCCCAAATAAGCATGCACCTAACCAAAGGTGGCCACGACATCTCAAACCCGGAGCTGACGGAGAGCTGGAATGAAGCCAGACTGCCTGGGATTCCAGTTTTTGTCCACAACTGAATATATGTAGCCTATTTGTGTAAGGAACTGGTTTCCAAAGGTAAAAGATTTTTCAGTTAGATAAATGACGTAAGATCAAACAGTTATCAACTACATTGAAAAACGCTGTACCGTAAAATACACCCTCTCATCTGTCTCTTTTTGACAGAATAACAAACAAACAGAATAAACAAGAGTTTGTCTATAAGCACCACACATACATGTGTACTAATGGATTACTTTAAGGTGGATCATAGGTTCATTACTATCCACTCCTGGTATCAACAATTCTACGCTCCAAGAGCACCCGCAAATTGTGCAAAATTGTGATTTTGTGATGTGGTTAAAAAAGCCAAAAAGTGCCGATTTTTTTATGTAAAACTCAAATTTGCTTGCAAATATGCTCCAAAAACACTTTAATTTCACTTGAAACAGAGCTACATACATGAACCTAAAAAATATAAAGGTAAACCCGTTTTTGTACTGCACAGTCTCCTGCAGTGCTAGAATGTAAATACTGAAGTTACCCCTTTATAGACCGTACTATAATTTATGCAAGTGCGTTTTCTTTGGTTTGCACTGTCATTTTCTTTGGTGCAAGCAGGGTAAATACAAGATTTAATTTAATGTCCTGTTCTCTTGACAGTACTAAAATACAGTTTCAGTTTTACATGGAAATACAGCTGAATTCACTCTAATATATATGTTACATTATTAGTATAAATTTACCCAATAATTTAGCACTAAAATGCATGAAAAATTATACTGCCATGAAAAAAGCGCAATAAATAAAAAAAGATCCTGTGGTAACTGCAAAACACTGATGCCTGGTATGAGATCAGTGTCATTTCTAACAAAGCACAATAATAATGGTAATGAATTTGCATCTGTATTCCAGTGTATCTGTATATCATACCTGATCATCAAGTTGTCCATTATCAGGAGCCTTAGACTCTTTGTCGTCTTCTTTTTTTGACATTTCTGTGGCCTTTTCCCTTTCTTCCTCTAGCTTCCCTCTGTCTTTACTCTTTTGTCTTTGCTCTTCCTCATTACTGAGCTGTGGGAGTGCAGGACTTGCCTGAAGAACAGTTTTTGTGGCAGATACCACTGCAGACTGAGGTAAATCCTTCCTGGTTACGCTTCTAACTGGCGGTGCTGGTGGAGGGGGCTTCCGGCCGAAGTTTGGAGATCCTGGAACTCCAGTTTTCCCTGCCCTGACGAGAAGAGGGGACCCCTTCATTGCCGCCTGAGACAGCTTCCCACGACCCCCAGGCGAAGCGGCAGAAGCACCCTGGGTTCTAGCTGTTGCAGGTGTCTGCTTTAGATTTTGTCCTGAGGCAGGGGGTACTGCCGTAGACCCAGAAGGTAGTTTGCGCTCTGATTGTGGAGTCCTTGACATGGCTGCCCCTGGCGGGGTTGGAGTTTGGTACATCCCTGGGGCCTCCTGACCTGCTTTGACCTGACAGACGGCAGACCCATCTTGAAGCCTTGCAACAGGTACTGAAGCAGAATGTGGTGCCGCTGGAGCGCCACTCGTCGGGGTTTGATACAAATCCTCACTGGGTAAAGCTGCCACGGCTGGTCGAGGGACAAGATAGCAGCTGTTGGAATGCCCCACGGCTCCTGACTCCCCCGCTGCTTCCCCCACAGATCTCGCCACAGTGCTGGGGCTCAGGTACACTGACTCTGATACTAAAGCACCCTGAGATCTATACTGTGAAGCTAGTGGTGCAGGTGAGGCAGGGGTCTGGTAAACTGAACCAGCCTCTCCAACTCGTCCTCTGAGAGAAGGGGAGCGAGGGCGACCTTCCACCCCAATCTCTCCCCAGTCTGGCCGTGGCCTGGGGCTGGAGCTAGAGTGCGAGCGGGGTCGCCTGCCTTCAGCCTGCCAGAGTTCCCCCTGCCTGACTGGGCCTGACACCCCTCCCGGACTCTGGTATACCCCTTCACCCAGACTCGGAGGTGAGAGATACACCCCATCTACATCTTCTGCACATGCGCCATTAGTACGGGATGGCTGGCCCGGAGAGAGATACACGGAGTCCACGCTGGGAGCCCGGCGAGCATCCATGCCTGGTGGAACAGGAGTGGAACCTGGGGCGGTTTGAAGAAGGCGTAACCTGTTGGCTGGGGCGATGCCTTGTCGTCCGTGGAGGGAACAGAGCCACCAGCCAGGTCCTCCATCCTGCTCCTGCTCCAGAACCATCAATATATCACCCTTCCGGAAGGCCAGCTCCTCCGGACTCTCTGCAGCATTGTCAAACAATGCCTTTGCTAGCACCGTCTGGGTCAAATAGAGAAATAGGAGGTAGAGAGTCAGAGAAAGAGCAACAGAAAGGGGAGGGGGGTGTAGAGAGAGGGAGAGGGAGAGAGAGAAAGTGAATTAAACAGGCTAAGTGAAGTGGAAAACGTATTATTGTTATTAACTCGAAAAATCTAATACAGAAACAATTGATATTGTTACATAAAAATAATGACTTTGTAACATAACACTGTAAACATTATTCAGTCACTGTACTGTTTACTTACAGTGTATATTTTAATCTTCACCTAGCTACTGAAAAACAATAGGGATGTAACAATGCCCTAAGCCCGTGACATAACTGATCTAATTCACAATACCGGATCCACAATGTGATATTCTGATAATTACCTGAACAAAGTTTAAATTAAAAATATGAGACAGGAGCGGGTGGTGGTCACATTTTTGCAATGTAATAGCACAATAAGCCCTGTAACAAACAGCATATCACAAAAGGTATATCCACCCCAGAACTCACGTTGTGCTTAATTTACAGTTTTTTAAATAATTAATTTGTTTATTTAATTATCAGTAATTTATCAGTCACTGTTAAAAAAAACAATATGTCTGTTTTGTAGTTATGCATACAAAGAACTGAAGTTTGGGTTCACACATGGAAAAGACAAAATGACAGAGGGTTGTTTACATGTGATTAGAGCTACAAATAATGGTCACAAATACTTCATGAGAAATCTTTGTTGGAAAAATCAGGCTGGAAATTTTAAATTAAATCCTGTGTACTTAAATCTGAAAAGCTTATATCAACCAAATCAAGCTTCCAGCTGACTGTGTTGAGATGAGATTCAGCTCAAGCAAAAAGCTGCCCCTGCTTTAAACATCCACATGTTCAACTGTCAGGATGTCATTCTGTTAAACAGGGAAAATAAGCAGGCCAAACAAAACAAATAATTCAGTACAGCACACTCACAGTGTAGTTCTCTTGGACATTGAATAAAACCTTCATGCAGTAGCTTAAAAATGACCTTGCTTTCTGGTCTGCTTGACAAACAAAACTGACAGAGGCAGAAAACAGAAGCATCAGTGTTCGCTTGAGTAAATATTGCATGATAACACAGGACAGAGACAGTCCAGGATTTTCATCCTCCCTCTTTAATAATAAACCTACTAATCTCATGATTCTGTGTTTGTTTCAGATAAAATATAAATCTGTGGCTTTTTTTCTTGATCTGTTTTTTCATCTGTTTGTCTTTCATCAAACAGAGAGAGTGTTGGTGTGCCAAACCATGCAGCTCGTCCTGATCGAGCCTCTCACTCTGCTTTCCACCCAATGGCTTGTGTCTGCTCAGTGAACTGACACTAACTACAAGCCGCTGAATATCCAGGTGCTACACAGGTGGTGGTACAGGTTGGCCTTATACAGCATTAAGTCTGTCAAGAGAAGCACAAATACTACTGGAGTCCTATTTGGGAATCATGTGACACTAGAGGCTGTAGGGATAATAATACTAGGTAAGCTGCTTGATTATACAGCATGACCAGAGACTGAAAGCGATGCATTTACTTTTTTGCATTTACTAATATACTTTCCAGGCTGTTGGTTTTCTACCTACAGACATGAGGCTGAACTGTGCATGGGAGATCATGGTCTGCCCTTTAGCATGGCATAGAGTAAATAAGCAAATGAGAATGGGAGAGAGAACAGATGATCATGAGAGAGCGGGGGAGGGGTTCCACATCTGTCCCTCAGTTTTAGGCCCTTTTGTCATCTGCTCAGCCTGCACTTCTCTCATTTTCCCTCCCTCTCTCTCTCTCTCTCTCCCTCTCCCTAGGGGACTAACTACTCTGGGACAAGCTGAGCCCCGATTGCTCCTCCTCCATACTCCTGAAGGGATTTAGAATTATTGGTTTGGACAGCAGTGGATTTGTCCGTGGTGAATGTTAAATACCAAAGCTTACATGTCAGACTGGTACATCATTAACGTCCATCAAACAAACACACACACTTACTGAGAGCGACATGACTGCTGCCGAACGAGGTCCGTGTTAATGCTCAGGCCGGGTCTGTGCTGGTTCCAGATCGAACCTTTGTCCCGCTCACCCGTGGAGAGAGTGACCCCTGTGCATTATTGCCAGAACCAGAGGTCAAGCTGGATCTCCCAATGGCCAGCAGCTTTTCCTTACATCCAGAAGAGTGGGCTTCTTGTTGAGGTCAGTCTCCACAGATGTTTGGGAATTACATGGTCTTCCATAACGTCACGTCCCACCGAACCTGGAGAATTAAAACAGGCCCAATGATGTTCTCACACTTCTCAACTTTTGTCATGACTAAAATGTCCAAATAGCCACTATAGTGATATGTCCAGTTTAATAATAAAACTCACACAATGAAGCTAAAGGAAGATCTAAACCAGAGATAAATTCGTCATTTAACTATTTACCAGCCCCATTGGACCTCCCCCAAAACCCCTAATGATCCCAATTAGCTATCAGTTACATGATAACGAACAGTTAGATCACTAACTTATCGTACTTAAATAACTACGCATAAAAGAATCATGTTTATCCTTTTTTGTCAGTCATTTCTACATAAATCCCTCTTGATTTAAATTCTAGGCCAGCACTGGGGTATGTCTTAGACATTCATAAGCCAAGATGTCCTAAACTACAGGACTCTTGTTTAAATATTGATTCACATTCAGTATAACCGTAGAATAAATCTCCTTGTGCTGATAATTCTGGGGGCTGATTTTTTTGGAAAACCAAAGACTGAGCCACGTTTCCTTTTCCACAGCAGAAACCCCATTCCAGCTCAGAGTCCCACCACGCTCCCAGCAAACTGCAGCTCAGATTTCCAACAATGAGCTCCTTCCAGCTGGCTTTTAGGGCCCGAAATTCAAACGGAATAAAAGAAGGAGACGTTTTATTTTCAACACAAAGGCCACTTAGGCGAGTACCGCGTCTAAAATAAAACACACAAAAACGACGCCTTACCGTCACATCTCCCTTCACCCTGCAGCGAGGAGAGCCATTTAATGAGTATTCCTGTGCGGACTGAGGGTCCGGGCAGACCACTGGTGCTGTTTGTCGAGCTCCTGGCTTCTCCCTCCCCGGGCCTGGACGGGGATTTGGGGTTGAATTACACTCACTCAAGCAAATCCCCACCTCCCTTACTGAGACAGAGAAGGACGCCCTCTACTGGAGCAGATTGCAAACAAAGAGGGTTTGCTGCAGCGCAAATACATTATGTGGCCATAAGTATTGGGACAATTATAGAATTCAGGTAGCCACTTACTTCTACTGAAGGGCACTTTTAATGCTTCATTTCGAATAACAACACGCTTCCAGCTTTTGTTGACCCAGTTTGGGCAAGAACCTTTTCTATTCCTGCATGACTGTACTTCAGTGCACAAGGCAAGGTCCGTTATGACATGTTCGGTGTGGAAGAGCCAGGCAGGGCTTCTCATTCATCATCAGTGTCTGACCTCATAAATGCCCCACAGAATAAATGGGCACAAATTCCCACAGAAAAAAATCTATCAGGTTTCCCCATACTTTTGTTTGTATAGTGTATTTATTGTTTCCTAACATTCCAGTCCTGAAATCCTCCTGTACTCCACTTTCACATTCTAACATTCAGTTCAACAACAGGAAACATGTAATAAGATAATTTAGGCCAAAAAAGAGGACTGCCCTGTATCTCTTCTCATACTGGACAGGTTTTACCTGTGAGGGAGTAAGCTAATGGCATGGGAGGCACTTGATCTTTCAATTATGCTAATGTTACTGATTTTCCTCACCCTTCATATATAGTAATATATGAATAAAAATTTAGCTCAGATAAAAAATACTCTTAATAATATAATGCTGTTTCTCTAAAGCAGTCAGCCATCATAAGAGCATTCTAGCATTAACATTATTTTTCTGGAATGTATGCAGCTGGAGAAGCTGTAAGAATTTATTTTAGACCCTCATATCTGGCACGCCAGCTCAGGCCACAGCTTTAATTGCATTAATTGCAGACCTGATATCTCATTTGTAAATAATTTTGATCTCTAAAAGGTGTTTGGTCATATGATAACTCCACAAAACCAGAAAGCTATTTCTGGTTAATCATTTTGAGCTAATTGTGGTAACTGGGCGTACTAGCTCCAGAAGATATACATGTGAGAGGCATTTGACAGAGAGGAGATCTGTCATCAGTCCACATCTTTTTTCCTGAAAAACTTTGAGTGTTTTGGTGGTGTCTTGGACCTGTTTCACAGTGGAGCTCTACCAGTACGTCTAGAGGCATTTTTCACATATATGTGCAGTCATGTCCTTGAAGATGTCTGCAGTATTTGAACTGCTTTCATCTGTGATTATGTTTTTGAACGAGGATGAAATATCCAGTTCCTGAAGCTGCTGTACATGTTAACTGTGACACTCCTTTCACTGATGAGAAAATAGGGTAACATAATGATAGAGTTATTCTTTTCAGCCTTCTGTAATACAAGCTCTTATAGGTGCGACAAGTCGTTATAGCTTCAAAGGGAGGAATCAACTCCATATTAAAGTCTATGTATTTGAATACACAACTAATTATTCATAACCTTTGACCCCATCGCTGATGATTGGAAACACAGAGTGTGTGTATGTGTTGTGTCCTTAATAAATTAAAGCAGGGTGTGTATTAAAGTCATACACTTCATGCATAAATGAAATTACTTTTTATTCACATGGAGAGCATTTTGTAATTATTTTTACCACTATGCTCTGTGCCTAACAGAACATTTTGGAAAGCAATAAAAAAGAACAGCTGTGATTCAGTAAAAGCCAAATCTGCTCACTGAATTGAATTAAGAAAAAGTGATAATTGGGCCGTGGCCCTCTTCACTCCCAATGTCAACGGATGCATAGAACAAAAGCTTTTCTTTAAAGCTGGCAACAAATGTATATAAGTGAAATTTCAACACTGCATCATAGAAGGACAGCTGACCATGTCTATAGTCTAAGTACAATCGCAGCCTAGGTGGTGTGGCATATAATGTTGGAATGTCGTTACCATCATTGATAATTATTTTACCATCTTCTGAGGCAATTGTCCAGATGCCAGCACCAGGAGAATATCCATGGAAGTTATCTGCATTGAAAGACATCGTACGGAACCCCAGAGTCCACGGGACTGTCTGTGTTACATGAAGATCAAAGTAGACTCTAGTGGTGGGCAGGACATTTGATGAAACACAGATGCACCTCAGATACGTCTCAGCTGTCGGGGCTCGGATAGGACCGTCCAGGGAGGCTTGATAGAGACTCTTGCCATCATTGCTCACTTCGAGGAGAGCATGAGCTGATTTAAGGTTAAAAATCACATCAGCTGTTAACAAATTAAAAACAAACAAGTAGAAACAGGCATTCAGTACCAGGAAAACAAAAAAATCAATGTAATTAGTCCAAAATATTTGGACTAAAATGTGCATTCTTTGTGGTGTCAGAAGAATTGGGTCCTGATCCTTAAATAACAGCCTGGAGGCTTTATTCAACCCAACCCATATATCTAAGGCAGTACAGGCTGTTAAGACGTTGCTCACATCTGCTCAGTGTGTGGAGAAGAATATCGTGATGATCAGTCCATAAATAAACACCCTGCGTATTCTGTCACTGTACCTTTATGTGCCATGATCCAACGCCACACTGCAAACAAGCAGAAAAAAATATCCCAGCACTTCAGTACAGATTAGGAACACTTAATTCTGTGAAAATATTTAGGTTTTACAGATACAGGTTAAGCACAGTGCCTGACAAATGTACATGTAAATATACATTAGGCTATTCTTAAATATAATTAGGCTATTCAAGATATTTTCAAGAAATAGCACAGTAAAAGTAGACACTGGAAAATACTGCAATAATAATGGAATAGCTGAACATTTTTAATTTCTTACCTTCATCTGGAACAATGCCCTCTTTTTCTGTTGGGTACATGTATGTTATAACAATTTAACACACTCTCAAGAACTGATGTAAATTATCTGTGGATGCTGTGCAAAGAAAACTATAAATGTTCAGTAATAAACTGTATTTAAAAATGGCGTATTGTAGTATAATGAAGAATTAGTATTATAAATAAACAGTAAATTAAGGCAGACAATTCTGGGCAGTGAAGTATTGCAATTTTTATAGTGTATCTTGTTTAAGTAAAGAGGGGCAAATAAATACCTGCACAGAAGTGAAAGTTGTTTACAAGAGAAAGTTTAACTTGTCAGTCAAGAATATTATCTACAGCCAACATATTACAAATCAAAAACATTATACTCACTTGACAGACTAGAGAACTCCTTCTGTTCCTCTGTCAGAGCTAAAGGGTGAAATACAATATGATCAGCAACCATTCCAAGTAAAAGAGTTCTCTTGCACATCTCTGCCTCCACACGCAGCTTTACCTGAGTCTAAGCATGCAACAGACAAGAGGGAACACATCCAAACTTAACTCTGAATGACCTGAATGATCTTCATTCTTATATTTGAAGAACGAAAGTATAATGTGTCTGCAATTGACAAGTAATATGACTATGATGGGAAACTAGAATTACCTTGAATAAGCAGATCTTTCATTTCCATTAACTTTGAAGCTGTCAAAGCAAGAAACACATTGAATCAGCTGTCTCAAATCATCCTTATGACATTTACATGTTGGCAAATCTTAAAATAAGGCCACTCACCGGTGATGACAACCCCACCAAGAAGAATGAGTATAAGGACAATGCTGATTGTGAAAAACACTATCAATGTTTTCCTCCGCAGAGTGACTGTGGCTTCAGCTCTGGCTGCCAGTAACAGGAAACACACACATGTTCAGCCTTTGCACCAAGATATTTACAAACACGCTGAGCAATGTTAATGGAAGAAGGCCTTGAAAGCTACTGGCAGATAATGCTGCTTAAATTATCTGCTATTTTACTCAGTAATGTGTTAGTAGTAGGTCTCAAACCTGGCTTTTACCTTCCATATTGTGTGGCTGTACATCCTGTGGTGCTGCACTGCTTTGCTGGATGGCCCCTGAACATACAAGCAAAGGGAAGAAGGTAAAGTAACATGTCCTATGACATGCCGGATGTTTATTCCACAAATTACTTTGGAAAGAAAAATGCTTTATAATGCTGCAGTAAATTATAACTTACTTCCATCTACAGACTCAGGGCTTAGGTTACTTTGCATGCCTAGGGGAAAAACAAATACACTGAAAAAAAGAGAAGTGACAACACTGAGACAAAATACAAAAGCAATGATACACCTAATCTAAATGCTGAAGGACAAAGCCTGGCAGATTATCAATGAAATCACAAGCGTCTATGTTACAGACTGTGGGAATGAGAATAAATAATGACATTTAAAAATGTCCTCACTGTAGTAATAATGTACTAAATGTGCAAAAGCAGCATCATAATCCACACATCCCACCACACAAATCACCCCTGACACTCTTCTCCACCCATCCCATCACACAAATCACTCCTGCCGCTCTCCTCCACCCATTGCACCCTGCCGACACTTTTCTCCACCTCTCTTTCACATTTTCAGTTACAATGTACTGTTGACCCCAAGTTTTTGAACTCCACTTTCACCAGCTCTACTCCCTGCATCCTCACATGAGAAGTTTCTACATAGACATTATGGAAGTATTGGGACGCCTGACCACTATACCAACAAGGGCTTCAATGGCATTGGATTCTACATAGATTTTAAAACAGAGTTGGTCCCCCCTCAGCTACAACAGCTTCCACTCTTATTTTGGAAGGCTTTCCACAAGATTTTGGAGTGTTCTGTGGGAATTTGTGCCCATTCATTCTGTGTAGTTTTTATGAGGCCAATACACTGATGTTGGACTAAAAGACCTGACTTTTAATATTCGTTCCAGTTTATCCCAAACGTGTTGGATGGGGTTGAGGTCAGGTCTCTGTGCGGCCCAATCAAGTTGTTCGTCACCAAAACTCATCCAACAATGTCTTTATGGGGCTTGCTTTGTGCACTGGGGCACAGTCATGCTGGAATAGAAAAGGGTCTTCCCCAAACTTGGAAGCATAGCTTTGTCTAAAATGTTAAGAATTCACTTCACAGGAATTATGGGACCATCTCAATTCAACAATTAAAAGCTACGTCCCAATACTTTTATCCACATAGTGTTACAACTGGTCTGAAGACTGAGAGCGGACACACATTTAAACTAACATTAGCTGGGTCCATAACTGTTTATTAATGCGCATATTATTTCCTGTACAATAGCTCACCGGATAATAGATTAACGGTGATAGAGGTACAGCACTGGACATGTTTACCGGAGGCTCACGAACAGCAGAAACAGACATGTTTCATGCTTTCTTTTGCACTAAAATACATGAAAACATTTTGTGAACAGTCATGAAGCGTTTGAAAACCGAAGGTGGCAGAGATGTAGTTAGATAGTTATCAGAACGTGAACTCGATTCGGAATAAGGCTAAAGTCACCTACATTTTTCAAACATTACCTTTCTCTGTGTAGTGACATCATATATGTTTACCACAAATATAGGAAAAACATTAAAACGTTTCTTATTTTAAAAGGGACAGTTGGTTGTCGTTCTGAAATCTGATTGGCTGAGCCCGATTCAACCATGTAGTTGCTTGGCAATCACTCTAGAGAACTAGTGAACTGGTCAGTGGATGAATTTGAATGAAAAATATTATTTAAATAAATCATAATTCAATTTTTTGTTAAATTGTATTGCTGTCAGCGGTATTTTGTATTTTATTCATTTAATTCAATGTATTCACATGTGGCCAGTCAAGGCCCAGAACCTAACTATTTGTTTTGACAAAAATTCTTAGTAAACGTTCTTACACAAATACATAATATATACATTAAAACACACCAAAAATAGAAATACGTTGGCTCAGTAACGAATTTAGCAAACATGGAGTTTATTACGCTTTCCTAATTCAGTGCCAGAACTCTTTCAGCTTTTGAGGTGTTATTCAGCCATGGATAAATAAACACATTACTAAACAGCGTTTTTGATTTTGACAATATTACGAAAAGAAACAGATAAACCAATCAGAAGAGAGTAGGCGAGGTGCAGCCAATCAGATGTCAGAGTTTCTGAGCACGTCCGTGATCATGGCTGTGTGAGAGTAGGAGGAGTCCTGAGTGACAAAGTGGTCGAAATTTTCAATAACTCCCGTATCTGCTGCTAGTGAGGTAATGTTAAGTTTTCTCGCTTCAGTTTCTCTCCTTCAGTGACACTCTCGCTTCAATGACACTCATGCTATCTTTGTCTGCTTGCTGTCATTTCCACCTTCTTTTGTTTACATTGCAAATAGACGTTGGAAGAAAAGACAACCTCTGATTTTCTATTTCGCGGTTTATGCTCAACTTCAGTCCAACGACATATTAAAGTATATTTAAATTTGTATTTTCCTTGCTGCCTCTTTAGCGCTGTCCTACTAAACGGCAGAGTTTGTTGTTTGGTAGGACAGTGCTACATGTGTAGAAGGGAGAATGCAAACTTTAATGCAACCTTTACTCTAGATAGTATGCCAAGCACTGAGTGGCTTGATTACTGCATCAGTTCAGCTGCACACTGAGTAAAATAAGCCTTAAAGACCAACCCATGGATCTTCTATGTACAATATTTTTGTCCTAGGGCAACCCAGATGGTCCAGCTACTTTAAGGTTCCCCTGTTGCTGAAACATGCATTCAGATGAACACGCGCAGAAAAAATGCAGATGTGGAATAGATGTTTTAATTTAGTCCTTAATTAAGCTCCAGAGGGTAAATATATCTATATTATAGCTTTAGATTTTGGACTGTGCATCAGTATTTTGGAGGAATAGAAGTGCTGTGGTTGTTACCTGTTGTTGTAATATGGTATTATAATATTTTTTTTCTTTTATTATTTCAAGGTAATGTTGAGGGCTGTAATCAAGTGCATTTTGACCAATCCTGTCGCTGGTAGAAGAATGATGTCCCAGAGTAGCCTTGCTGGAAAAGTTGCCATAGTTACTGCCTCCACAGATGGGTACAAGATTCTCCTTGATTCTCAGTGTATTTTTTGCAGTTGTTGAGATTCAGTAACAACGACAAGTGTTAGCTACTGCAATGGGCATAGCATGAATATGAAGTTCTGAAGCAGTGTAATAATTGGATTTCCAGGATTGGCTTGGCTGCTGCACAGGCACTGGGCAAGAGAGGAGCTCATGTTGTTGTGAGCAGTCGTCGGCAAGCCAATGTGGACAAGGCTGTGTCACTGCTGCGCAGTGAAAACATCTTGGTGACGGGCACAAGCTGCAATGTGGGGAACAGTGAGGACAGAGAGAAGCTGGTCAACTTGGTGAGATTTTACTTACAAGTGCTATTTCTTGCATTTTAAAGAGGATTTCTATAATATCTTTTGTTTCTCAGACTCTAGAGAAGTGTGGGGGTATTGACATCCTCATCTCTAATGCAGCTGTAAATCCTTTCTTTGGAAACATCTTGGAATCCACAGATGAAGTCTGGAGCAAGGTATAACTGCAATTTTGTGCCTATTCACGAGGTCACTATATTCAACTAAACTCTGGATTATATCCTGATAGGATTTTAGATGCTTGCATTCATACTGGGGAGTCAGAAATGTCTCTGGTCAGCCAGACTGGCATCCAATCACCTGTGCTGTTCATTAAAAAAAAAAAAAATTGGAGCATTAGAAGAAAAGCTCCATCTTGCATGGCACAGTCACACAATTCTTACAAGTAATTATGATGACATTTTATATGATTTGAAGTTAAACAATGACAAGTTATTGTCATGCATGTAGATTAAACTTTACATTTTTGCAAATTTTTTTTTCATACAGAACAAGGATAAATAAACAGCCAAGACTTGTCAATAAATGTGTAAATCAAAGCAACTTGGAATGATGTATACAATTGTATACTTACATTTCAACATTACTGCAAACCTTCCAAGAGTTAAACAGGACACAGAGAGACAATTTAAAGTCCCAGTAGCAGCTTAAATGTCAGACCCATTTATGTTTTACTGATGATCATATTTTACACTTGCATCACTTTTTTGTATATTTGGTCCCAGTCTTGTTTCTGTTATTGTGCTACATAGATATTAGATGTGAATGTGAAAGCTTCCTTCCTTCTCACCAAACAAGTGGTACCTTACATGGAGAAAAGAGGGTGAGAGAACCAAAACTTTGAAGAATGATTGGAAGAGTAAAAGCTAGTTATGTATTTCTGTTGTATATGTTGATAACTTTTCTGTTTTTCAGGGGTGGCTCAGTGGTCTTTGTCTCCTCAGTAGCTGGATACCAGCCGATGCCGGTTAGAGCAACTAGTGTGTCTTAAAAATATTTACATTTCTGCACTGCTACACTGGCAATAATTTAACCCTCCTAGAACATCTTCATCCAGTAAGAACTGTATTCTCTCTATGGTGGCCTTTACATGTCATTAGGGTCTGGGTCCGTACAGTGTGAGTAAGACAGCTCTCTTGGGTCTAACACGAGCACTTGCTCCTGAATTGGCTCACAGCAACATCCGTGTCAACTGCGTGGCTCCAGGAATCATCAAGACACGCTTCAGTTCTGCTGTAAGGATTATTCTGTCACCTTTCCTTTTTGTGGTTACTGGAATTTACCACTTTCTTTCTGGAGCATGAATATTGTTCCTCTACCTCTACTGTTGTAGTGCTTAAAAAAAATTTATTAATACTATTTTTATGTCTTATTCAATAATAGTCACTGATTTTGGAAACCCTTGATTTAACTTGCAGTTATGGCAGAGTGAAGATGTGGCAAATGAGTTTATGAAGCAACTCAGCATTAAAAGGTATCTGCACTTGACTTTCTTTGACAAACTAAATGGGACTTTGAACAGAATATCAATGGAGAGACTTATGCAGTTGTTACTGATTAACCAAAGAGTGCCCAGGCACTTGATTGTTGATTAGTAATGTTGAGATCAAGAGAAACAATAGATCAGTAGACATTTTCCCCCCTAAAACTAATTTTATAATCTAAGGAAGAAATATTGATGTGTATTGACACCAACATGAATTGTCTATATTTAAAAAGTAACATTAGTGCTTTGTAATATGTGATCTAGGCTGGGGAATCCAGAAGATATTGGTGGAGTCATTGCATTCCTATGTTCAGATGAGGCCTCCTACATCACTGGAGAGACTATTACTGTCACTGGTGGCATGAACTGCAGGCTATAAGGGTGTGAGTGTGTGTGTGTAAATAAACACCTAAGTGAAAGAGTGTACTAGAAGGGGATTTGTTCAAGAGCCTGATAAAACATGTTTATAATCATATATTATGCACGCAAGTGAGAAATTCATCTTTGTGGTCTGATTTTCACACAATTTCAAAACACAGGAAACTCAAATTATTTAATGTTTTAAGGCTCTTTATTTTTATATAGAAAAAAATTAAAGGCTAATGTGAAGAGGCAAAATGAAATATCTTTGAGTCATAATTATTAAAATAATATTTTAAATATGTTGACGTTGTTAAAATGTACAAATGAACAATAAACAGCATGCACAAACATGTCTACTTTTGCACTAGGATTCCATTCACACACAAAAAAACCCACAAAACATTTAGGGCAGTAATATATATTCACAATCTAAAAATAGACCTGCATAATGTATTTGAAATAGAAAAGGCATAGGTCGATATATTTTAACAGCTAAATTTATAACTAAATAATAATAGCTTGTAGTATATTGAGGCAATGGACTGAAAAACATGAAGCAAAACAAAACAAAACAAAAGTGGTAGTGCACATCAGTGGTAGTGCACATGCTAATGACTCCATATCAAAAGCCAAAAACTGATCATTAAAATAAACCTTATCTGCTCCCATTTCCTGGAGATACAATGTCACGCGGAAATAAAAATGGATTCCAAAACTCATTTAAAGTGGGAATGTAAGTGTTGTTCTTGGTCTTGCAGTACCGAGTTGTAAAAAGCTGCAAGAATACAAAATGTCAGAACAGGCACCATTATATTAGCCATGCTGAGATATTACATTAATGTATTTTAGAATTACAGTGACAAGCCATTTCACCTTGTGTCTACACGGACTGTCCATTTGATTAGGTCCTCTTACTATATATAAGAACTTTGTAGTATACCAATACAGCAGTGCTATCTTCTTGAAGCCCCCTTTTTTGGAAGCCCCCTTTATTCATCAATGGTCAGAAACCCCACAGGACTACCAGTGAGGAGGTATTAATTTGGTCATAGATTATTCTCTGGCATGATGGTGGCATTTTTGTTTGTGTGTGTATGTGTGTGTGTGTGTATGTATGTGTGTGTGTGTGTGTGTGTACAGCTGGTCAGAAAATAGTCCACCAACCTAAAATATAACTTAAAAATCCTCCAGTAGCACTGCTGTACCGTTAATGATTTAGTACCAAAGTAACACCTGCTCAACCTTGGCCCTGTGGGGTTCCGGACCACTGATCTTGGTAAAGGGGGCTAACAAGTTATGATAAAATGGACAATAATTGTAGATACCAAGTAGTGTTATCTACCTAGTTAATTTATCTAGTGTTAATACACAAATGTACAGACTTACCCTGCCTTTCACTCTCTCAGCAGCTTCGTCTTCTGAATCAACAATTATGTCATCAGTGGATTCAATTAATGGAAAAACTTTTTCTGGAAAAAAGTGGACTTAATTAGTTGCAGTAAAAAAAAAAAAGAGAAAATAATGATCAGATATACAGCAGTTAACAGACACTTTTATACACAGCAACTTTCATTCCCTAATTACAGAGGACAGTCTCTCCAGAGCAACTTGCTCAGGACCACAGCGGTGGTCTGCTGAAGCTAGGATTCAAACCAATGACATTGTGCTCCAGAGGCAAATATCCTACCAACTAGGCCCCCACCACCCAATATACTGTATAGCCACAACATTACAACCATAAGGTAAGTGAAGTTAACAACACTGATAGTCACTACACCACCTGTCTATGGATTGGAGATATCAGGTAGCAAGTAAATAACCAATGTATTAAGTTAGTAGGAGGAAAAAAATGGTGTGGATTAGGGCTGTGCGATTTGCGATCAAAATCTCAATTAATTTTAACTCAATTACGATTAATGAACAATTATTTATTTATTTAAACTTTTTTGCCTTCATAGTTCACCGACAAGTTTTGTACAGTAAATATGCTCACATATTACAAGTGAGAGATTTTGGAATGAAGGGTGCATTACTTGATTTTTTAAATAATTGAAGGAAGCACACTATCTACCGTCTACGATTATTTATTGAACATCAATTTTGAACGACTGAAATTAAAACATAAATTACCTAAAAGTAAAAATAAATAACTTGCACATTATTTTCAATGATTTTCTTATTAAAAATAGTGACTTCACACGCTGTAGTGTTTTTAAAGGGAAAGTGATTGAAATAATTGACCTGGAAAATTTTGATCGATTATAGGTTCTGACCGTCGATTTCGATTACTTTTCGTTTAATTGCCCAGCCCTAGTGTGGATATAGGCGTGTGCTAAATGCCGTAAATGTAAATGGCAAGCTTAACTATCTGAGTGACTTTGACCGCATAGTGGTGGCTAAGAGACAGGTTCAGAGCATCTCCAAAACCTTCTGTCTTATTTTTGACACAAACCAGCTACTATTACTACAGATCAAGTACACCCTTTGACGGTACTTCTTAACGGAAGTCGCCTCTTGCTGCATATCTTGCATCCTGCCACACTGCATACATTTCACAGGAATGATTTGAGATACCATGTTTGACATGTTAAGGTGTTGCCTCATCCAAATTCCCCCGATCTCAATTTGACTTGGCTTCTGTAGCATGTGCCACACAAACTAATCCAGTCAATGAAGGATTTAAAGGATCTGGTGCTAACGTGCCAGATACCACAGCTCAACCTCAGAGGTCTTGTGGAGTTTATGCCTCAGCAGTTCAGAGCTGTTTTGGCAGCAATATTAAATAGGTGGTTTTGTTATTATGGCCGATCAGTTTGTTTGTTATTTTTTGGGGAAAAAAAACACCATAAAATGGAACACCTGAAGAAAATGTGAAATTTGTATGTCTCTATTAAAATGTACTGGTGTCCTTTCTAGTGTTTTTGTCATATTATAGAGGGTTATATGTACATTACATGTTTGTACCTCAGGTTTGACAGTGGGGTAACAGGTGATAGCTGCTTTACAGGGAAAATATGAAAATTACATTTCCACAGTGGTTGCCAACCCCACTCCCCATTTTCTGCATCTGTGTCCAGCACACTTCCATATTATCCAGATAATCAAGGCCGTCTTAAGGCAGTTATTAGGAGGGTTGAATGGAGTGGACAAAAGAGTTTGAAAAAGTCTGCAAAACGTAAACCTAAAGGCCATGGTTAATGACCACTCGTATACAATGGAGAAGACGGAATGTGTTATTACAGTAGAATAAAAATTAGGTTAGCCAACAATTCTGGTTGATTTTCATTAGAAAATTCTTACTGAAGACAGTTACCTGAACTATGCAGCATTACTGGCTTCACAGTAGGAATACAGGGTGAGCCAGCACAGATTCTACAAAGAAAAAATATTTTGATAATAAGACTGATAATACTAATATTTGCTACAATATTGTACAATATAGATTACACACAAAAAAACAAATATGTAATCAGTCAGTAGTTACGTATTTATCTCAATCAGGTGAAAATCATATCACACAACAAACAATCTACATGGTGTAAATATATTCACACATGAATATTAAAGATGTTCCTCTCACTGCTTGTCAGTTGTGCCAGTGAGGTTTTTTTCAGGGGTACTCATGCAACTGAGTTTCCTCTTTCGGTTTATGGAGTCACCATTTCTCATTTCAATGACATGCTTCGTGGATGACTGTCTTGGGGATTTCCTAGCTTGCTCCTCAATAGATGTGGTGTTTGGAAACACAGGTGGAGCAAAACCTCGGATATCCAGCCGTGGGATGACAACTTTGAGCTGGCGCTTCGTTTGGGAAGAAAGGACAGCGAGCAGATCCTCGTCTCCTTGGGATGTGACGTCCTGAGCAGTTCTCTGAGACTTATTGCCATTTTTTTTCTTTGTCCTGTCTGGCTTCAGCACTATTGTAGAACTTCCTGCACTTCTTCGCACTGGCTTGGTTTGAATTTCATCACTGTCTTCTAATTCGCTGCTTGTAGATGATTGACTCAAAACAGTAACCAGTGTGCTCCCTAAACAGTCTTCCTTCACTGGTACATCAGTTTTCATACTGGACCTCGTTTTGACTCTTGCATAACTGGAATCTTCTGTGGCCGATTTCTCTTCTTCACTGTCTCTTTCCATAAAGGACAATCTGCTCAGACTGGTGGTTCTCTTTGGGAGATCCTTACTGGATATTGTCCCAATCACAGGTGCAATCTGTGACACAATTCTGCTAGTTTGCCTAGAACTGGACCTCTTTGTTGATGGAGCAGGACTTCGGATAGTGTTTGGTTCAGGAGTGGATCCTGGTTGGCTGGCACCTTGTACTCTGCCAGAAGGAGCAAGGGAAAGTGAGGACAGGATTGAATCCCCAGTGGAAGAGGGAATAGATGCTGCAGTGAAAGAAAAACAGCAAGAGAGAGAGAGCGCACATGATGGACATGAGGAGAAACATTATTGACAAATTTTTTGATACTCAAGAAATCATGCATGTTTTTACCATGCTCACCTGCTGAGTCCAGGTGTCCCAGACATTTCTCGTGCTGCAGCAGAGTCTTAAGGAGCTGTGGCTGAGTTGCAGAGCGTGCACACTCTTCCAGCACAGCTGGGGCAGAACTAAGCCATGACACAGTCTGAAACACGCACAGCCACCAACTAGGGTTAAAGTGGTCTTAAACATGTTTTTGTGCACTGCTATACGAGTCAAAGAAAGTTTTTTCTGCCTAACACAAAGCTCTTAAGCACTTTGTTTGTGTAGAAATGGCACAAAGAGAAGAAATCACGTCCACTGCAAGCTGCGTAAGGCCATACTGAAACACAAGCCAGACCAGGTAGGTATCGAGAACCTCTGACGTTGATAGGAAAGTTCCATATCACTGAGGTGTAAAAAGTGGACCGCTTTTTATCCAGCTTAAATTTATTCCAGCTCTGATTTATGGGCTCACAGACTTGTACATATGGTTAGGAACGCAGTACGACTGTGTGCTACACAAACAACAGAATTTTGCTCTTTTTCCAAAAACTATTTTGCTCAAACTTTGAAGAGCACATGGAGCTCATAGAACTGCTTCAGATATCCATTTTGATGGTAAATGTAAACTAGAGTATTATGTAGGACCCAGACTTCCTAATGAAGAGTTTCCCTAGTTTCTGACCAGCAGCATTAGGCCAGCATTAAGGGCATCATCCACCCAGGGCTGTCCTACATAGTCACTTCTATAGTAAAACATGTACTGAGGCTAAGCAATTAAATTAAAATGAATTAAAAATGTATAATCCAGGAAATACATATTTGCAGCAAAATAGCTCACAAATAATTTTTGCATTTTTCACTGTTTCATTTTTCACAGCAGCATCCCAATGACTACTTGAATGAGGAATGTAATAGTTGGTATAAAAAACTAAAAACTGACCTGGTTGAGGTCCGGGACAGGAAGTAGCTGGTCCAGTCTGGTCAGAAATTCCCACAGCAGTTTCTCTAGAGCAGAATCATAGTGTGGCCCATACTGAGCATCAAACTCCTCCTGCAGTTAAAATGAGGGAAATTGGGAAATTATATTATACACTCACCTAAAGGATTATTAGGAACACAATACTAATACGGTGTTTGACCACCTTTCGCCTTCAGAACCGCCTTAATTCTACTTGGCACTGATTCAACAAAGTGCTGAAAGCATTCTTTAGAAA
>JBBMFX010000011.1:627342-644251 GCA_037832545.1 Rhabdalestes septentrionalis
CAAATTGTAGCCTCTTTTTCCTATTTGTAGTGGAGATGAGTGGTACCCGGTGGGGTCTTCTGCTGTTGTAGCCCATCTGCCTCAAGGTTGTGCGTGTTGTGGCTTCACAAATGCTTTGCTGCAGACCTCAGTTGTAACGAATGGTTATTTCAGTCAAAGTTGCTCTTCTATCAGCTTGAATAGTCGGCCCATTCTCCTCTGGCATTTTCGCCCACAGGACTGCTGCATGCTGGATGTTTTTCCCTTTTCACACCATTCTTTGTAATCCCTAGAAATGGTTGCGCGTGAAAATCCCAGTGACTGAGCAGATTGTGAAATACTCAGACCGGCCCGTCTGGCACCAACAAACGTGCCATGCTCAAAATTGCTTAAATCACCTTTCTTTCCCATTCTGACATTCAGTTTGGAGTTCAAGAGATTGTCTTCACCAGGACCACACCCCTAAATGGTTGATTAGATAATTGCATTAGTGAGAAATTTAACAGGTGTTTCTAATAATCCTTTAGGTGACTGTATTTATATAAGAGTGTAAGGTTTAATGTTTAACAGCATGAAGGGCTTCTCATTATAACTCTAGTGACATTGGGCCTAATAAATTAGAAATGCAGGAAAGCATTGCGTTATCATTTCTCACTTGAAAGAATCGCCTCCTCTCTGCCTGGTTTTTGAGGAGATTGTGCACAAGTGTGTGGAAGTTCTTCACAGCCATCTCCACTTTCTCATCCTTTCTCTAGGAAACAAAATGTGGAAAACAAAAGAGTATTAGCCATTAAGATTCAAGATTCTTTATGTCACATACATAATTATACAAGCACCACATGTGGTGAATTAAAATATAATTAAAGAGAACTTTTGAAAGTAATAAAGTGATAAAAATGTACTGAAAAAAATAAACAAATACAGAAAACACTAACAATAGGAAGGATCTATACAGTGTGCAAAATGTAACAAAACATCGGTTGTAAAGTAGTGTGCTGGTTGACAGTGAGGTTTGTTAAAACACTATAAACAATTAAGTCTCCAATGTGGAAATAAAATGGACTCTTACTTTTCCTTTAGGTGGGGTGGGAGCACGAAGTCTCTCCAGCTGAGGGAGAATGATCTTAGGGTCAGGAGACTGGGACACACGAAGCTGTTCCAAGATCAGCTTAAGAAAGAACATCTGAGATCAGATCCATATAGTGACTGCAGCATCTTCACAACATGGTACACTCAAGTATTGAGGGAAATTTTCAGGCATACACAATCGTGCTGCTAACAATTAATGGAAGTTGTTACAAGTTAACAAGAGATCATTTGACTAATATTAGGAACTAGAAATCTTTCCTTTCATTAGGATTGGTGATTAAGACTAATTGGTCCAACAGTACCACTGCCTCACTTATTTTTGAGCCTCCACTGTTCCAAACACACCTTATGATATTTAATAATCTTAAGTCTTTCCTGGGGTGAACTGGGTGTGTTAGAACATTAGAAACACTTACAGGCCAGTGATACTCCAAGACCAGGACAGGTAACCACGCCACACATTTTTCAAACAGTTAGTTACTTATGTCACATATCCAAATAATCCAAGGACAGTTGGCATCATATTAACAAGCTATAGTGGTTAGGAAGTTGGCCCTGCGATTGGAAAGCTGTGAGTTAGATTCCCAGGACTGCTTGTGCGACAAATCTGGCAACTTTGAATAAACTACCATCCCACACTCTGGATGGAACAAAAACCAGCTTGAGAAATAATTCTGATATTACTACATTCAAGACAAACACACATTTGCGTCTGGAAAAAATGCCGAATGAATAAATGAAGAGGAGAAAAGACTGAAAGTGAAAAGGTGATTTTCTTTTCATTACCTTTCAGAGGAGTCATGCATTCAAATATTTCTCACAATTCTAAGTCCAAAACTCACCCGTGCCCCCAGACCCACGGTGAGTTTAGCCTGGTGTCTATAATTCAGCAGCCCCTGTACTGTCTCTGAAATCGATGTCACAAACTCTTCCAACTTTCCAAAATGCATCACATCGCGCTGCAGCATCACCTTCCACACTGCGGCAGAGGCAAGTCTCAGCGGTGGGGCCAGAAGACGAAGGGAATCATTTGGTAAAGGCTTGTCTGGTTCATTGGAAGGGGAAAGAGAAAATGTAATGATCAGGTAGGCCTCATCAATAGTTAGATGAAGAGCTTTAATCAGAATCCAAGACTGTACCTGTTCTCTAGCTGCTAACCTGCTTTAATGTATTAATACAATACTAAACATGGTAAAATGATGTTTAGTCACTATGTCACCCACTACTGGAACAAACTGACCAACAGTATCAAATCTGCATGATTTGTAACTTTAAAAAGCTGCAAAATTCTCATGCGCCTCTTATAAATATCTGTAGTTCAATAACATTTTTCATCTCCTTTTATTGATTTTCTATGTATTCTTTTATATTCTCTATTGTATTTTATTCGATAGGCTGATCTCGAGGGCCAGCTGTATTCTAGGATGCCCTCTGGACCCAGTGGAGGTGGTGAATGACAGGAGAATGATGGCTAAATGGTCATTTCTGTTGGAAAACATCTTCCAACCCATGCAGGAGCCACTGACAGCACTGAACAGCTCCTCCAGTGACAGGCCATTGTACCAACGGTGTGGGAAGGAGAGATTCCGCAGGTATTTAATTCACCAGCAACACTTCGCAACTGACCACACAAACAAGCAAACATACACATCCAAACCCCAAAGGCTGATAAGTGAAAAGGTTTCTCTTTTATGCCATATTTCTGGTGCAACGTGTGCAATATTTCATATTAAATATTAGTGTAATTTTTCTAGTGCATTATTCCGATTTTTGTCAGGGAGGATTTCATTGCACAGAGAAATAAAAGTTCTACTCTATATATTACAATAAATTTTTTGAGTATTTGTGTGTATATATATATATGTATATATGCACATTTATACATACACACATAATTACAAAGTGAAATAAATGAACACACCAATGCACACAGTGCGAACTACACGAAATTGTCCTACATGTTAATACAATACAAAAAACATTAATATATTTATATTTCTTCTTTTGTTCTGTCCAATAGCTGCTGTAACAATTCAAATTCCTCAATTGTGGTACCAATAATATTATCTTCTTATCTTACTCTATTTTTGTAACGCACACTGAATGGCTTTTGTGTATTTAGTTATGTGATATATAAATAAACGTATTTATTTAAAAACTCGTATTTTCCAGCGGCTCATAGGCAGTTTGCAATCAACTACAAGTAGATTAATTAAGATCTGAGAAATAGGCATCACGTCAGAGGACATGCATGCAAAACTTTTAGATATAACAGAACGAACACCGCTAATATCAGTTTACCAGTGTATCACATTTACTGAGTGTACATTACAATTTAATGTGGCGACTGTGCACATAAAGGAAAACAAACTCGACCTTATTGTTGAAGATTCAAAAATAAATAAATAGAAGAGAGAATAATTTTATTGGTCCTTATTTAATATCTAACCACTTTCAGAAAAAGTAGACTTACCGTTTCGCTGGCTCATTTTTTATACACCGTACACTCCCAGCTGTAAATAGTAATGGTTAACACAAACGGAGTTGTAGTTCTGTTTATAAAACTGTATAATTCACATTATCGTGAACTGTTAATGCCTTAATCAGCCAGATGTAAACAGAAGGCGAGTAAAACGTGTGACAACCGCTTGAAATGCCAGTTATTACAACCTATGGTAGAGTTTAACCAATGCATGCATGATGAATATTGATATTACAAGCAAAACTAGAAGAAAACAGCGCTAAAAAGTGCACAGTCTCTTTCTCCACACCGCGCCAAATTTCTCACACTCCTTCCGGTAGGCGGGCTTTGTTCCAAATCACACTTGAACACTTCACAGGGATGCCCTTTCACTGGGCCAAGGGTTGCACAGAAAGAATGAAAAACCTTTATTACCATTAATACATATACATTACTCTTACATTATATTTGCATTATTAAAAACCATCTGTTTGTCCACATAATTGCAGGGGTGATTTGTGAGGTGGAATGGTTGTGGAAGTGTGTCAGGGGTGATTTGTGTGGTGGGATGTGTGGAGAAGAGTGTCAGGGGTGATTTGTGTGGTGGAATAGGTGGAGAAGAGTGTCAGGGGTTATTTGTGAGGTGGAATGAGTGGAGAAGAGTGTCAGGGGTGATTTATGTGGTGGAATGGATGTGGAAGTGTGTCAGGGGTGATTTGTGTGATGGGATGGGTGGAGAAGAGTGTCAGAGGTTATTTGTGTGGTGGAATGTGTGTGGAAGTGTGACAGGAGTGATTTGGGACAGGCAGGTACCAGCAAGTGTGAAAGGGAAGGTGTACAAAATGGTAGTGAGACCGACTACATTGAACAACATTGGGTTGGATGGTTTGCAGACAGTGAAACAGGGCTGGTGCTGGCAGAGTTAAAAATGTTTAGATTTGCATTAGGAGTAAAGAGGATGGAGAGGGTCGTGAATTAGTTTATTGGACAACTGGAGATTATGAGTGTGTTGGGAGGAGGATGCTGAGGAGAGACTCTAAATGTGTTGGGAGGAGGATGCTGAGGAGAGACTCTAAATGTTTTGGGAGGAGGATGCTGATGAGAGGCTCTGGGTGTGTTAGGAGAAGAATGCTGAGGAGAGAGTGTGTTGGGAGGATTCTGAGGATGGAGCTCCAGGGGAGAGGGGAAGAGGAAGGTCTAGCAGGATGCTTATAGATGTGGTGAGGGAGGACATGCAGATAGTGTGAGAGGGTATGATGCAGAGGACAAAAGGAGATAGAGACAGGTGATTCGCTGTGGTGAGGCCAAATCAGGAGCAGCTGTAAGTAGAAGAAGATTTTATACACTTTATTTATTTTTGTTCGTGGGTCCGTGGTAAAAGGAGATAGAGACAGGTGATTCGCTGTGGTGAGGCCAAATCAGGAGCAGCTGTAAGTAGAAGAAGATTTTATACACTTTATTTATTTTTGTTCGTGGGTCCGTGGTAAAATTCTTGTACAAAACCGCTCCGTGGTGCAGAAAAGGTTGGGAACCATTGATTTACATACTACACGACTGAATGCATCTCAAATGTTTGGGTACTTCTTGTACAGACGTTGTACTGCGCGGTTTGGGACAAAGCCCTCCGAGCGCACACCAAACAAATGAGTCTGGGTTTTAAAATCCAAGCTGGTAGAAGAATCCATCTCGTGTAACCTGAGATTCATACTTACAGTTAAATTGCTCTGCGTATGCTATTTGAAACTTGTGCAAGAACGTTTTAAATATTTTAATCATTGTTGTTATTTGGTAGTTGGACCTGCAACATTTAAAACCGATCTACCCCAGTTTTGTTTTTCAAAGTTAAAGTCCTCTATACGCCTACGGGGCCCCGGTCAGTTGCACGTAATGGTGACATTTAAAAAAACTCTTTAATGGTGTATTTGTATGCAGTTTATCTTTTGCTTTTTCAGCCTCATATCAGATCCTGGACTTTGTCCTATTACACCTCTGTCTGAATCATTAAGAGCAGGTCAAAGTCCATTAAAGCAGAGGAGACCTTATGGCAGACCAAACAAAACACATTTAATCAGCATACTACCACATACAGCGATTTAAAAGGGAATGATAAAAGGAAAATAATATTGGATCACTGAGAACACCAAGATGGATGCAACATCTTCACTCATTAAGTAGGTTTTTATGATGAAATTTACCTTTATTTATTTAGTGTAAACGTGTTCATATATAGAGACAGACTGTATTTTCAGTGGCTGTTTTGTACAGATCAGGAGGCTTTCATTATGTGATTTCTGAAGCAGTTAGATGAGCTCTGTTGTCATTCCTAATTCCTAATTTATTTCAGCTAAGGTTTAAAGATGCAAAGGACTGAAAATGCTCAAATCTTTTATACTTCATATGATGTACTAATATAATCACACTGTCCTGACACTTGAGTGTTTGTAAGTTGTTTTGGTTTTATTACACTCCTGTTTATAACATACTATAATGTAATGTAATATATTTATAGTAGTATTAATATATTTTGTTAATACATGATATATTAACCGTAAACACTACTCCAGGCACCCCACACTTTGTTCTAACTACAGACGAGTTTGACCAGCAGTTACATTTCCATTCCATTGCAATAATTCCCGATTTCTCCTTGTCTTCCTCCTGACCCTCTTTAAGGTCAGTGTCTCGACGTGTGTGGTCACCTCCTCAGAGGCCTTTCAGAGTCTGTTCATGGAACAGAGAGAGTCGCAAGGGAGTCACTGCAGGGACTCTGGAGGAGCTGAAACAGAAGGTGGGTTAGTGAGCAAGAGACTATTAAAACAGTGTAATGTCCACTCCTGAGTGAAATATCTAAAGAAAGGATTTCAATATGAAAGGAATAATGAAATGTAAATTACTTGTATATACAAGATCAAATTCAGAATCTGATCAGCTCACCCAGAGGTGTAGACCCAACGAATAGGTGTGTGTTGAGCATGTGTGTGTGTGTGTGTGTGTGTGTCAGGCAGCCCATGTTTTGCTGATTCCCACCCTGCTGTCTCTGGTTTGTGAGGAAGATGGAACTGAAGTTGACTCGGAGGAGTTTCTCATGGCTTTGCCAGACAACACAGTTTTCATGGCTCTGGAGCCGAAGCAGGCCTGGAGACCCCACCCTGTATGTATATTGTGTATAAGCATTTGTGTATTAGTGATGGAGGTAGGGGGTAGGAAACTTGCCTCTGGACCATGAGGTCTTGGGTTCAAATCCTACCCCCAGCACCACTACTGCGTCCCTGAGCAGGACCCTTAACCCCAAGTTGCTCCAGGGAGACTGTCCCCTGTAGTTAGAAGTTAAAGTCGCTTAGGCATCTGCCATACACATAAATGTAAAGGAATCCTGAGTAAGTGTGAACTCTGCTGCTCTATGCTTTTGAACAACAGTTTAATACACCAGTTCATGGGGCAGGTCCACACATGTGGTTTTAGTTAGGGAAAAACCTTTATATTGCATATTATATTGCAGCATCAGAATTACAGGTATTAAACCTCATATCATAATTATCATAAAAAAATATTACAAAGAAAGGATATCTTAATCTTGAGTCCCCTTCCATATATATTAAATAATTTGGACTGATTGAACAAAATAAGAGCCCAACGAGCATGTGTTGTGTTAATAGCTGGTCAGTAGTCTTATCTCTTCATCAGCCGTCTCTTATTTCTGACCTTTAACCAGCTGTTCATTGACAGTTAAGCCAGAAAAGCTGCTCCAAACCAGCTGACAGCAAACCCCGCAACGGTCGAGACATTGCCCGAGTGACGTTTGACCTCTACCGCCTCAATCCAATGGACGTGTTTGGCTCCCTGAGTGTGAAGGCCACGTTCCAGGGTCTCTACTCAGTCAGTGCAGATTTCAAATGCCTGGGACCCAAGAAAGTGCTCAGGTGAGAATATCACCCATCATCTCTTGAACTGCTTGCATGGCTTGAGTTGGGTTCTTCCAACATATAAGAAACTGGCCACGTTCAAACAGGTTTCTACATGCTGCTCCTGTAACAACTGTGCATTTGTCATGTTCTCTTCTAATTGTTCCACCACAGAGAAACCCTCAGAATGATCTCCACTGTACTCCAAGCAGCAGGACACATGTTAATCACATCAGCCGCTGTGATTCGCCGAATCATTCAGGGGGCGGATCTCCTGCAAGCACAACATGGTCATAAAATTGAGTTAGAACACTGGAACTGACTTCAGCTTTCTTCATATTTCAGTTTTATTCTTGCTGTGTAAATGCAACTACATTACAAGGTCCAGTTTGTCTAGTTTATCTAGGACTGTAGACATATAAAATTGTGACTTGTCATTAAGGGTCATGTAATCTAGGACCAGGCTTTGTTAGTGCTCAGTAGTTTTCTACCATGAGACAATGTAAATATAAGCTATCCAAAAATGCAGATAATTTGTTTTTTCTGTTTAGCTTGAAAAATACTCCAAAAAATGCTTTGAAGACCAGTTTATTGAGTTAAAATGCCACTTAACCAAGGGGAAACATTTTCTAGAAATAGGTACAAAAATCTTCACAAGTGAAAAAGGAATTCTCTAGTCAACCCCATGATATCAATCAAATGCATAGAATATAAAATGTATCATTTCAAGCCTTTCTGTTGGGTTATGGTCCTATGGTCTAAAAACAAGATTGAAATAATTAAAATGTAAGCACATGATGTAATACAGTCTGATTTTTAAAACATTAAATAATGCTAAAACAATTTTTAAATAAATATTTTTTCCCATTGATTGTGACTGACCTGTTAATGGTTTGAAATATCTAAAAATTCAAATTCAATGTATGTCGGAAAAAAGAGAATAAAATACTACATGTGTAAAAAAAACAAAAAAACAAACAAAGACATGAAACTAACAGCTTGCTGAATGACTCCAAGAAGAATGAGAATTCACAGAAGGCTGACACTGAAACGCTACACATGAAAGTTTCAGTAGTTTGCAGTGGTCTACAAATTACTCTCAGCATATTTCTTTGCTTTATTTAGAGTTATTATAAATAATTTAAACGTAGGCAAAATTGCTTGGATTGGCAAAATTAAATAAATACATTTTGTATTAAAGATTCTGACGAGGCACTGGATTATATCAATGCATCAGTGGTGATAAACACTGGACCAGAGACAGGAGACCAGAAGTTTTCTTTTTTCTTTTTTGCAAAAAACAAAACAAAAACTTTGATATACAGTACTTGGCAGCCATGTAGAGTCCAGACTCTACTGTTTCTTCTATTCTAAATGCTCTGTTACATTACAAGTAACTTTACATTGATGCCAGAGTCAAAGCTGACCCCCTGGCAATACTGAAGAGCTTGCATCATACAAGTTACCCCATGTCACCTTTTCACCCTCTTCTGTCCCGTTACTGGGTTTAGGTTCGTCAAAGCCAAAACCTGAGTCTGAACCCTCTAGCCAGGTCTTGCTCCTTGAACTCCTTCCACCTCTCCTCTGCTGCTTAGTGATGCCTGCAATTATACGCTCCCTATCTTCTGGGGTCATCCAGCGCATATTGTTGTGTTTGACATGGTAACGTGTGTCTCCGAACCACTGGACAATTTCTGTGCGCGTTAGGCCTGTTTTCCTCTGCAGGATGGTGTAGTCGTCACTGGTGGGCCACTGGCACCGCAAAAAACTCTGCCTCAGCACCTCCAGCTGCTCCTGTGTCTTTTTCCGCAGGTTGGTCTCAGGGCCGAGGCTGAGGACCCGGCCCTGGATAAAGGATGGAGAGGGAGAAGAGGAAGAAGTAGACGGGGAAGGGGCTACGGAGAGCTCCTTCCGTTCACATTTAAAAGACGTTTGACCATCAGTGGACTCTTGGTCTATCCCTTCCTCTTTCCTTACATCTGAACCACCAACTCCCTCCATCAGAAGGTCCTGCTCATCCTCCATGTCCACATTTTGCTCAGCCTCTAACCCATCAGGGACTAAATCACTGTTCTCATACAAGCCACCACTTGGAAATGCATCTTCGTCTAGTCTTCTCTGATATCTACCCGACGCCCGTCGTGAGCGTCTACCATCCTCTGACAGCCAGGACCGGCCACTTCTGCGAAGCTGGTAACGACTGTCGGCAAACCACTTCCTAATCTCATGTCGTCCGAGACCAGTAACGCGCTGAAGACGTTGAACCTCAGCCTCGGACGGCCAGTTCTTATGGACGAAACTGCGGCGGAGAATCATCAGCTGTGCCTTGGTCTTCTTCCGCAGCTGCACCGGAGGGCCACGGGAGGGCTCCGTTTTGGGTAGTGTGAGTAAATCTGCACTGTTATTGTGGTGCATACTGCCATCAACTTGTGATGTATAACTGTAAGAACTGGGACTTTCAGTCTCATCTTCGACAGGAGGTATGAGTTTCAAATCCATGTTAGACTGAGGATGTTGCACTTTGTGCAGCGATGACTGTCCAAACGCAGACTGAGCTTCTGCTGTGTCTGGAACAAATTGTCCTAAACCGTTGCTATACTGAGGAATGGCACTGCCGTTGTAGTCAGTGGAATCATTCTGGGATGAAATGCTACTGTGGTTGGTTGTGTGATACATCTGTCCAGTATAGGCATCCCTAACAGATGCCTGTTTAAAACCTTGCTGGAGTCCCTCTGCTGTCTTCTTCTCATGGGCTAAATCTTCAGGTGATGCACCTTTTTCTTCCTCATACGCTTCTCCAAGCTGTATTTTGTAGAGGCGGTGCAGTTTGCGGCGTGTCTCCCGGATGTCATCATCGGCCCAGCTGATTCCGTAGCGAACACGCTGCATCATGAACCACACTTTGACCTGTTCAGCAGGCAGGGAGCAGCGGCGTGCCAAAGCGCTAGCCTCCTGCTCCGTGGGATACGGAAAGGAATTAAAAGCCTCGACAAGCTCCGAAATTGCATCCAATTCATGAGTCTGCTCTGAGCGCACCCACACCAGCTTCAGCCCCTCAGCAACCAGCGGCAGACAAACCAAGTGTGTCCGGTTGAGGCTGGCTGTGCCAGAAGATGCAGTGTCCTCACTTTGGTTTCCTTTGCTAGACCCTGAAGAACATGACGCCTTCCTCCGAGGCAAAAAGGAGGCAGGAAATGGGCTTTGGCTGGCCATGCTGGTGGGTGGATTTTTTGTTGTCACTGAGTCTGCTCCCTCCGGTACCTGGTTCTCCACAAGGCATGTACTGCTGCTGCTTTCTTCTGAGTCCTTGGGTAAGGAAGACATGGACCTCTCAGAAAGCTCAGGCTGTGGAAACAGAAAAAATGAAAACGTATGTTGGTGTGTGACAGATGAGAAATTGTTTATGCACTGCTAAATATATTTGCAATAAAACACTTATTTGCAATCCTCCAGCCACCTCCAGTACCACTTTGCTAAATAAAATCCAATTGCATTTTGGCTTGTGGACTGCACAAAAAACCTCCTTAATTGGGCTAACCAGGGTTTTTAATACATGTTTAACTAGCTAACAGAAATATAAAAAAACAAAACAAAAATCCTGCCACTGAACATATAATGCAATAAATCTGAGATTAAGAAAGAAAAACAATCTGTTTTTCTACAAGCCAGATGTTCCAAATCCAATGATGGAAAAACAAAACCAATTGACAATAAAGTTGTTTGTGGTAAATGCAGTCTAGGCCTGTGTTGTTAAATAATAGAGTTCCCAGTTGTAACATGCTTCCATGATCCAGACTTCCCTAATTAACTATTCAGGCCAGTTTAATTAGTAGACATTTCAATTTTGGGAGCTGTAAAACCACAAAGCAACATTCTTGTAATTTCACAATGGAAAGATACCATCCTAAATTGATTCATAGCCCTAAACATGTGCTTCGTGGAGCTCCACAAAGAAACTGTAAATACAGGTGGAGATCAAAGTACAAATTGGAGCTCATTCCTGAAAAACAAGTGCAAAACTGGGACCTAAAATACAACCTACACAAAGTGTCTACTTGTAAATAATGAAGACAGCACAGCAAACAGTGTGAAATTGTTCTCTGCATTTAACCCATGCACCAAGTAAAGCCCCGGGCAGCCAGAAACACAGGACCCAGGGAGCAGTTTGTGGGGACCTAGCTCAAGGTCCCTCAGTGGCACCACTAGGTAGTAGGGATGACACCCAGCTGCCCACAAACATAACAAAACTTACACTTTCAGCAGAAGGACTCTTTCGTTTCCCTGGGCTTGGTTCTCTGTCCACACCGGGAGCATCACCACCACACTCTGTTTCGTTTTCTTTCTTTTCTGCACTTTTCGTCCTCAACTGTGGGCTCAGGCTGGGTAAGGAGGTGACAGGATGGACACTGTGAAGATGCTGGCTGAGAGAGCCGACGTCTGCTGCTTTGTAGCCACAGATACGACAGTCGTAGCTGTCAGTGGTCGTCGTAGTTGTAGCGCCCCGTTTCTCCTTCTCACGCTGCTCCATTGCAACCTAGGCGTAGGGAAACAAAGTTAACTGGGCATACAAGAATACACTAGGCACAGAGCAAGACACTGCTTCTGTAGGTAGCGAAGCAATGCTAGCACTAGCACCGACGAGTGACTGTATCTACGGTAGCTAGATATTGATACCGAGCCTGATTGTGAAACCAAACCGTTCCGCAGGCAATACTCCCTCAATATTTGCTATTTTTCTTTTAATTTCGTCCCTGAGCCTTAGATATCGACCTGTTTGTCGGAACAAAGGCTGCTGCCCCTGTAGCTATCTCCATAACAACGTCGTCCCTACTCTCCCCTGCTAAAGCCACGATAATTTAAAGACCGAAACAGGCCGCGATAAGACTGAACACCGTTAACGAGGCCGCACCGAGCCCGGGTGAGGAGAGGACACTCGCCTTTGGTAGCTGTTGTCAATCTGTCACAGTTTGGTTTGTCGCATCTTCGTTCCGTGAAAACAGAAACGGTTTTTAAACTCGTGCTGGGCCTCCAAAATAAAAGCCCTCAGACACCAACCCCTGATTTTCCTGCCTGTAAACTTAGTAGTCGACCCAGAAAACGTCTAGGCGGGTCGTTTCTATAGCGACGTCGTGCTCTCAGGACCTTCACAGTCTTAGACGGTCTGCATATCTTATAAAGTTGAGGAAGTTTAAATACCCCAGTTCTTTTTAGCAGATGTTCCCACCATATGCAGCGTATGGACAAACGTATTGGGAGACAGGTCAAGGACGATCTTGATGCTTGAGCATACCCAGAGACTTTGGACCACACCATGCTTCCACATGTGTGGACACACCTCAACCCCATCCAACACCTTTGGAATTGGAACGCAGATTGTGAGCCAGGCATTCTCGTGCCTGAACTAATAGCACTCCATATGTATTTTAAGTTCAATGTCATTAAAGTTCGTTGGTGTAATGCTCAGGCATCCCCATACTTTTGTCCATGTCAACACAGTTAATGAATTACTGGCTGAATTTTAATCTTTAATTTAAATGACCACTATTAAACTACATACTTCTATAATTACAATATTAATAACCTCACATTTGGACACTGTTCACTCTTCATAAGGAATAACATGTTTAATGTCGATTTCACATCTCAGACCTTTTTTATTCTACTCCACAGGAACAGTCTGTTAAACTGTATAGCTCATAAAAACATTTGGTCATCTTTATGGAAAAGCTCAGAGGGTTTCATGTGCTTCTGGCCTATTGGGATGTTCTCATCAGGGGTCAGTGTGTGAATCCTATATCGTGGTAAAGTTAAGTGAATCTCTTCAATGAACCTCACATGGTGATTTTTTTATTCATTATATCGTGCTTTTTGCTTTATATCATGACAAACATCGTCAAGAACTTCCCAGATATGGCAGGAACCTTTGGTTGTCCTACTTTCCTAAATCAGCAAACATTAAAGAGAACAGGATCCTTCACTTCAAAATATTGCAGTTGAGGTCATGGGCCCAGTTGGTAAACTTCAATGACATTTGAGGAGTTTTACTTTGTACTTGGAACTTTTAATTGTAAAATAAAACAACACTTTATTAAAATATGTCAGAAGAATGGGCAATCACTAAATCAGGTCTTATTTCTGTTATGCATCCATGCATCAGTGTAATGCATTTTGGGCTGGTTTCCAGAACAGGGATTAGGCCAAATCCTGGATTACAGAGCATTTTGTATAAAGATTATACACTGAAAGGAAAATGTAGTCCATGATAAGGGTTCATTGTTGGGAAACCAATCATAAGTGTTTTCTAGATTGTATAGATTTTTTTACTTAGAGAATGGTCATACCCTTCCCACCCCCTTTGGATTATTTTGGTGATATGACCTGATATCAGTGATATTATAGTGTTATCAGATATCCCGCCCTGTTGGATTCATTAAAGGATTTTTTTGAGTGGAATAAAACCAGGTACAGTGCAACAATGACAAATATAAGAAATTAACAGTTTAAGGTGGAAACGACAGAATAATTTTGAAATTATCTGTCCATGCAGCAAGATCATTTCACTTGACAAGAAAATAGTCCAAAATTAGTCCAAAAATAAGAATGCTGTGATTTAAAGGATTGAGATAAGTTTAGCTCAAATTACTTGAGGTCAGACTTTTAGTAGCAGGATAATAAGTGATATACGCTAAATATTATTAAATTATTCTTAATTTTATATGGTTAAAATTATTTCAGAGTCATTATTTAGGTGATACTTATTTAATAATAGTGAAATATAATTATGCTGTAACTTGAAGCAAGTTCATTTAATGTTTAAGATAATACCCTTAATTAATCTTATATATATACGAGAATATTTCTTAAAACTAACATAGAACATCAAACCAAAACCAGGACTGAAAGTGAATTTTCCATTATTTATTGATTGCAGAAAGTAATCAGTGCAAACTCCTGGTCAAACAGTGTCACAGAAAACATTTCACAACAACGATTCGATCAAGAGAGCGAGAGAGAGAGCTTTTACTGTTGACTGCCTGTTCTCACCACCTGAAATTTTATATTGAACTAATCAACATATTTCACAGCATGAGATATCGATTATTCATATTTCAGTTCCCTGAATTGTATCTGTTGTTACTTGTTGTAAAATCATCATAGTTTCACAATTCATCGTTTGCTTACAGCCTCTGTTAGTTAATATACAGTTTGCTGGAAAGTCTGCTTCTTTGGCAGTTACACACACACTTACACACACTTACACACATACTATATAAAGATACTGTCTAGCAGATGGTTGATGGCCAAAATGCAGTTACATCATTCATCACAGAAATACCACCTACTAGACAGTTTTAGGAACATGCAGATTCTTATAGTTTTCATAAATAGTTCCTAAAACTTTAGTATTCAGTGTGTTACCCATAAAACCATGATTGGCAAGTTTCTCTTTATTAGTGAGTATGAAGCAAGTTAAAGAGTGAAGACAAAAGTGATGATTTGATTGGGAGAGTTAAATTGAAATTAGGAAATGAAACTGAAACGGAACCTGTACTGCTTAAGCCACTCTTTGCTATATGATACACTGTCACTTTACATAGTGGTCCAGAATGCAGAGAAAGAGACAAGATTTTGGGTTTATTTGATTTAGAAGCTTATATCTCTCAATAGTGATGTTTGTACATTACTACGACACGTTCTAAACATTAGCATTGTAATTTCTATATTAAAGATACTAAAAAGGGACTACTATATTTTGATTCAAAGATCAGAGTTGACTAAAGTTTATTATTGCCACTGTGTGTCTGAACAATCTTTAAAATAACTTGTACTGACAGATTAACATCATCACATATTGTGTGGTTCATATTAACTTTTAATACATGCAGCAAAGCTATTGAGCTAACATGAAAACTAACATCAGTTATGTTGACAGAGAGAAAGAAGATGCTGAAAAAAATGTTTAGAAATTATTTAGTAGCATGTGCATATTTGTATTTTAAATCTATAGAAAACTAAGAGTTAGCATTAGTGTTAGTGTGAGATAACCACAAGCTAAGTTGGTTCTCTCATATCAATCCAGTTTTATGAAATCTAGGTTCTAGTAGAATATAATAGCTTCTAGATTAGGGGTGTGCAGAGCGGCCGCTATTTGTATCTGTATTTGTTAAAATGGAAAATTCTGTATTCGGCCCCACCCCTATTCTAGATATTGCTAAGTTAGCTAATGCTAGCGGTTAGAAGCATCAATGTCAAGTTAATTTAAATCCAAAACGTTTTTAATATATGAATGTCTCTTGATTATCTAGTCTTTGACAGCATAAACTAGGCTTAGCTGATGATCAGAGGAGCTGAATTATTCCCCTTGTCATTATTCCGGGGGCTGAAGTACGGATAGATTTTTTCACCGAATGATTGACCAGTGAAAGAATAGATACGAGACATGGCCTCAGCATCATAAAATGAGACCAGACCCTCCTCATAATCCACAAACACACCCACCTTCTGAGGTTTTTGGGTCAGGGAGAGGAGGACAATGGGATTAGCCCGAGCCTCATACTGGTTCCCATTTCTCAGAACCACAGCCCAGAACCCTCTCTCAGGACTTAGCGTAATATTCCCCTTCCTGTTAATGGACTCCCTGGCCACACCTATATCCCACTTAGTTTTCCCACTGACCTGCACCTCAAAGTAAAATCTCCCTGAGGAGAATCCCTGCCTTGCCAAGACATTGGCATACAAATCAAATCTCTTTGGAATGTCAGGAAAATTCTGTCTTGTGTTTCCACATGTCACTTGTTTTCCATCAGCAGACAGGATGAGATATGGGTAAGCAGTGTCCGGATCCAGTGTCACATCCACTGAGAGAAACACACAGTGTGGTTGTGATATGAGTACATTCAGAAATGGTGTTTTAAGTTACAGAAGTTAATAACTGGGTTGCCTTGAACTTCTGAGACAACTGAGCTTCTAATGGTAAGTTAACTGAACATAAATCAGTGAACAAAGTTAGTCAGCACTTACTGTTACGATTCTTATGCATTTGATCAATGATGGAGCTTTGAGCTTTCATTCGTTTTAATGAATAAAATATCATATAATTTAATGTTAAAGATTATGCACTGTACCTGCATAATGCTGCATTCTTTTCAGTTCTGTGGAGACCAATTACAATAAAATACAGAATTCATTAGATTTTAGTCTTTTACTAAAATTATATTTCCATATAATTCTGCTTGTCTTGAGCAATTTCTCAAACATGAATGTTCTCACCTATTCTCCTCAGCCTATCATTGACAATTTTACTGAGTTCTTCATTCAGACTCTTCTGAAGATCAGACAGACTTTTCCTCACAGTCTTTACATTCAAATCACAATCAACACTGATCCCAGTCCAGTTCTTGGTGTGAGGAGGGGTGCACACAGAGGGGAAAACCTACAGTCCGGCAGGAGAGAGGAGAAGACCCTCAGTGTGGACAGT
>JBBMFX010000011.1:658812-685602 GCA_037832545.1 Rhabdalestes septentrionalis
GAGAGAGAGAGAGAGAGAGAGAGAGAGAGAGAGAGAGAGAGAGAGAGAGAGAGAGAGAGAGAGAGAGAGACTGTGTCAGTCATTATACATGAAACATGCACATATGAATACACATAAACCACCTAATATATATACATATATATATTTATATTCACTCTTTGTTTACATTTCTCGCCTGAAGTAACTGGTTTACAGAAAATATGTAGTAGACCAACCAAAACATGTTAATCTGAATTTTTATTCCCCGGCCAGCTAAAACTGCCTCCAGCTCTTCATTAAGGTGGTGCAGATTTGTGGATATAGTTTAGGACACAGTATGGCTTATAAATCTTCACCTCTACAGACAGTCATTTCAGACACTAGGACTTGAGAGGACTGATCTTTGGATCAGACTGAGAGACATTTTAGGGCAAAAATTTGAGTGATTTTTACTTTTAGAGTTTGATTAATGTATTGGTCAATTTTTTTTTAACTTAAAATGTCTTCAGTGTTAGCAGTCTTTGTACCTCAAGCTTTGGCGACACAGACATCATTTGTTCTGCCAATAAAACAAACCAAAAACAGCTGAATTGAAATAGAGAGAGAATGTGAAAGAGAGAGACAGATAGAGGAAGAGAGAGCAGCTGCGTTCTAGGCTCTGGTAGGCAGGGATCAATAGCTGGGTCGATGGAGAGGAAAGGCTTGATGCAGTTGAAAGAGATTGCTCTGTCTGATGGAGTGACAATGGCTGTATGAGTTATTTTGGCTCAGGTCAGGATTGTTCTCCATCTCCAACCCCCAGGAGCACAGACGCTTACTCAGTGAACACTTGAGCATTAGCACAGAAAGAATGGGCTTTTACTTTCCCCTCAGTTGTATTGGATCTCCGATTGTATAGTAGACATTGTTCATTTACCAACTTTGGATTCTGACTTTCCTTTCTCTGAAACTGCTACTAATGATGGCAGATTTCATTCAGTTTCTGATTCCAAAGATAAGATATAAGATAAGAACTATCTTTATTGTCATTGTACTGTAACAGGATGCTACACATACAATGAAATTGTAGGGGCTACACTTATATATAAACTGACTATGACATAAAACCAGGTCATCAGAGAAGGAGCCATTACTTTATTGGGATTCTTCCTTTTAAATTTAAGAGCATTGGAATCATCAGAACCATTAGAATAGATATTTGACTAACTCTCAATTCTGTTCCATCAGCTAACAGATCCTACTCACCCCTCAGATATTTATGCTCTCTCTGATAGCTGTGACAATACCAAGGATCCTACTCTGGGCCAATCTTTTTTTATTGAATCACAAAATTACTATTTTTATATTTTGACCCATTTTTTATATTTTTTTACTATGAAAATAATCAAACTGAACTGGTTTCCAATAAAATGTCATTTTTTGGTGTAATGATTACCATATTGATCCAGAAATGTGCACCTCTGCTGTTTAACTACAGCCTGTTTCTTTGTCCATAGAGCCCACACTCACCTGCAGGGCCATTGGGGTCAGTCTTGGGCAGATGACGGGCCTTTAGGACCACCACGGTCAGGGTGCTGGTGGTGAACTGATAGCACAGGGACAGGAGGAGCTCTCCCCGTCCTGTACTCCTCTACAGGAAGAGATAGAGAGGAGAAGAGAAAGATTACAAGTCTGTACAAGTCTATATTGAAGTCCTTGTTTAGGATACTTTGGCTGCAAACTCTGTGTAGTAAACAGTGAATGAGTTATCGAAGGAGACATCTGAATGTAGCACAGCTTCCATCAACACATCTCAAGGCACATAAAATGCTTTTGCACCTGGTCTTTCTGTACCCCAAACCATGTGACTCATTCAGATTCCCTCATGTGTAATATGAGACCTGTTGTGAACAATTTCCTTCATTGCATCTGCTATACACCACTCCCTGCAATGTGTGAAGACAGCAACACATTGCCATGGCAACCCAAAGTAGGGTTCTGCCGCTGCGGTGGCGGTGCCTCGGAACATCTCTCAGCCAATGAGACGTAATTACCTCTGTTTGACTGTTTTCAGCTGCAGTCACCAGCGGAGGATAATGGCTTCTCTTTCCACTCCAAATGGAGTCCATTGTTCTGTGCATAACAGTGAAATCATGTTGTCAAAATCAGGGCATGTCACTGCCAGTGCCTATCGCTCTGTGTTTTGACAGTGCTTTATCATAACTGGGGTTTTTGTGCTCTCAGACAACTGCAAGGCCTTTCTTTGTCAAGTGACTCAGAAATGTTCTGTGTATTTAAATGTGGCTGTGAAGATCATCCTTGTCTAGCTCAATAGCCAACCTAGTTCTAGGACAAACCAGGTCAAAACATCTCCAGTGAAAAGAAAGGCATTTTTGCTTTGTCTGTAATGCTTTCATGGGATGCTAATCACCTGTCTGGGAAGAGGTATGGGCCATTTATTGGCACATCTAAAATCAAAAAAGCAAGTATATAACCTAGAATCCAAGAATCCAAGACAACAATGAAAGATTTTTCCATAAAACAACAAACTGCATATATATATATATATATATATATAAATATAACAGTGGGTCAATCTTTACATTGCAAGATATGTAAACAGAGAAGGGTGGGTTTGTTCCAGTAGATGGCTGATAAAATATTTAATGCTTTAGTCCAGTGGTCCATTTTGCCTGCAAATGGATGACATATGAGCCCCCCCCGCCACACACACGCACATACACATACCCCACCAACACATGCATGGGCACACACCCATAGCTCCCTAGCCCACACACACACTCACATGCAGAGAGCACTAATCAGCCTCTTGCTCTTGGGTGTGTCTGCTGCTGCTCACAGTCCGCCTACTCACTATTGAGCGAGTCTAATGCTGCATTATTGACCAAGGAAACCAAAGATCTTATACACTCTTATTACCTTCTTCCCTCTACAAACACATGCACAATATTGAATTAAGCTCTTCCTTCCTTATAGATATGGAATGACTGTATAAAAATGACAGAAAATATTTGTTTCACCATCAATAAAAATGATTTTAGATCATTAATATATCAAAATGCAAATCATGATGATGTGTAATTAAATAACTGCAACAAAACCATGAGACCCTTAAAAATAAATGCGTTTTAGAGCTAAAGAACATGTTGAGCAACCCCCACATAATCTTAATGAAGATTTGTGCTAGAACTGTATGTTTAAGCCATGAACCATTTGGAAACCTCTGTTTTTAACAGTGTAATGAGGTCATCATGAAACCTAAGATGAACGCCTTCTATTGCTGAGTGTTAGTAAGAACACACATTATAAGGATTAGGTCCCTTACCCTAACATTCTTCTTAATGATATCACGGCTCATGATGACCCGCCCCTCAGAGAGGTCCACGTCAGCCAATGGGACGAGTGTCTCGCCGATGACCTCATCACGGGAGAACCTGTCGAAGCTGAGAACCATAAAGTGCAAAGCCAGCTGGGATATGCGCGAGTACGGGATGCCGTAGAAGCTGAAGGTCTCGTCGAAAGCAGGATCCAGGGTCTTCCTCAGAACCCGAGTCTTCACCTTGTGCTTCTTCTCAGGGAGCAGGGTCAGCTTGATGTAAGGGTCAGAGGTCAAGGACTGCTCATCAGTGGCAGAGAGACCATGGGCCTCCTTGATGTGCACCATAAAGGCCTTCTTCTCAAAGTTGTACTCAAGAGAGAAGAAGAGGGTACCAAGGCCGGCGTCTTTATCCTGGGGCTTGTCCAGGGCTGGTGTGGGAGTCTGGCTGGAGAGACTGCTCTCGGGGGTCGTGGCCTCCTGACTGCCCCCTGAGCCAAATCCCGGGTGTGGGGACGGGATGTCTAGGTCTGGAGAGCTTCGCACTTTAGGATGGAGTGCTACTGGAGGTTTGAAGGTGAAGTTCCCATTGAGGTCTCGCTTCTCCAGATCCAGGTGGAGTCCGGGCCTCCCTCCAGTGGGACTCATTTTTCCCTGCATAGAGTCTGGCATCTTCTCACCGGCAAACTTTTTCTTACCATTGAGGCTCTCGGGGTAGATGTCCACCCCTTTCAGCATGTGGACAAACTTGTACGGTGGAGTCTTGGTGCTGCTCTTATTGGTCTTGCGCTGGCAGCAAATCCAGGCGAAGGCAGAGATGCTGAAAACCAGGCCGAAAACACTGACCACAGCTACACTCACAGGAACCTCCGCTACAGAGACAGCAAACACACACATGCAGTTATGTCAGTTTATCCCTAAGCACACCTCCTGTCATCTTAAATCATTATATTAGAGTGTAAGTACACTTTGACTGCATGTTTAGTAAAACTCATATCTGAGTAATTGCCACCTTCAATCAATCAATAGAAATCTATATCATTCATACTCTTCAAAATTAAAGGGTTCTTTAAAGTCTGACTGTAATTCAATTGAAAGGCTCATGAGGGAACCAAAATCGATTTTGTAGCAACACTCCAAATAACCCTTTATTTTCAAGAGTGCTGATTCATTCAGATCAACGATTCTCAGTCCCAGTCATGGAGGACCACTGCCTTGCCCTTGTTCTATCACCAGTTAACCTAATGACAAACATGTGAGTATCCAGAACCGGAATTGAGAAGCATTGATGTAGTCTTTTCCCATCTCTCCTTAAAGTGTAGCAAAATATAAATATACAGATATCATGACTGTGGTAGAGGATGCCTGTGATTCAGCAAAGCCACAGTACCCTGAGAATAACACAGTAATTCCCAACCTATCAGGACTTTCTTATTTGTGGACTTCACACCAGAGTGAGGTTTTGTAAATTATAGACTTGGTGCTTGGTCGTATAACTAAAAGGGCTCTCAGCAGACTCTGCAATTAGTGTTTACACTAGCGTGGGGATTCTCAGAGGTTTGTGCCCACTGGTGGGCTGACCACAGTAATGGTGTAACACTCCTGCACTGGGTGAGAGTGGAAATTTCCAACTGCATGGTGAGTGCACGTCTCAGTGGAATTACACCCTCTAACCCCCTCCTCCCCCTCACACAGGATCTCAGGAACTCTCTTAGTGGGCTATTTCCACTGAAGCTTGTTTCATTTGTATTTACAGCTACAGCACTTAGCAGAACATTTTATCCAGAGTGATGTACATCAGTGCTTAAGTAGTCCATATTTGTTCTTAAAGCACAGTTAATTTAGTTAAAAAATTTTCTGCAATTACCTCAGTTAACAGAATTAACAGCATGTCAGTGAGCAAATGTTTTACTCTTTCAAAAATACGTATGGCTGTCAAACTATATTTACACACACATATATATATACACACATTTATATATATATAAATGTGTGTGTGTGTGTGTGTATGTATCAATTATTTATACAATTATAATTATTATATATATATATGTATATTTATATTTTAAATATATATACATAAACAAATACATATATTATTATATATATATAATTGCCACATTCAAGACCTTATGGCCGCACGCGCCACATACACACCCAGCACTCTCACATCAGGAAGAGAATGACTCAGAGAAAAGGCTCTGAAAAGAAGGTAGAACCAGAACCACTTTGGTTCCATGGAGAACCTTTCAGTGGAGGGTTCTTTAGAGATCTGGAATTGGATTGGTGGACCAACCGTGCATAGATTTTGAAGCCCACAGTAATGATGTCATGGTCTACCTAATGAGAAGGTGGACAGCATTTAATCACCGAGCTGCTACGTCAGGACACGAACGTGTTTTCAATGATGATCAGTGTCTTAATCGATAGTCCGAGTATTCCCACATGCGCAGCCACCCGTAAACAAAAGCCGGGATTAATTTGACCTGTATATAAACACGTGTGCAGCAGGACTCACCGATTTGCGCCTGTTCGGGGGCCGCTGGTGCCATCGCTGTCCGCGGTGCTGAAACCACGCTCGGCTCAATTTACCAGCCAAGTCACTTAGAGCGTCCTCGACTGAAGCCTCGAGAAGTGAAGCTGAATATTTAAACGCTTGTGTCGTATTAAATATTTACGCTGGGCTTGTTCTACTTCTTTTTTTGTCAAGAAACACCTGGCAGACCGTTCCTCCTGTTCTTCCCCGCTGCTTTTCTCTCACCCGCCCTTCGCGTACAGTCTCTGCGCTAGAATACTGAGAGAAAATCGAGGCTCCACCTCTCTCTCTCTCTCTCTCTCTCTCTCTCTCTCTCTCTCTCGCTCTCTCCCCCCCTCTCTCTGCTGAATTCGTAGGCTCTGACGCAATTCTGACGAAGGCTGAGGTTGAAAACCTCACCCTGCCATCGAACAACGAGACGAGTCAATCATTCTGATTGCTGAAGGGTTTGGGGGGCTGGCGGAACATTGAGCGTGCACATGTGTCAGGTAAAATGTCCTTGATTTTTACGTTTATGCCTGACTAAGATCAATGTTTTAAGTTGACAGATACTTAAAGTGTAAAAATGGTAAAATGTCATTTTGTGATACGTGAACACACCTCAGCAGACAACAGTGTGAGATTCTTCCTTTGTATTTAAGCCATTCACCAAGGGGAGCAGCAGGCAGTCAGGGACACAGCGCCCAGGGGAGCAGGAGTGGGGACAGTACCTTGGTCAAGGGAACCCCAGTCTTTCCCCAGGCAGTCTTGGGATTTGAGCCTATGACATTCCAATCACATGTGCAACTTCATAACCACCAGATGCCCCTGGTGATTGAGTCAATAAAATACACACTGATAAGAAACAAAGTTTAAACTACTGACAGAGGAAGAGAATGTAATTCTCTTTTCTTCTTATAAGGGCACTTGGGTGGACTCTCTTATGCAGCAAGTGAACTGTCACTCCTTAAACTACTGTAGCACAAACTACTGTAAAGTAAATGCTAGCTGTGAAAGAAAGATGCCAGAACATACAGCGCATCACAGCTTGATGTGTGGCTGCAGACTGATTGTAGTGCCTATGCTGACACCTGTCTACTGGTGAAAGCACCTATGAAGAACACAATAAGCATCACAATTGACAATGGCGCAATGAATGAATGTGGCCAGGTCAGATTAATAATTTTTTCCAATCATATGGATGGTCAGGTGTGTATTGCACTGGATAAGGAACTGCACCAAGATGCACTATTGGAAGAAGTTTTATGTTCACTATGAGTCAGGTAGTTTTAATGGTATGGTTGGTTAATGTATACATATTGAAACAAATTGCTGTTCCAAATAGATCCAGTGCACCTTGCAAGTACTGCCAACATTTGCTGGTATAACAGCCCTAAATGAAAGTTTCTACTAGATTTGACTTTGGTTAGGCTGTGGGAAGACATATGTGGACAACAAATTTTAAACAGTGCACAGTTACTTGCATTTTGTATCATCCGTACTGTCCTTCAGCTTTAGCAAGCCGTCCAGTACCTGCTGAAGAAAGCCCCACAAGAATCTTATATCTTTCTCTTGGGATGGTGTTTATTAATGAATGGGCGGGATTAGGTTTGCACCACACATTATATTTTGAGTTTTGGCCCAGGTTTTTTCTCATCTGACATCAGAACCTTCTTCCACATTTTATTTGGGTCACAAACTCCAGGTGTGCTTTGATGTGTTTGTTTTCAGTGATGGCACCTTTCTAGCCCTTTTCCCACACTGGCCAGTGTTTCTCTGAGCTCTTGGTAGTGTTGACTGGGGCCCTTCACTTCAATCTCAGCCCCTGAACTCTGCAGCTCCTTCAAAGTGATTCCTGGCCTCCTTCTTGCTCTGATGTTGAGTTCAGAGGCACAGACCTTTCTAAGCACGACCTGGATGGTTTGAGGCAGCTCCTATTTCCTCACCACTGAACCACCTGTCCTCACTGGGTTATCCAAATCTTGCTTCATATTTCGTTGCCTTTTCTTTTCTTGCGCATGTCTCTCTATTTAAATAAAAAGTTTTATCTTCTTTTGCTATTTTCTTTTATCTTGATGTTCAACAGCTTTCTTGCAAATTAATGTGCTGACCAATGGTACTTGAAGTACGGAGGTCTACTTTACACCATAGATCAACTTTTTAAATGGTTTACAAACCTGATTTAGGCCAGTTGTGTTTTAATTAGGGCAATATATTTATCCTATTTACTTACTTTTTCACATAACACCAATATCAAATGAAATAGATTAATTTGGAAGGTCAGTCTGTCAAAATAACATATGACATGGCATAAAATATCAAAGCGTCATCTGAAATCTGCACAACTGATTTTTTAAAAGTATTACATAGACACCCTGAGTGAAGAAGACCATAGTTACTACATTGGTACCATAACTAGATGATGCTTCAAAAAGCACACACTCTTTTAATAAAACTGCATTTCTTTACATTTTGCTTTGAATCAACTTGTTGGTGCAAAAGTGCTTTTTCATGCTTGTGAGACTACATTTCGCTTTAAGATTCAAGGGTCCTAAATAAAGGAGGTCTAACCATTCAGCACCACCAGTATACTGATCACTGCCTGATCATCTGGAATCATCTCCATCTGTTTCTTCCCCGGTTCAGGCCTTAAGATGGATGTGTTTTGTTCTGCTTGTGTGATTCGTAAGAAAGTCACTATGTGGTCTCCTGTATAAAGAAAATCCCCTGAGGTTCAGTGACTGGACTGAAAATAACTGTTTGAAAGTGCTTCAGGAAGCCTGGAGAACTGTTCCTCAAGACAACGTTAAATATACAAGAAAGTCTGGATATTTAGAAGCAAAATATGTTCAAATGCAGGGTGGCTCAATACTTTTGTACAGTATTGTATGGTATTGTAAAGTGTATTGTATAAGTCCAGGATGTTCTTTACACTGTAATTAGTCTAACACAATCCACGAAACCACTGATGAGACTGAAAGCCTTTCTTGAGACACAAAGCACCACACTAAAGCTCAGCTTGTTTCATTTCCCCTATGGGTAAGTAAATCAGGTGCCTTCTTCTTCTGAGTGATAAAGTTGCATGAATATAATTTAGAGGACAATCCAGCATTAAGTGCTGTGTTCTGGTAGCTTTATTCCACATTTGGGATTATTAAATTGAGGAGAAAAAGCGAAGGCTCAAGGATATTGGAGCTCTTCTTACAAAGCTGTTTTCTTAATTGGTATTTTCAAGAGGGTCTTGGCCATAAAATGAAAGCAAATTATAATGGGAACATTCAACATTTATGAAAGGAGCTATATTTCTAGTTCAACATTACATTTACCAAGCTAGAATTGTTCATAGTCATTGTGATATTTTTCCCATAGTGATGAATTTGTTTACCAAATGCCCGAAATATTAAGGAGTCTTAAAGAGGTTTTGTCCCACAACATCATTTATTTTTCTATTTAGTTGGAGAGTTACATGCTGGATAATTTAAGGAAAACAAAATAATCTTGTTTTGAATGACCACTGTTGTACTATTACCAAAATTACATTTTAAGTTCAGGAGACACATATTTACAGATGCCATCTTAATAACACCAGGACAATTAATCCATTCCTCACCACTCAGTCCTGGCTGGCCTTCCACTGAAGATCACCAGACCTCTACAGAAGATCCAGAATGCTGCAATTTGTTCTCAGCACTCATCACCAATGGTATAATAATCACCAGACTAGTATACTAATCACCTAAACATCTGGAATCATCTGCAACTGTTTCTTCACTGGTTCAGACCTTAAGCTGATGTGTTTTGTTCTCCTGTGGCCACTTACATTAGATTTAAGACTTTTAATTCTTGCCTACAAAGCAAAAAACAATCCAGCTCGGTCTTCCCTGTCAGCACTGATCAGACCCTCATCGAGCATCAAGCACAGCCCGACCCGACCTACCTCTTCTCAAACAGAGACATACATCAAGACTTTTCTCAACTTTGATGCCAAAAGGATGTAACAAACTTCCTCTGGCCCTCGCTGTTTTCAAACAGTGACTGAAGACCCTCTTCACTGAGCAAACTAATACAAACTTCTCGGTTTGGGATTTTTTAATTAAATAATACCCAAACTAAGGAGACAGTGGTCTTTTGGCTTGTTTAATCTTACCTGTGACTCTTTCAACTGAAGCTTTACCACAGTTCCTCACCATATCTGTTCAGTTTATAAGTCTTGCGCTCTGCACCAGTGCTCACTTTAGCCTCTTTTGAAGTGTCGCACACACTCGGCTCTCTCAGACTCTTCCACTGACACACATTTCACATCTCCTCCAGTCATATTCACACTCTGATCTGCTGTGTCACCATAGCAGCCCCTCAGCCCAGCAGGGCACGGCCCCGAGACACAGAACTCACAGGGAGTGGATCAGAACTGAGGGGTCGGACACGAAGGGATAAACATCACTTAGTGAAGGTTGACTGTGAAAAGGTGTTCTGTGTGTGTTTGTGTGTTTGTGTGTGTGAAAGAGAGAGAACAAGGGAGAGAAAGATAGAAAGTGAGAGAAAGAGAGAGAAAGAGAGAAAGAGAGAGAGATGTACTAAGAGAGGGAAAGAGAAAGTATGGGAGAAAAAAATGTTTAATTACAATCCCCAATTTTATCCTCATTGTCTATCTGTGTGCTGCTGTTGGGTTGCACCTTTGGTCAAGTAGGATGACATTTAATCTCACCTTGTTCTTAATGTAGATGGCTGGGATGACAATAAAGCTCTACTTTACATGGCCTGACTTGATACAGAAAGAGAGGAGAGGACAAAAAGAGAAAGAGAGAGAAAGAGATGACAAGAAGGAAATAGACTTAGAAAGTGTTGGAACAGATGGCCTGAGTGAGAAATATATATAAAGTAGAAATAAATAGAGATGGACAGGCGGAGAAAATAAGGGATCCAGTAAGAGAGGAGGGTAGCTAAGAAAGGGCTGAGACAGGTGGACAGTTTGGGACAGTAAACGCAAAAAACGCAGAATGAATGAGGAACAGAAAGAGAGGAATGGAGAGAAGACAGAGGATTCCAGAAGGAGAGACAAAGAGACAAAATGGTAGAGAGAGTGAGGGTGACACTGTAAGAACTGAACAAACCGAATCTTTATTTTTAAATCAAAAAATGATCACCCCTTGTCCACCGCCCACTGCTCGGTCTGTTTTCAGTTCTTCAGATGTTTTCCGGCCGATGGCGCCTCCTGCCGGGGTGAGGGTGAACCGCTCCGTGACAAACAGGGCTGGTGTTATACCTCAGAAATCACATGGTCATACCCCATACAAAAGTAGTGGGGCACACTTGTTTGTCATGGTTTGGTCAAGGCCCCTTACTTGCCAAGTATATGTGTGTGAGGTGCGAGACCCCAATATTTTGCTCATGTACATTTTGTCACAGACAATGTCATTCAAGTCCCAATTCGTGGAAGGGTCGGGCGTCCCAATACTTTTGTTCATATTGTGTTTGTCTGCCCCTGGGTGTCGCTGCATAAAGCCCGTTAGCTCCGCGAGCGCGTCAAGAGGAAGGGCCACGAATCTCTCCAAAATGGCGACGACCATAGAGAGCAGCAATGCCGGAGTGGCGAGCAAGAAGAAGCACTTAGGGATCCCTGAGGCGGTGTTTGTGGTGAGTGGATGTGAAGAAGAGGTGTGGAGTGCGTGTACAGTTTAGTGAGGGCAGTAATATTTGGTCTGAGAGGGCTGAGAATGGTGTGCTGTTGTTGTCTGGCCGTCTCCTTTTAAGGCTGTGGGCCACGCTAACGCCTCACAACGGCTAATTTCAGACCGAACCTACGTCTGCTTTCTTCCTAACCCAGTAAACAAGCACATACAGTACCAGCGTTTATCCATTATGTCCTCTGAAGCCGCCTAGCTCCACCACTATCACCACCCTTTTTGCACTGGACAGGCTTTTCTGCTGTGCTGGTCATTCTGACGAATATCTCTCCAAAAATAGGGAAAAAGTTTACTATACTGTACCATAATTGAGACTATAGGCGTGTGACATTGTGGAGAATGGACAATTAGTTATGTTTTGCAATTTTATTGCACCTGCATTTTTTTGAAGGTCTGTAAAAACCTGTACCAACCAACAAACCCACTCTTGCACTACCACCACCACCTGGTCAGGCTTTTCTGATCTTAAAATGCTGTGGTGATCTCTGTCCTTCCAAAAGAGGAAACAGTCCTTCCAGATTAATATAACATAATGCACCTTAAACTTATTGAGAATTTAGGTGTGTAATATTGTGGAGGATGGACATTTTATGAATTTTGACATTTTGTTTCTTCTGCATTCCTTTTAAGGTTTGTAAAGGTAATGCACCACTGCCACCAAAACTGTCCTTTCTGCACCAGGATGGTCTCTTCCATAATCCTAAAGTAGCTTGAGCGATCAAATTGATGTCTGTTTAACAATGCAACTTGAGTACATTTACAACTATGTTTTTATGTGGCTTGGCTTCATTCAGGTATAAGTCTAATACTCAAAAGGAGTCCCTCCACCACTGCCACAACCCATTTTGCACTGGTCAGGCTTTTCTGGGTCCTGACTAATGTAACAATGTATTTCAACCTTAATCAAAAATGTAAATGTGTGCCACTGTGGAGAATATTTTGTTTTTTTGGGTTGGTGCAGAAATATGTTTGGTGTACAAGAGAAAAGTTGTATTTTAATTGTATTTTTACAATTTATTAAAAGTTGTTAATACACCTATTGGAGAGCGTAAGTTAAAGTCTAAGACAGTGTAATTTTGGCTTTGTGTGTGAGGGGGTCCTGGTTCTTGTTGGCTCCTTTTCATCTTTGTGTCCTGTGTCATCGTAGGAGGATGTCGACTCCTTCATGAAGCAACCCGGCAATGACACGGCAGATGCTGTTCTGAGGAAGCTTGATGAACAGTATCAGAAATATAAATACATGGAACTCAATTTGGCTCAGAAGAAACTGAGGTTTGTAGGTTTTTATGCATTATCATGTTGTAATGCTGCACAATATGAGCAGAACCCTAGTCGAGCTGATAGAAATGATCTCCTCATTGTGTTTACACATTGTAATTACAAATTAAGATGCTTTTGTAAAATATTAGACACTTTTTAATCGAGGGCCATTTTCATCAAACACTCCCAGAAACCCTAATCTGCAGCTGTGACAAAATGCTGACATTTCTAAGAGCCAAAAAAAAATGAAGGCAATGTTTAGAGCAGAGATCCACAACCACTGGACTGTTAACCAGTATCAATCCCTGAATATTTAAGTATCAGCCCGCACAGAAAAACAGCATAAATATATTTACTTGATTATCAGAATCTGAAAGAAATTATATTTAATATGGTTAATTTATATGGTTTCGAGGGCTCGTTTTTATATTGTTGGTGTAATGAAGGCCTTTATAGTGACCAGTTTTAACAAATCATATGTTTCTTTAGTATGCTGTTTTATTTGCCAAAGATTAAGCTTCAGTTTATATGCTATCACCGTGTTTGCTTTCATGTCCAGTTCATTTTGGGACATCCTTATTGGAGTCTAGACCATTTATCACTGCAACGATTTGTGTTGAAGATTGGCAGTTTTATATTATAAAGATAAGTTATGTCACACTAAAGCTAGATTACTGTATTGTTTATTTTCAGGTTTACTGATTTTGTTGTTCAGTTTGGTGAATTGAAACATTGGCATGTATGAAGCTGCCTGTAGTTGATTGCTTTTTGAATTTTGCTTTCATTCAGGTTGAAAAGCCAGATTCCACAAATCAAGCAGACATTAGAAATCTTGCGGCATATGCAAAAGAAAAAAGTAAGTCAGTTATGTGTTATTCAGTTGCATTTATATAGTCAATAAATACATTTCAAAGAATTGCTCTAAAATGCTACTGGTCATTTATTTTCTTATTTTAAGTGTACATGTTATGTTTTGTCCCCTCCTCTCTGTCGGTCTGTTTTGTCAACTGCCGCCGCCTTGTCTGCATGTCTTGTTAAAGGATACTACAGATCCCATGGAGACACACTACCTATTGGCTGATAACGTGTACTGCAAGGCCTCTGTCCCACCCACAGATAAAGTGTGTTTGTGGCTTGGGGTAAGTCCTCAAACAGGCACCTTCATGCTGGACTGTCATTTCAGTCTAAATGCAGTTGTACAATACTGTGTGAGAAACAGTACACATTAGAAATGACATCAGCTCAGCATCTTCACTACATATAAGGCCTAAAATGTGGTTTTAATTAACTGGTTATAAATGTGGCAACAACAAAGGTCAGCATCTATAATAAGCAGATGATAATTAATTTTATTAGTTAGCTGGCTTAGCATGTCTAATGTTACAGCTTTTTTTTTAAGTAAGAGATGTAATGTACATAGCATTTTAGAGGTAAAAAAATGGAAATCCTTTTTTTGGCATCTAAAAACTGACTCCATTTATACCTGGTCACTTCATGTGATTACGATCCGCATTGTATCCTGATCAGATCTTTCCCTTTTTCAGATCACTTCCCTTTTTCCCAGGCAGCCAGACTCAAATCAAGTTACTGTGTGCTGAGTAATATGCAAATCAGCTTGTATAGAACAACCAATTTTTCTGTTCTATCAAAGAAAAGCAAATCGGCCAGTGCTTAGAAAACAACAGCTGTTAAGAACAAGCCTCCTGTGTCATCTTCGTTACCGTACTGAGGTGAAGTTTAACTGGAGCAGCGATACCTGCATTAAGTAGAGGCAGTCTGAAAGAACAGTCTCTTCCCTAGTCCTAAAGTATTACGTGTGATAATTTACATCCACGTAAATTTGATTGCATTTGCAATTATGATTTTAGGTCTCTTTGTTTCTTCCAAGATGCAGTTTCTTGTAAATTGTGTAAAACGGAGCTCACCTTCTGCGTCCAGAAGCACGTTATTCGCAAAACGAGGACTATAATGCGTGATGGGAACCATACTGCTTCCCAACAAAGGCTAAGCACAGCTAGTAAATATGTCACAAATTACATTGTTAGCTAGCCCTGTTTTAAAATAATCTACTTACTACTTAGCAGGTAAAAAATCTGACACATTTTGGGGATGAGTTCTTTTGTCTTTTCCACCAGACTTTACATTTTTAATATAGGGTAGGTGTTGTCTATCATGCAAATCATACCATTACATACTACTTTCTTAATCAAAACATTGTGTATATCAAATCTTTACTGATATTTATTAGAAATTTTAAAACTACCCCCTTTTTCCCCTGGTTAATCAGTTATTGAAATATGGAGTGCAGCACATATAAGACTGATATGTTGTACAAAAACAGAGATAGTTACATGTAAAATCATTTTTAAACATTGATTTTCATGGAACATCCAAGGTTTTCTTTGCTTTTGCTTCGGAGCTAAAAGACTAATAAGACTAGTGAGTAAAGGAAGCTTATGCCACCATCAGTTGCATTGTTCATGCTTTTGGTCTCTTTCTGAAAAAGGCAAACGTAATGTTGGAGTACGATATAGACGAAGCTCAGACGCTCCTGGAGAAGAACCTCGCCACGGCTTCCCGAAATTTGGAGTCCCTAGAAGAGGATTTGGACTTCCTTCGAGACCAGTTCACAACCACTGAAGTCAGTATCCTTACTCCAGTGTGCGCACGAGTCTTCCACTATGTTCATAACTGATCCAGATACTTCAAACTTTCTTCTGACTGGGTGCACAAGTCTGTCAGTAGAAATCTCTCTTGTACAGCTGCCCAAGGTCTTTTTTTTTTTTTTTCTTTCCTCCAACAAAGCCCCTGTACTGATCAGCATTGGCTTTAGCTACTATGTTCAGTGTTCTGTCTTTCCAGTTCCTCTGGACTATAATATGTGTAATTTGAAGCATGGAGTGTCATTTAGAAAATGGTGTGAATCTTGTTTGAACCCCTGCCTCAAGTCCAGTCCGTTTGAGTTGTATGATCTCTCTGCTGGACACATAAGAAAGACTTATGGAGCAAAGTCATAACAAGGTGAAAAACTGCTGTTTTGGATCTGAAGGTACAGCCTGCACTCCATGAATCTGGCAGCTCTCTGAACAAATAGGATAATGCAGTTAGCAATGTAGTGACGTAAGTGTGCGGTGGGGGCACAGTCGTGCTCGGGGACGGTACAAGACAGCAGTTCCTAGTGCCAGTACACCCATAAGCTATATTTATCTGGTACTAAATCACTCAAATTGCAGGAGTTCTGCTATGACACCATCATATTGACTTATGATGTTTATGCAATGTCACAGTATTTTAGATACTGCTGAAATACACTAGATTACTCTTTCTTTCATGTAATAATCTATGAAGCTTTAAACCAGGGGTCCCCAAACCCATCCAGATAGGGCCACAGTGGATGCAGGATTTCGTTCCAACCAAAAAGAAGCCACACCTGAGTAACTGAAAATCAAGGCCAACCGATTACAGAGGTGGAATCAGGTGTGCCTCCTGCTTGGTTGTAAGGAAAACCTGCACCCACATCGGCCCTTCTCGACCTCTGCTTTAAACTTTTTACTGAAACTGCTCTAGACAAGCTCACATCAGAAGTCCTTCATTTAAATTGTTTCCAGTCCCGAGCTCATCATATTGGAGACACATTCATACACTTTAGCAAGCCAGTAGTGTGTTTAAAAACTTTAATCAGGTTAAATGTAATGAATAAGAAAAGCAATGTTAGAAAGGTTGTCAATGTAGGAGTTTTGCTTCACCTTGTCTTAGATGAACTATTTCTGGAATACATGTTGTTTTATGCCGAAACACAAATTTTGGCTTAATTTTGACCAATCAAGATGGACAGATTACATTTGGAGTTAAATGGAGAAACTGTGTATGAAGATTTGCTGAACAATTTCTTTACCATGGTCAGGCACTCAAAGGGCACTGGTCAACATGGATTTGATTAAGACCGTGTATTTTATAAGGTATTTTGAACTACAGTGAAAGAGGTTGTAGCTGCTCATGATATTTAGTGCCATTAATGGCCCATGCTGGCGTATCTTTCCTATCTCTTGATGCGTTATGCACTTTGTTCGGCTGAAACAGGCTTAATGGAAAATCCTAAGATCACTCAACTCATTCTCCTCGTTTACAGCTCTAAATTCTGCAATGTCATATGTGTGCAATTTTTAATATAGTGGTCAATTAGACAATGAAACACAAGCTAGTCTATTCATAATTCATAATGTTTTTGTTTTGATCAGCTTTTTGGCTGTTTGCTTTGATGTGTTATTAAAATAACTGTCATAACATGCTCTGATCCTGTGGGAGCAGGAATAAATTAAATCAAACTGAACATCATTCCTTAACAGATTACCTTACAGATATGGCACGTGTTTATAACTGGGACGTCAAGAGGAGGAGCAAAGACAACATCCTCAAATCTGCTGAGAAGTCTTAGAGGAAGGGCACGGTTTTGCCCTGCCTTCCCTCGCCCATGCCCCTAGACCCTCCCGTTAGAAAAAACACCCCACATGTCTACCTGCCTCTACACTGTTATCTATTGATTTGTTACTTTTTAAAGTATTTTTTCAAGTAAAAAGGAAAAAGAAATCAAACAGCGGGAACTTTTCTTTTGTATTCTTTTAAGTATAATCAATAGTTTTGCTTATTATATTTGACCAGTTTTCCACAATCCTCTGCTTTTCACTGCTGTTAAGTTTGACTCCTAAGCGGAGGCCGTGTATTGACTGACCTGTTTGTGGGAGCTGCGTCCTGTGTATTTAAAAGTCTGGTGAGTCAGTACATGGGGAGAAGGCGCATGAATGCCGAGGGCAGGTGTTCTGAAGGGGAGCCTCGTTGTTCATTGGTCGACTTTCCAGTCTATCCTGATTCCTCCCTTTCACCCTGCGTCTTTCTCCTCCTCCCTCCTCTCTCTGTCTCTCTCTACAGCTCTCACCTCTTCTGAAGCCTGCTGTTTTTCCTCATTTTTTTCCTTCTGTCTCTCATCTGTATTTATTTGTCACATTGTATCCATTAAATACAGAATGAGCAACTCATAATGAAGCTTTTGAAGAAAGAAATGAAATGGATAATATGGTCTGTTTTTAATGTGTTTTACTGGTATTGGAATGCTAAATCAGATCTAATAGTGGATTTAAAGTCTATAGCTTCCTCCAGCATAAAGCGGATTGCATTATTCTTATTACCTTTTTGTAAAATATGTGTATTGTAAACAATCTGAGCCCCCTTTGTGAGCCTCAAAGGTTCATGTTATGAAACATTGCCATCTGGTGGTAGGGATTGGAATACAACACAATGTTAAGAATTCTCCATTCTAACAAAGAGCCCATTGGTCTTGTAATGGTACTTTAATCCTTAGTACATTTCAAGTTCTTTTGATAGAGGTACAGAGTGTCATAACTGTTTGTAATGAGTTCAGTTATTGATAATTTAATTGAGCTCAGATCCATTCAAGTCAGCATCTGTGGGCTCAAGCGAAGACAAATCAAGAAGCAAGCCCAATCCAGAATGTGCCCAATATCAAAAACACAGAATTGACTCAGGAATGCCCTTAACAATAAAGGTACCAAATAAGGCTTTATAACCCCTTTTTCTTTCATAAAAAAAATTCTAAGGATGTTTCTTTGGTGAAGCCTTTTTGTAAATATAATGGTAGGTATTGCTTTTTTTTACTTTAAAGAAATGCCACATTAGTATATAAATGTTATAGAAACAACTCAGGACAGAAGTATGAACCAGTTTGGATTAAGAGTTCAATTAAAAACATTTTATTTTGGCCATTTTTATAGGGTAAATGCTGTATTTGAATGCTGCTGCAGAATCTGTGTTGTAACATAACTGCACAACTCATTGTGCTAAATAACCAGTTTGCCTTTCAATTTCCATGTGGGCCTTGTTTGATTTATGCTATTCAAATTGGCAGCCTATTATAAATTTAAAATGCTATGTCAGGTTATTAAGGTGAATTACTATATTTAAAAGAAATGTAAAATGTCTTCACTGATTAGTAGAAACAATAGAAATTAGCTCATATGTTTTTATGTACACACACTGAGTTTGGGTTGAACAAGCCAAATAAAAATTTTTTAAAAAGGAGCTAGAACTGGCCATAACAGCTCATGACTGGTGCATCCCTGGGGAACCTATATTTTATTTGTATAAACACACACCTTTTCAACTGTGGTCCAGCACTGCGTGGCTCTTGTTAAAGGGTTATTTGATTAGGGCTAGAATAACTGATATTCACTTATGTGATGCAGTAGATTTCAATCAGGTTTGCCAGGTGGGCAGTGGGTGATGAATGTTTGGGATTTGAATCGATCAGGAAAAGCACAGCGTGGAACTGGTAGCAGAAAGTAAGTATGTATTACTGTTGGTCATGCAGTTTATCACAGAAGTGCTGAATCAAAACGTGTGTTTGAAAATGGAAGAAAATCTGTAAAAGGTGATATAATGGGTTTTAATAGCGTGTTTGTAAGAACACCAGTGCAACCCAGCTGTTCGCATAAGACAGTACAATCCCTAGCTGTAACATCTGAAAACATTTGGAAGAATGCACAAGTTATGGTATAATGATCGACCTTTGCATGGAGAAGCAAGACGGCATCAGAGACATGTAGGAGTGTAGAACAGTGCACCTTATTTCATTGTCCTTCTGTGGCTCATTTCTTTGATTGCAAACTTGTATCCCTTTGGTCAGTTAAACAGAAGCACACTTTTGTATTAGATGGTAACTTTTGTACTTCAGGTCACAGTTCATGATCATGTTCAAAGACTCGCATAATTGGATATGAACCAAGAAAAACAGGTTAGTCTCCTGTTGAAAAATCATATCTTTCTCTTCATGTCTGTTCTGACTTCATCATATACCATATTGTAAAACGCTCCTCTCTGTCTTTCCCTCACGTTTGGGTATACATCTCAACCAAGGAAGAAGTCTGTCAGTCTTTTTGTTTTTGTTTGTTTTGGGTTTTTTTTTAGCTCAAGCAGCACATTAGCATTGAGCACCAAACAGTTCTTTTTACAGTCATCACTTAAATGTCTGCAAGGAAACAACAAAGCCATGTCTGTTTTTTCGTCTTGAGGTACAATCTCTGAACGCCTTCAGGAGGCTCGGAGACACTTTGGGAAATATCATCTGTCTCCTGACTTTCAATTGATTGACGGATGTTTAGATAGGGGTAAGGTGCTGAAGTAAGGTTCTGATTGGACTATAAGGGAAGGCTGAAGGTGCTGAAGTTTGTCTCTTGGCATAAACTCTTCTTTTTCATTGATCAATGGATATAAAGCCAGAACACACCAGCCTGGTAAAAACAAACATTTGGTTGGTGCGCCATACCTGTTCTAGAAAATCTCTCCTATTGGTGCTTTTCTAGAATGCCCCCCGGACCCCATTCCGACCATTCTAAAATGGACTCATTCATGCTGTTCTAAAATGTTCATTCACTTTTCCCATTCACTTTTCCAGAAGGCTCACGCTGTTCAAAAATATTCTAAACATTCACATTCCTACTCTTCCAGATTGTCCTCTCCATTCCCAATCTTCAAGAATTTTCTCCCTGACTCAGATTTGTTCATTTGGTTATTCCGTCCTTTTTCTAAACAGGTATAATTCCCAACGCTATAATGTCGGTCTTTGTTGGGTTGGTGTGCTCTGGCCTTTTAAGTTCTCATCTTGGGACCGTCTAGGTACTAATGTGACAGTGCAGAACCAGAAGGGGAGGGTAGACTTGGGAAGCATTCAGCAGGCAGGCAAGGGGTTATATCATAGCTGAGGGCTGAAAGATTGCCCTGTGATTGTAGGAATCCTGAATAGGAGTGGTTCGGGTCACGGGAGGCTTCAGCCTGATCAACAGAGGCATCGGCGCTCACTCTTGGTCACCTCCTCAGACGAGTGCACCACGTTGGGCACAAATCCGCTCCTGACCCCCTCCCAGTCTTCCTGGATGGTGATCTCTCCGTGCTTCACCAGCTCAAAGATGTCCCGCGTCAGCTCCGTGAAGGCCCTCTCCACGTTGATGGCGTCGCGCGCTGAAGTCTCCACGTAGCGCATGCCATACGCCGCCGCCAGCTTCTCGGCCTCCTGCCGCGTCACCTGCCGCTGAGCCTCCAGGTCACACTTGTGCCCCACTAGCAGGAAGACGATGCTGTGCGGCTGCACGTGACTGCGTGCCTCCTCCAGCCACTCGTGAACGTTCTGGAAAGAGCGGCGGTTTGTGATGTCGAAGAGTAGCAGGCCGCCCACAGAGTTCCGGTAGTAGGCCCTGGTGATGGACCTGCAGGAGGAGTGAAAAGACATGAATCACTGTGTAGTTATGTGTCTACTTTAGACATACACTGACTTTCCTAAACTCACGGGCCATTTTATTCAGGACACCAGGTGCAGCCTTGTTGCTGGGGTTTTTACAGCCACTGTCAGGTCTTGTCAATGTCACTGCTGAGTTGAGAATAGGCTGCCAGACAACACTGTCCCATGAAACAGTGGTCCTGAGTTTAAAAACTGACCACTGACGGACTGCAATGTAGCTACAAGCTCTAACTGTACAGCGGTCATATATACATCTGATAAAGTTGCCAGTAATTATATACGGTGGAAATGACTCTTGCAACACTGATATGCCACAACTGTGTTGGTATTCCTCCTATGCTGAGAAAGCATCTGGCCAGCAGTGGTCTTACGCTCGTCTCTTTTCACTGAAGGTCACACACTGTCTGAGAATCTCTATTGCTTGCCATTGTATTGAACATGTCTAGCAAAAAAACCTGAAAATATATGTACCATACAGTCTGTCAAAGTAGAGGGAGGGAAAATTACAGTGCGAGTGCAAGGTCAACCAACTTCAAAGATTGAAAGCACCAAGCTGTGAGCTGCAGATGTGGAGAGAACATTATATATCTTAGAGATCTCTGGAACGTATTCAGAGCCAAAGCTGCACCACAGAAAATGGAGGCACGAAAAGTGCCAGTGATGCTCCAATCTAATCTGATAATTAAGATGTGTTCACCAAAGCTGGTGTTACTGAGGAATTTAAAAAAAACTTCCAGCAGATGCCAGCTCAGGAAACGTTTAACATGTGCCTCACTGAATCACAGGGGTCAGAAATATCTTTGACGTAAGAGCGGATTTGTCACCCGACACTCAGCTCTTTTCAGGACTTCCAGTGGAGAGATACCTCAGCCTGGTTGCCATGGGGACAACAATCATTACAGCTTTCAACTTGGTCTGACGATTTACCACAAGTAGGTTCAAGATCAATGTATAATTGGAGTTCACTGAATAAAGGAATAGATTGAATTTTCCCTCAAAATCGTTTTTCCTGAATTCTTCATGTTTTTTTTTAAATGATTGATATCTTTTGGGGAAATCTGTACACACTAAGTACTACGCTTAGGCTTTAATGAGCTGCACTGAGGTTTGGAGTTCAAAATGATCTGACTGAAAATTATAGCTTTTATTTCATGCTACTTCTATAATTTTATAGATCAACATTCTATGTGAGATGTGATGGCACATAAAAATAAGGAATAATTCAATTCTGCGGGGGTCCTGATCATTAATGAGCTTGGATACAGGGGGCTAAAAATGATGTAGAAAGATACAAAACAGTCTGTAACTGTAAACTATAAAGTGCAACGGGAAAGAGGAGCCGATGAAATGGGCAGTGATGGCGTACCTAGATAAGCAGCTTGTCAGTGTACAGGTTTTGAGGAAAATCATTGAACCAGAAATACAGTGAAATAGTCTGTCCCCCTGAAACTCTGAGTCTGTCTGACTGTTTTATCTTAGGCCTATAACTAGTTTTATGACTTAATAAGGTACTAAACACATGTACATCACTGTGCACCATTACATTAGTGGCACTCATTTAATGTTTTGGTCACAAATATCGTGTGATGGGCTGAAAAGTGTGCATGTTTTTACACCAGGTTTTTTCAATGACTGCCTTTTCACCACTCCTCTATATGTTCAGTGATTAATTACCAGACCAGCATTGCTGTTTTTCATTGATCAACTGTTTAACAACTTGTTAACCAAACACGTAGAGACTCCAGAAGCAAAAACACGAATGTAAAGTCACAGAGGCGGTAATCAGTGCTACAGTACCTGAAGCGTTCCTGACCAGCAGTGTCCCAAATCTGGAGTTTGATGCGCTTCCCAGGCTCGATCTCTACCAGGCGAGAGAAGAAGTCCACGCCGACTGTGGGGTCGGACACCTGAGCGAAGCGTCCCTCAGTGAAGCGCCTAATCAAACACGATTTACCTACTGTGGAGTCTCCAATGACGATCAGACGAAACTGGTAAAGCCATATCGCCTCCATGGTTGTCCGGCTCTGTAGAGATCAAGAGTGAAATCTATTGCAGTGCAGGCTAGTAAGGAATAGCCTACACACAGACACACCAACGCCTGATGCCATGACATCCCTGTATTGTATTTCCTGTATTGTTCTGCCAAATGTGATCTTGCCTCTGAATGTTTATGAGGTTTAAATGGAAAATAATTATTTCTGTCTTTTTTTCCCTGCAGCCTCTAAGAAGTCCAAGTGTGTCAAGAGAGAAAAATTGTCACTGCAGGGCTGACTGGTTTTAATCTCTTGGTAACTAAACATCAAACTGCTGTAAGAAAGTGTTTCAACTGACATGCACTGGTGATCACATCAGGAACAGCACGAGCAGTACCTCAAATCATCTTAAAGACTGGCTTCGAAACAAAATGAAAATTTAGGTTTTACATTACAAGTTCTGTAAAGCTTAAAAAAAACATTCTGCACATTCACTGATCTCTTTTACAAAATGGTTCTTTAAAAAACTATCGAAAGGGTCTTTAGAAAAACAGTAGTTGTGTCTTCTATAAGAGAGACAAAGGATGGGCTCACCAGAAAGTGAGCCCAACCCCAGCCCCTCACTGATACTTAAATATTATTAAAACTCACATATTCTAATAAAGAACACTATATATAATTTTACTTATATTTATATACATACACATTATGAAGTACAGTAATGTAATAGAGTGTAATGTTATAAATGCCTACCCACCTACTTTTTATTCGAACCGTAGCATGTATAATTCTAACAACACTGGTCAAATTGAACATTTTCTTGATTTACTAACACATCCTCTTCAGGAAATACAAAAAGATAAACATGGCATTTTCAGGGCATGGTTTTATTTATTTGCTGATTTTAAACTACTAGAAACAAATAATCCATAGAATATAAATGATCAACTGTAAAATATAAACTGAGAATGTAATTCTTGTACATTAAAACTGTGTTCTTTGTAGAGGATCTGTACTTAGTTTCACATAGCAATTAAACATAACTTGTCCGGCAGCATTCAAAATGAAGCCGATGGCTAAAACACTACAATATTTGAACTGTTATTTAGAAACAACCTGAGTCAGTCAGTAGGATGCATCCCTTCCACTAACAATAACAATAATAATAATAATAATAATATACACAATATTAATTTGTGACACCAATTCCAGTATGTCAGCATTTACAGCATACATCACTCAGCACTGGGGCTGGTTATAATCTGTTTGAGTTTTGCTGCTGATGGGCTTCTGATGTCTGTCTCCAGTTACACACTCACACACATACACACACACTTTCTGTTGTGCTCGGCCAGGATTACACAGAGCGCCTGCCAGTGCAAACATTAAAGGCCACTGTATTCAGCCAGGCAGCCAGCAGCCACGGTCCTATTGTCCCCTGCCGGATGCCGTAGCCGTGGCGAGGACCTGTCTGCTGCATACCCATAAACATGTACCCACATCTGACATGTAGTTTGGAACAGGTATGGGTCTCACACACATTGAAGGCAGTCCTTCTCTGAGTCAGTTTTCCTAATCAATCATCCATCTATCTCTGTCCATGCTCCCAGTCATACTGATAACAGCACACTCAGCTACTGTCTTCCTACAATTTAAAGCCCTTTAAACAGACAGAGTGACCCTAAACAGGACGTCTAACCCACGCTCTAAAAGGCCTTTAAAAAGGCAACAGTTATATGTAAAACCATGACAACACAAAAGAGCAAATGTGTTTTTAAGTGCGTGTTTAGAACTGTGAAAAGAACCATATATGAATACTGTCACTCTTACTAAAGATCTCTTCAACTCAAGGAACCATTAGAAGGTTTTTGCACAGGTTCTCTTTAATTGAGAAACTCATATATGGTACATTTTATGGTTCTAAATAGCATTGATCACCTTGTTACAATAGTGGAAAACTTATGTGGTACTAACATATAATGCAAATACATACTTAAGCCTTCTAGTGGTCCCTTTACTTCGAGGATTCTTTTGAAAAGGCAAAAATTATATGCAGAATTTAAGGTCCATTTGGTCTCACTGTGTACATAATGTATATGGCTGGGGCAACAATTAGCTCTACTTGAATTGGCTTGAATATAACTATGACAACTCAAAGAACAATTAAAGGTTTGCATTGATTCTCTTCAATGGACAAACTAATGCAGAAATATAGCACTAATAACCTTGTAATGATAGTAGAACCATTTTGGTGCTATACTAAACTATGAACAGAAAAACACATATGAATTTCTCCATCAAAGAGAACCAATGCAAACATCCATTTAAACCTTTTAATGTTTTTTTTTCTAGAATTGTCATGGTTCCAGCTGCCTTTTCTAAAGAACCCTTGAGCTCAAAGAAGCATTAGAAAGCATTATTGGGAGTTTGAAGGGCAACTCACATATAGTTGTATGGCCCCAAACAGTACCAAAAAGGTTACAAGGCGATTGGTTATGCTGGATGTATTTGTGAAGCTACTTTATTAAGACAACACTATAAAAGTGGGCTGTAGGCTAACGCCTGAGGCCCAGACAGTACAGACTATGCACACTTCTCCATGTTAAACGAGCCCATCTTAGAGTATCTTTGTTTTTGATGGTGTTAGGATTTGTTGGCGTGGAGGGAGGACCTCAGTGGAGTCTGTTCTACTCACTGCGTTTGGCTGGCTGCTCACAGCTCAGTAAATGCAGACTCCATGCTCCTGAAAGGACGGCGGACTTTCTAGAAAACGCAGTATTTAGCAAAGCATGCTCCAGCTCCAGCCTCAGCCTGCCTACTGGCTTCCAGGATAACGATGAAAACAACAGAGGGAGTAAACAGGTGCAGCCCCCAATAGCACTCCACACACAGACACAGCCGCTCTCTCGTCAAACACAGACACCCCACACTGCTCACAGCTCCTCACACCAGCCCAGACACCCCCGACACGGCCTCGCCCCTCTTTGACGCCCTGTCCTCCACGCACGGGGGGAATGTTTGGGAATTGTGCTGATGAAATGGCAGCAACATCCCACAGCCTGACTCATCCCGCATCAGCACCACTGCCGTAAAACTCCGAACAAACGGGCAACAGAAACCGGGCTGTGCCACTGCAAAACAAAACAAAGTAGGGAAATCTATCTGTCCTGGTCTGCTTCACAAATAAACATATATGCAAATGCAGATATTTTTTTAAAATTTAGATTTATCTACATATACGTTAAACAGAACATGTTGCTATTATTAAATGCTACATATAATTTATATATGTATATATTCGGATTTATATGTATATATTTATATTTATATTTAATCCTTACTATGATCGCGGGTACCCAGAGTCCATGCTGGGGTTTAAGGGCACTCGGCAGGGGCTCTCAAGGGATTCTTTTCATATACATTTCAACTGGTGTGTTTTGCCCACGCTGCTGTTGTCATTTATAGTTTAAGATGGTGACTGGTCTGCTTAATGGCATTCCTCATTAGTTAAAAATAATTAATGGCCTCAACTGCAAATTACGTCGTTACCACCCCCCACTACATCGTGGCCTCGTGATGTTTTTCTGAAGGCCTGTCCCTCGCACCGTCACTCTTTACTGTTTTTTGTTGGTTTGCTTTAATACAGACGTTACGTGTGGACGAGACCCGGCATTCTGGGAAAGGTAGTTTTTGGTGTACTCAACAGACGCTGCGTTGGCTATTCAAATGACTTGTCTGAGGCTGCTGGCGTGGTGAGT